>BQKN01064471.1:146953-199938 GCA_022839385.1 Asparagus kiusianus | reverse complement strand
TTTCTGTGATTGTCTACATATTGGTTTGATCCTTCTTACTCTTTGTGCTATTATCTTATTGAAATTTAAAGTTTTCGCATTAGATTTCATAAACACTATTCAACCCCCCCTTTTAGTGTTTGAGTGCCATTACAGCGATCCTACATCATCTATTGTAGAGAACAAATTTATCATTTGTTATATTGTGAGATTATAAAGTTTTCAGTTAGCTAGAAAACCTAGTGTGAGGAATATAGACGTTGATCGGTGAACGTTGAAAATCGACATTGTGAGTGCTTGTGTACGTTGATCGGTGAGCGTTAAAAACCGACATAGTATGATTGTAAACATTATTCGGGTGAGCGTAAAAAACCCTGTCGTGATAGTGGATTTCTCCCTGGGAGTGGGGAGCGGAGACGTAGGACGGAAGGTCTAAACTCCGTGATCATTTGAGTGTGTTTGAGTTTGTCATTGGCGCATTTGCTTATGCATTTATCTTATATCGCCAATTGCCTTTACTCTTGTATATTTTGCCCTATCACATTTGTAGTTTGATTATATCACCCTTGTATTAGTTTATATATCCTTGCATATATTTTTATCATATAGGATATATCTCATTGTTCATTTTACTTATCCATAGCTCACATATCATGTTATATTTCGTACTTGCTAGGATAATTTATTAATTAGTTTTAATTAGCATAAAATCAGATTAGATTAGCATAAGACCCTAATCACCCCCCCCCCTCTAGGGTCCAACAATTGGTATCAGAGCTTGGTGCTCTTTGATTTAAGAACTAATCATCTTGAGTTAAAGATCCAAGTTATCTTATTTGTACTAATCTAGTTATAATTACATTTGTCTTGCTTGCATATATTCACATATATATCATGAATATAAATGTATTTCGTTTAGGCTATGATCCAAATATTGCTCCAAAATATAGAAATTTCCCTTATGCTCAATGGTGCTCTAAATTTAAAATATTTGTTGAATCTAGAAATATTGACTTATGGGAAGTTATTGATTGTGCTTACATTATGCCCATATTAGAGAAATCCAAGTGGAGCGATCATGAAAATAAAATGTTTACAATGAACAAGCTTTTGTTAGAATTTTTGCTTAATGCTTTTGACTCATCCTTTTCTAACAAATTTGTTCATTTTGATAGTGCTTACAAACTTTGGAAATTTATTGAAGCACATCAAGGGGACTTGGAGGCAATCCGATAAGCTTTGGAGGATTCTTCTTCAAGTTCATGTGGAGCATCATGCACACGGCCATAAGAGGATAACTCTTGTGTAGTAAGCGATTCTGATTCTTATAATGATTTATCTATTGATGAACTCGCTTGTGCATATGAAAGATCATCTTTTGCCTATACAAAATTACAAAATAATTTTATTGATTTAAAAAGCAAGCATTATAATTTAGAATTCGATCATGAGGAGCTAGTGTCAAAATTGGATGTCATTGCAAAAGAAAATATCATGCTTAAATAAAACAATGACACGTTAATTTTGAAAAATAAAAAATTAACCTCATCCAATTCTAGCTTAACTCATGAAAAAGATAATGCCATGGTAGAAGTAGAGAACATACAAAATAATACTGCTTCTTTCATAAATAACTATTTATGTTCTACTTCTAATGTTAATGCATATGTACCTAATGATGAGTTGAATTATGTTAAAAATCGTATTACCTCTTTAGATTCAACTCTAAAGTCATGCATTATTAACCATAAGAAACTTATGGACTTGTGTACAAAGTCCCGTGTTGACACTTCTAAATCTAACACACACTATGCACACTTGTATAGCAAAGTTTACAAATACTCTATTTACGATCGTAAAGACCACCTTGCTAAATTTTGCTATGATGCACACAAACCTAAGATTGCTAATACTCCATCTGAATCTCATAAGGCTTCTTTTTCATCACATGTACACACACATGCACCCATTGTTCATCATAAGCATGCTAATGTGTATCATTGTGATTTTTGTGGTAGAGTTGGTCACTTAGCTAAGTTTTGTTTTGATTTGCGAAAAGTTTCTAAATCGTAAAATATTTCAAGTAGACCAACATTGTTTCAGAATGTTTCTCATTTGCAAAATAATCTAAAAGACCATCTTTATTTGCAAATGTTCCTCGTGCACATCCACATGGTTAACATAACCAAATGCATCATCTTCATTGCACTTATTGCAATCGAATAGGTCATTTGCATAATTATTGCTATGACCGGACCCGTGCACTAAGTGCGCCCAACTGGGTTCATAACCCAAGGGCTTTGAGCTTTATTGATAGAGGTCATGTCCCTAAACAAACCGGCACCAAGAAGACTTGGGTGCCAAAATAAATTTTTAAGCCAAAACTTTTAATGTTTTTATTTTTCTTTTTCTTGGTTTTGAAAAACGTGTTCTAAATTTTTATATATGAACAACTTTTAATTGATAATTATTTTGTTTTCATGACTATTAGTTTTAATTTTCATGAGAGGTTTATATTTATGTAACCCCCCGAGTTTATTGGGTGTTTATTCCCAAATTATGTTTATCGGATGCTAGAATGATTATATGGGTTAGAACAAGCTTAAGAGCTTGATATATTGTTACCTCTCTTGAAATTCTTTTGTCAAAGATTTTGTTTTGAATTATTGCTTTGGATTCATTATATTTCACTTATATAATGAAATTTATGTGTTTGTGCTTATGGATCATCTATTCGTGCTTTATAATGTATTCTATATGTGGTTTGATCAAATCCCACAAAGAAAATTCTCTTGATTGCTCAAACATCGTTTTTGGATTTAAATCTTGATTTATGATTTTATTTGAGTGATTTGTTTTCCCTTCTATTGATTTCATAGATCTATCTTTATACACTATGTTTTTATAGTTGTGTTAATGAGACACTATTTTTATTTTGATGCATCCACATGTGTTCTCATTATCTTAATGTATGTGAGTAAATTTTTAGCATGCTCTTATCTATGCTTGCTCACATGTTTTACCTTGATCTTTATTGCATATATTTTATATGGCATTTTGATAGGGGGAGCTAATCCTTATACTTGTTTTATACTCACCTATGCATATTGATAGGGGGAGCTTTCGCTCTCTTTATTCTTTTGTCCCCATTTTGATGTTGTCAAAGGGGGAGAAATATTATGAGTATATTCTTTTTTGTTTATATGCATGATATATTATACATTGTATATTCATTTCCTTTTATGCATATATCCTTTTGTAAATTATTTGTCATCATCAAAAAGAGGGAGATTGTTGGCCTTCTTATTTTGATGATGTTTAACAAACAATTTACTTCTAATGTTGTTTGTCTAGTGTTTGTGTTTTCGTATTTATTCTAAGAAAACAACGAGTTGGAGGATGGATGGAATTGCGCTTCAACGATCATATCCAATGGAGGTTGGAGGAATTGTGGTTAAAACTACGCTATTCAAGTTAAAGATACAAGTTCAAGCTTTATCCGCAAGTATACCAAGTCAAGCTTATTGAAGATCAAGATTGCTTGGGTATATTTAGTTTAGATTTATATTATGTGTGTTAGTACTTTAAGCTCAATCATATACACGCATACACGTTTTGGTTTTGTATATATATAGTTATATATATACATATATCTTTTGGTTTGATAGTTTTTAAGTTTTTATATGAAACAATTTAATATAATTAGAAAACATATTTTTGTTTCATACATATATGCATATATATAATTTCATCAATATCAATTTTATTTAGTTCAATGAAATCATGTTTTAGTGCATTATATGTGTATTTTGATAAAATACTACATTCATTGTTTATAAACTTCGTAACAATATTTTACATCTTTCTTCAAGTCTATAAAATCTTTTTGTAATGTTTCAAAACATGGTTAAGCTAAAATGTCAAAACTATTATGTTTACATTTTCATATTTTGGACTATTTTGCAAAATAATGATTTTTCACAAATGGAAAATGCAATTTGGAAATTTCTTTTTGTAACATGTTCATTTACATGTTTATATACATTTCCTAAAGTTTCATTATTTTTGGACTTTATTTGTTATTTTTAAGATATTTTTAAAAGTCTCAAAATCTGTTTCAAAACTGTCATTTCATATATCAGTTTGCGGTCGACCGCCACGGTCGATCGCGCCTGTGTTCTTTTCTGAGTGGGCAGTAGAGACTTTCGCGGTCAACCTCCACGATCGACCGTCAGCTCAAATTTTCCCACGGTCGACCGCCACGGTCGACCGCAGAAATCTCTGGAAAATTCTGAGTCTCGAAAGTAACTTGCGGTTAACCGTGAGAATTGTACGGTCGACCGCCGTTCACTCCAACGATTCTTTTTGTACAGATTCGTATTCCTGCTTTTCTGGGATTTTTGTTGTTTTGTTTGGGGTGTTGGCTGTTGGTTTCTCTTTCTATAAAAACCCCTCAACCTCTCTACTACCTATGGAGAATTGGAGAAAGTTTTAAACAAGTTTAAGAGGGTTTTATAGTTTGTTTAGTTTGTTTTTTAGGGTTTGCTTTTACAAAGAGGAGCGTGCATCATTTGTTGAGGAGTTCATCTTTAATATCTTCTCATCCTCTCTTTGTGTTTTTAGAGAAGTTTCCTTAACTCTATTTCCTAGCATTTTTATACATAGTATATTTGGGTTGGTGTAATAATCCATTTTTTTTTACTAGCAATCTATATTTTTTTTTCTTAATGCAAATTAACTAAGTGGGTCAATTATGCAATGTTTCATATAGGAGGCCCATATGATGTTGGAAGGCCCATATGATGTTGGAATTAGAAAAGTAAATGGACTTTTATGCCTAATTTGTTTAGGGGTTTTGTTAGAAAAGAAAAGACTTATAAATACCCCAAAACCCTTCCTCCTCTCTTTTCTTAGTTACCCAGCCGCCAGATAAACTTTCTCCTCTCTCTCTTCATCTCGTTCTCTCTCCTCCCCCCAAGAGAACTCCGGCTGCCTCAAACGCCTTCTCCGTCTCCCTCTCCATCGAGCGCGCCGTCCTCGACGTCGCCTACTCCCTCTTGGGCGGCCGCAGGTTCTCGTTGATGTGCCGTCAAGGTCCGCGTCGAATCAGACATACATCCCGGAGCTCGACCGGATCGTGCTCAAGGATAAATCGACGGCAAGCATTTCTATCCTTTTAGTATTTCATAATCAGCTTATTCGATTATTTGATCTGAAATGAATGGATAACGGGAAGTAATTGATTGAAGTGTTACTCCTCATAATTATGGATACATTACAAATTAATCTATTGATAGTGAGTATAGTTAAATGATGGTGCTAAAGCTATTTATTCTTTTGACGACGTCTGGATTGATAAAAGCACCAGTTGTCTTTGTAGACTTGATAATCAGTGTTTAGGTTTACTTGGATATATTTGTAGGGCTTCATTGATGATATTTTTGGAATTTTGTAAGAGTTGGAAATACTGTAAGGGTCAAAGAAAAACTAATTTGTGTTTTAGATTGATGTTAAAGTCTATAAGAAGTTAATTATATATATTTCTTGTTGTTTATGTCAATGCTTTGTTTTGTACATTATTATTATTATTTATAGATATGGACCATTAATATGTTGGATAAGGGTATAATATCAACGAATTTCATTTATGGGTGTAAGCCATTTAGCACTCAGTTAAAGGTTTGTAAGAAATGACAGCTGTTACTATGGTAAACACAATAAAGACACTAAACTAAGAACTCTAGCTGTATATTTATTTTTTTTTTCCTTAGTCATTGACTTTCCTAATGGCTCTTTTAGCTGCCTGCTGCTCGAAAACTTAGGACCTCACAGTAAAATTTGAGGAAACACAAGTATGGCTTTGTTTTGTCTAGGGTAATTAGACTATTACTTTAATTTCTAGTGGACTGAAGTATCATTATACAGGTTTTTAGTCCAATGTTCTAGTATTCACCAACATCTTGAACTGACCATGTGGACATGATTAGTTAGAACTGTCATTCCTCTGCTGCAGATTATGCACTTGCATATAGGCTGAAAAGTTGGTAGAGATGTCAAAAGCTCAGGCAATATCTTTGTCAGCTTGCATTATCAAATGGTACATGTTGAAATATTTTCTCATTGGGACCGCATCTCTTAGTCCAAAAGCAAACTTTTAGACCACACATAGTCAATAATATTGTAAGATTAGAATTTCTAGATCTATAAGCAACTAGGAAGAAGATTGTTTAAAGGGATAGTTGGAACTCCTGGTATCACATTTCTTCATAATTTTTAGGTGATCAAATCAACTTTATTGTGATTCTTTAGCGCTTGGTTATATTTGTAGATTCTACTGTAAAATGTAAGATAAGTTTTCAAGGGATTAAATTCAAAAACATGAAAGTTTGGTGACCAATATTAATAACATCTATTAAATTTTCACTTTGAATACTATTTCGGTTTGTTATTATGTACTCTCCTTACTCACATTCTTTCCATAATCACGAGATTCCTATGTACCTCATTATCTTGTCTCCCAGGAGTATTTTATTTGACTTGCTTGATAACCTTGACTTATCTGGTATTGATAATGGAGATCACATGAAATATCATAATTAGATTAAAAAATCCGCTTTATATACAATACTTATCTTATGTGATGCTGTGTTTGACATGCGTGACTTTATGGAAAAATTGTTGTTTGATCACCTAGTTGTCATCCAATAGGAGAAACTGTGCATGAAGACGACTCCTGTTAAAAATATGATTTTAAGCGTGCTTTCAAAGCATGGCTATACCCTCGACATCGATATCCCGATGTGAGGAGTACCCTCGATATCGATATCCCGATATGAGATTTTCCTTGGCTATTACTATTATAGCATCGACTAGACGATGCACCCATCTTGATTAGACATGTTTTGGGTCACGGTTATTTTCATAGTTTTACAGAAGTCGTTCCACGGTAACTCTATGGTTAGTGCACAATATTTCATGCACAGTCACTTAAAATTTAATTGACAAACCTGGGGTTTATAAAGGGGAATTAGACGGAGAATATAACATGTATATAAACGGGTATATGCGCATTCCTGATATCCTGAGTTATATATACATGGGCCAAAGAGCCAATTCCTGACTTGAAGCCGTGTTCCCGGGACGGTTTACGGGGAACCGATTTATATACATGAAAATATTCTTCTCTAATTCAAATAACATGTAAAATAAGAATAATGTGCTTATATGCTTGTGATAGATTTGGAATGCAAGACATGTCGTGGATGAGGTTTTGGTGATGTATATTTGTATAGTTTGTTTATAGAATTTTGGGGGTTAATATTTAGCGATTCACAATTTGAGATATATGGTATATACGAGGGTTTCCTTGTTTGGATTATTCCCTCGACGTACCCATCTCGTGTTGTGAGTTCTAAATCTTAACTCCTTTTAATACAAGGTATAAGATGTATGCTTTAGGGTAGACCTTGTTTGATATACATGTTTAGAAATTTCCTTTTATCATCTTTAATTGAGCTTTCATCTTATTTAGATTTATAAGAGTAGCAATTTCTTTTATCACTGAAAATTTAGAATTTATCTTTTCTTTATATCTACCACTTATACTTACACGCGCATAATTTTCTCATTTTACATGCTTGCTGGGAGTTTTCTGACTCCCCTGGGGTTTGCATGCCCCAGACTTGGGAATTGTTCTTTCTTCGCAGGACCAAGAGTACTTTGAGGATTAAGACCAAGGACAGTGATCACCTTCTCTCTCTTCACTCTATCAGCTTCAGTTATGGAGTCTTTCTTGTAATCACTTGTGGTACTCCAAACTAAGATGTATTTTCCCCCTTTCCTACTTTGAATAGTTGTGAACATGTAAGAGAACTTGTCTTTTTAGAGTTTTCTTTATCTATCTAGTTCCTTTGTTATTTTAGTTACATGCTCTATGTAGTAGTTCTTTTAGCAATATATCTATATACAGGATGATCCAGAGGTGTGAATGTAACATATGGTTGCATTGCCGACCGAGTCCGCTCTAAATTTTTACGTTTTTGGACCCAGGGCGTGACAGTTGGTGAGAGTTGTAACAATTGAGTGTGAGCTTTCATTATGTTCTCATCTATTATAGAGAACAAATTTATTATTTGTTATATTGTGATATTGTAAAGTTTTCAGTTAGCTAGAAAACCGTGTGTGAGGAGTATAAACGTTGATCAGTGAACGTTGAAAACCAACATTGTGAGTGATTATGTACGTTGATCGGTGAGTGTTGAAAACCGACATAGTGTGGTTGTAAACGTTATTCGGGTGAGCGTAGAAAACTCGGTCGTGATAGTGGATTTCTCCCCAGGAGTGGGAAGCGGAGACGTAGGACGGAAGGTCCGAACTCCGTGATCATTTTAGTGTGTTTGAGTTTGTCATTGGCGCATTTGTTTATGCATTTATCTTATATCGCCAATTGCCTTTACTCTTGTATATTTTACCCTATCACATTTATAGTTTGATTATATCACCCTTGTATTAGTTTATATATCCTTGCATATATTTTTATCATATAGGATATATCTCATTGTTCATATTACTTATCCATAGCTCACATATCATGTTATATTTTGTACTTGCTAGGATAATTTATTAATTAGTTTTAATTGGCATAAAATAGGATTAGATTAGCATAAGACCCTAATCACCCCACCTCTAGGGTCCAACAGGTACCTCATCAGGAATAAACCCAAGGCACAACCCTTTGGCCGACTCTCATAGTTTTCTCTCGGTCTTAGGGGAAGGAAAGCCCTAGTAAACTCTTAAGAGTTCTAGGCATCCGACTCCTTAGTCGAATTTCAAGCCCATGGTACCAGGATAAACCCAAGGTACAACGACTCTCAGTCGAATTTTAAGCCCTTAGCTCTTTATCAAGGTATGCCTAAGGCACAACATATGGTCGATTCCTCTGGCTCTCATCGATCATCATGGACAAGCCATTGGTACCTCATCAGGAATAAACCTAAGGCACAACCATTTGGCTGACTCTCATAGTTTTCTCTCGGCCTTAAGGGAAGGAAAGCTCTAGTCAACTCTCAAGAGTTCTAAGCATTCGACTCCTCAGTCGAATTTCAAGCCATTGGTATCTTTTCAGGGTAAACCCAAAGCACAACGACTCCTCAGTCTAACTTCATGCCATTGGCTCTTTATCAGGGTAAGCCAAAGGCACAACATATGGTCGATTCCTCCGGCTCTCATCGATCATTATGGACAAGCCTGGTACATCATCAGGAATAAACTCAAAGCACAATCCTTTGGCCGACTTCCACAGTTTTCTCTTGGGCTTAGGGGAAGGAAAGCCCTAGTCAGCTCTCAAGAGTTCTAGGCGTTCGACTCCTCAGTCGAATAACAAGCCCTTGGCTCTTTATCAAGGTAAGCCCAATGCACAATATATGGTCGATTCCTCCCGCTCTCATCGATCATTGTAGGCATTAGAAATTACCTATGGGTTCCCATACGCAGCTCAAGACAAAGAGAACATGATGAACGTCATCACCCGAGTTAAAGAAGATTATCTAACGTCGGTAGAGCGCATGAAGTGAATCAGTAAAGCGCATAAGTCAATAAAGTGACGAAACACGCATAAAGGGGAAAAACAAGCTAACCGAAGGAGATACAAATAGCCAAAAGGGTTAAAAAGACACAACAACAGGCCAGGAGGCTCTTAGGCATGCGAGTCACCAAATGGTGACTCATACCCATGCGAGTCACCAAATGGTGGCTCGCACAGCTTCGAGCCACCACGACGTATTTGGCCTCCCAAACCTCCCAAAACGCAGATTTTGATATTTTTAAGGATTCTTTTATCCCAGGACCTCCCCAACTATTCTGAAGCTATCCTTAAGTGCACCTGGGCGGTCATCAACTAAAGAAGACATCAGAATTCCTATCTTATCAGAAACACGGTGACAAAAGCTTATAAATAAAAGCCCATGGTCTTCATAGAGGATCTGAAATCTGAGGGCGAGGTGCTGTCTAATTGAACAGTAGACCACAAATTTCAAAGGAGGATTAGTAGATCTCGGTGAACTTTTTTTTAAAGAAAATGCCTTCGAAAGATTTGAGATTCTCTCCCCCTCTTTCCTACGGATCAAACCTGGTTTTGATCTCGAGAAAAGCCACAATCTTGCTTTGTCGTGATTGTCGCTGCTACGATTGATTCCTTCGTGAAGCAAGAACATAATTACACTTGTCAACCGGATCTGATCCGCGATGGTCTACGGACTAACACGTCCTCGGTACAGGCAAAGATCCCACACAAAGCAACAGGAGCTAAACTACTACTGCATTTTATTTCATAAAGTTGTAATCTTCACTTTTCTCATTGTAAGACACTACAAGAAATACGGTATTTAACGACCAAAATTAGTGAAGGGGCCTGTCGATCGTCATTAATGTGTATATAATAACAACGGCTTTAAAGTCCTTCATCAAGTTATCACAATCATTAGAGTAATGATGTTAGATGAGATAACGGTTTTCTAGTCCCTTCGTTGATTTGATCCTAATACAGTCGTTATTGGATCTCCTTAAAGACGAAGGTGTCCATTACCTTCATTAATTATACTCCTAATCATAATAGGACTAAAAAGTTAACCTATTACTATTAACAAAACCCACAACCCATTAAAATCCCCCAAGCCCCATCTAGAACCTAAAATCCAAAATCCCCCTCCTAATCATCTCCCCAATCGCAACCCAACCCAAAAACTCAAACCCATAACTTTTTAAACCCTAAGTTCTCTTCCCAAATCCCACTCCCAAATCCCACCCAGGAGCCCAGCCGCCACCAGTACCTCTTACCACTCACCAGTCTCCCTCCAAGCCGACCCGGTGCCTCCGTCTCCCTCTCCGCCTCCGCCTCCGCCTCCCTCTCCGCCTCCGCCTCCGCCTCTGACTCCGTGCTGCCACCGCGTCCAGCTTCGCCTGCACTACCACGTACAGATCCGTCGCCACGTCCCACTCCTCCACGTCCAACCAATCCTTCAGGTCCCGCCACTCCTCCATGTCGATGATCATCCATGACGTCCGACATCTTCTCCTCCTCAATTTGGTAAATCACTAAGGTGAATTCAAAACCCTAAGCCCTAATTTGTGGGGTTTTAATAGTTCTCTTGTAATGATGATTATGTATCCTACACTTTATGTTTGAATCAGCGTGCTTTTTTTATTGCCGCTCATGAATGAACATTTTGAGATTCAGTTTTTTAAACCTCGTGGAATGCATGAGCTTCCTTCTTTGAAGAGCATTTTAATACTCAGAGGTTCTAAAATAATTTTATCTAAGGATTCCGGAGTAATAGTAATAACAATGGTTTCTCATGATTGAGTTTTGAGTAGTAGGCTAGGAATATTTATACAAGGTTGCAAGCTTCAATCAGTGACTACTGCATTTTTATTATAAAGACAGACAAACCCTTGGAAAAAAATTTTATACAAGGTTGCAAGCTTCAATCAGTTCTGTGCATATTCATAATAAATGCTAACACATACTTTTAAAGTTCTTGATTGTTCATTAGACAATATATGTCCTTAGTGTGACAGTCTGGCAAACCCTTGGAAAAAAATTGTTATGCTTTTGCATGCTTCATGATTATTCCCCATATTGTTTGCCTGTGATATTATTTGCACAAATATGTTATTTCTCATTTGTGTAAAGCTGTAATTAGTTAACATATTCTTTCAACACTTTATATTCCTTCAAAAATTTGTTTACATATTTGTTTTCAAGGAAAAAGGTTCAGGTGAGATTGTCTTCAAGGCAATGGGAAGTGCTATAAACAAAACAGTGATGATTGTGGAGCTAATTAAGCTAATATTTTTTGACATATATCTTAATGATCATTTTGATCCCTGAGAAGTTGGAAACTTTTGTCTTGAGTCATTCCCTACTTCCTTGTATTTTCTGTGCAAAGTTATGCCTGTTGCAAAATGACCATTGTACATACATATGCTGATGGTGCAGAGAAGGATTGTGGGTCTTCATCAAATTACTGCTATTGGTGTAGAGAAGGATTGTGCAGAGAAGGATTGTGGGCATATGAGGTAACTTGTCTTACTTTGCGAGTTATTAAAATCATATGTATTTTTTATCATATCCTATTCATATTTATTTCCTAAATATCCGATTAGTATCCGTATCCGAACCGTATCCAGCTCTCTAATATCTGAACCATATCCGTTTCTGTTTAATGTGGATATGGTAATGTTTTCTTACCGATGAATATCTGAATCGTATCCATATTCGTTTTCAGAAAGTGGTTATGGTTGTGGTAAGGGGCAAATCCGAACCATATCCGAGCCGAATGCACCCCTAGACACGGGTCATGGATAGAAAAATGAAATTCAACCAGCTTCAATAAACTCTGATCTACTTTCTCGAGAATCAGAGAGCATCTCTCTTCTTCTGAGTTTGCTTGTAAGTTTATCCAAATCAGCCTCATTGTCTCTTATGGATCTCTATGACTGCTGTCAAGTTTTAGGAAGAAGTCTTATGTATCTGATTTATCATTGATGTTCTGCCAGGCTGAGGACGATTTCTATGTTACATACCATACACTTCAGCTTCTTACAAGTCTTCTCACACATTCCCCTAGCAGGTAATTTTTCATATACAACCTGCAATTTGTTTTTTCCCTCTACTGGTGCTTATTTGTTATTCCAAAAAATCTTAATCATTATTGTTTTCATGTATTGTGTTTATATATTAGGTTACAAGAAGCGATTCTTTCTACCTCGTGGTATTTATGGATATGCTTATGGATCGTGAGGTTTGCATTTGTCTATGTATGTTGGAAAATTGCAATGAAGAGAAGAAAAGAAATTTGACTTTGATACCTTTAATCTCGGTTACAATTCGATTACAAAAGAGAGGAGAACGAATTTGGTTCTCCCCTTTGTTTAAAACTGGGTTCTTCTCGGTAGCGATGGAATGCCTCCTTCGATTGCTTGCGTCGAATTTGCTCTCCGTTGACGATCCGACCATCTCTTATCTCGTGGGAACGATGAACTTCTGTGAAAAGTTTTATAAGTAACTCTTTAACGAGTTTAAGAACTCCGAACGAGTTATAACTCTGAACGAGTTAGAACTTTGTGGATAGAGTTGTTAGAACCATAGATTCGGTTAATGACCAAGCAGATATTCTGCTGTTGAAGAATCCTTTTAGATTTGATCTTCTGAACTTGATTCGAAAAGTCCTATCTTCAAGGATTTCGTCTCCCTTGCCTCTCTGTGCGGTTGAGATCCGAATCGCCTCCAAACCTGTGCGGTTTAGATGCTGGAAAATCCCCTCCTTAGCTAACTTTTCCGTTCCCAAAAGCCAGCCCACCAAAAGCTCTCCCTTCTTAACTCAGTTGAGTTTGTTGAGTTTTTATAGGGGGATAAGAGGTTGTAACTGCCCTCTAAATCCGCTCCTAAGTGGGCGTGATTTCCTCAGATCGTGGGAAAACAGTTCTGAAACCGTTCGACTCATGTTTGAACGAGTCAAATGCCCAATCTGGCATTCAGAACCCCACCTTCGCGTCTTAGAATTGAGACACGAGGTTGGGTGTCAACCGAACATCAATGAATGCGAGGGTCGCTCGCGTTTTGCTTGCTGCAGCTTAGAAACGCGAGGGTCGGGTGCATTTCCAGAGTTGTAACGCGGGGATGACTTCCGCATTTTAGAAGGGTTTAGTTGGTCTGTATCCTCTTCTATAGAGCGTTGCAAGAACCGTCGTTCAGTAATCCTCGCTTGAGTTGTTGTGGGGTGTGAAAGTCGTCAAATTGTAACTCTCACTGTTGATTGTTAAGACCACTGAATAGAGTTTTCATCAGCTGTCGGAAGTGTCGTTGAATTGTAACCCTTCTCGATCTGTGTGAAAAGTCCTCCATTTGCAACCTTCGTTCGTTAGCGTGAAAGCTATCTGATTGCAGCTTTCATTGTTGGAACTTGATGGGAATTAGTGAATATTTGCCCACAGCTCTCTACCAAGTAACTCACCAACTAAGTCCAACCTTTTACTTCTGAAATCATTACACTGCTCATCAGCATCTCTAATAGTTGCTAATATAATATTGGTCATGTTGTTGTCGCAACCATCAAGATCAATCATCTCAAACATGAGGTTGTGTTTGTAGCGATTATAATGCTGCGGATGCAATGATTTAGAAATCTTTTCTGTTTCGATTGTAAGGATGAATTCTGCTTCTCGATTTGAAGGAACCATTGCCTTGTAATCTCGTGAGGATCAGCTATCTATTATGATTTTTAGACAGCCTACAGAACCCCCTCCAAAGTTTTTAAAAGTTCGCGGTTGACTGGGACGAATTTTCGGTATACTTTGGATCCTAAAATTTCATGGATTGATTGTCCACTCCGTCTGATTGGAAGACGTCGTGAAACTGGTTGTCGGAATGTCAAGATGTTGCTTCCTTGAACCAAACAATACAGCTTTTGAGCCTTGATGACAATGAATGATGAAGCACGCTCTAAATTTAGTCTGATGGTTTTAGCGTTGCTAATTGTAATATGCTTACACCCATCTGATAAACTCCCCAGTGGAGTCGCCTATTGCTTTTCGATTTTGGTGACTTTGGTGGCTAACCTCAATTTTTCTCCATTTATTTGAGGCCCTGTTGGTTGTAACGCGTAGGTGAACTCTGTGCCTGAGAGTTTGAACGCGTAGGTGAGCCTCGCGTTTGGAATTTCAACCAACTCGAACGCGAGGGTCGAGTTTGGGCGGGATTCTGGCCTCGAATCCCGTCCGTTACGATTTGACAGCTCACAGCTATCTATAAATAGACCGCTGAGGGTCAAATCAGAGTCCTTCGACTCTTCTTGAAACTCTAGCAAAAAAAAATTTCTTTCGCATCTCCGGCGAGAACTGTTCATCTCCTTCTTCGGCTAAGATCCATGGCACCCAAGAAGGTTGTTCCCCGTCCCTCTAAGTCCGACGTCGCCACAGCTCAGGGACCAGCGTCGTCTGCGTCGGTCGGCGGCGCTACTGCTCAGGCGAACGTGCCGCCCTCACTTCCTTTGATCGGTGGTGAGTACGACCTCCATGGTCGTTAAACTTGCTTCAACAAGTTTTGATCTTTGGATCAACAAGGAAACTCGTTTCGTTAACGCGGGACTGGACTCCGTCGTTTGGTATTTTTGATGAGGAGTTCAACCTCCGCGTGACGCAAAGTTCGACCTTCGCGTCTGAACTTTGTTAACGCGAGGCTCGACCTTCGCGTCTGAACTTTGTTGACGCGAGGCTCGACCTTCGCGTCTGAACTTTGTTGACGCGAGGCTCGACCTTCACGTCTTTAGTCTTCAAATCAAGTTTGACCTCCGCGTCTGAGATCTAACTTTTTCCTTTGTTTTTGTAGTGCGTCATACTACTGAGCCTCTCCCCTTTCGCCATCATTTTAGGCATGAAGGTGGTGTGGACTCGAATATGACATTCAACTTACGCCAAGAACTCCCAGTTTTCCGAATTAAGGATAAGAGTCGCGTGGAATTAATCACCCAAGCTTTTCCTGAGACCCTTAGGATATTGGTTACGGATGCCCGATTTGAGAACCCGAGCCGCAAGCCAATAGTTAAACCTGGATTCCTCTTCGGGGATTATGTTAACTTCGAGGCCGGCACTGCTTATGATGGGGACTATAAGTGGCTGCGGAAAGTTGGGGACCGCAACCTTTTCTTGCCCAATATGGAGAGGATGTTCCCCATATCCTACTTTCAATGCGCTTCCATCCCAAGGCGTATGGATTGGCCTCTGGTTAAGGATCAGGATGGAGTTGTTCTCGGAACCCTGACTTTTCAAGGGGTCCGCACAGTTGGTTACAACCAACTGGTGACAGCTTTACGGCTAGGATTATTTGCCAAGGAGTACCCTATCGGCGAAGTGGCTAGTCCAGCAAACACCTTCGTCAAGAAATTTTTGGCCAATAAAGGAGAATTTCCCGCGCAAGGATTTAGAATTCCTCTGGGTTCATTCTCTGGTGATAAGGTGGTGGACCCGAATGACCAAGTTCGTTTTGGACGAATTGGATGCGTCTCTCTCCCAAGCTGGCTTGAAGATTCTGGTATGGGCCACTAAGTTTGGGATTGTTCAAAGCCACTTTCATTTCTTCTCTATATTGGAGAAGTATAATCCTGAAACTTGTACTTTCTTCACCTCTGTGGGGGAGTTAGGCTTCGCTCTCCACGAGATGCATGAAGTCTCGGGTCTTCTTCTTAGGGATTTACCGTACAAAGAATTTGTTCCGGGATTGGCGGAACTTAAAATTTTGAAGAAAACGAGCCCTAAAATTTACTCCACCTTATGGGAAGTCATGTGTCACTTCCACATCTGCATGCAGCAGACAGGGGCTCGAGGAAGCGGCATTAAGCAAGTATCTTGGGCAGAATATTTATTCCAGAACTTGACCAATAAGGGAGCCTCAGTGTCCAAGTTATCCGCAAGCACTTTAGAGGAGGTCCAGGCCTGAATCGACGATGCTACTTCCCATTACACCAATGAGGCCAAGGAAGATGTTTTCCCGGCTCATACGGAATTTGAAAGTTTCCACTACCAAGCTTTGCTCCCTATTTCTGATACGGTGCTTTTGGCTGGATACTTAATGATGTGGCTCAAGCGGTGCGTCGTTCCTACCAGGCCGATCGATGCTCTTGCTGTTGAGGTGATCTACCCCGCTGTTCTCCTGGCGCATGGGAGGCCATTGAATCTGCTGTACGCCATGGTGGGCCGTTTGCAAAGTGGACTGTGGGAGTTGGCCTTGGATTTTGTTGATGTTACCGAGGTAGAGTCTGGGGGCCACAAAGCTTTCAAAACTCCCAATCCCCGGATACCATTGCCGTATACCTATCTGATGGCTTGGTATGTGCTCCACTGTCCTCCTCTAATGAGTGCGGCCTCTCCCCCGGGGGACTCATTCATCCTATTTGTGCAACGATTAGAATCTGCAAAATAGGAAGGGGGATACATGGTTAGAATTCGACAGATTTTGTCGCGGGACACCCACTACCATATATGGAGTTGTTTCCCTGATTTTGAAGGTGGCGTCTATGGAGCAGAATATCAGGACGTAGCGGGTCCTAATGGATTCACTCAGCTAAGCGGGGGTGTTTTCCATTGGCTGCTCTCTATCAGGCTAGGTTACTTGATCTTCCGGCAAGGCGCTCACTGTTTCCTCGAGCCCTACCAGCCCTATAGGTTCGCTCGCTAATTTGGGTATGATCAGTTGTACGTTGGGAACCCTCGTCCTCAGCTCTCAGCTGTGGGCAACATATATGAAGGGGCCAGGGCTTGGTACTATTCTGTGGCAGGTTGTACCAAAGCGACTTTCAGGCTTCCCCACAAAACACCTAACTCCTACACCTCCATAAGCTTCTGCAATTGGTATTTCGTCGCTTCCCGGACTCCCAATTACAACTTGAATTCATCTTGCCTGAAAGACATTAGGCATATGTATGCTTCAAGGAGGGGGTCAAAGACATCCTGCTTGAGAGGGATTGATGAGTTCCTATCCATTGAGAATCAGCCTGCTAGACAGGAAGAGGAACAAACAGCTGAGCCTGTTCCAAGGGAGGAGCAACAAGTGGTTGAGTCTCCCACGACGAGAGCGGCGGGAAAAAGGAAACTCTCTGCGGATGAAGCCGGCCTATACGATAAACAGATCCGTCGGAAGCTGATGGTTGATTCTCCTCCCCCTAAAGGCCAGCAAAAATCCAAGTTGATGGCTGATGTCATCAGAGCTACTGAAGATGAAGAACAATAGGAATCTTCCGTTACAGGCCTTCCACATAGAACTGGACTTCGTTCTCATGGCCCAGCCTTATCAAGTGAGGCTTCTTCTTACCATCCCACTAAAGACGAAGAGGGCGAATTAATGGCTGCAGATGCAGAATCTGCTCCAGTGATGGACCTTCCTAAGTCTCCTGCATCGAAACCTGGGGGTCTCGAAGAGAATCTGTCCCCTCCTCCTTCAGTATTAATGTCACAAGCTGGTGATTTAATTCTTAGTCCTACAACGGGACTTATGACTAAACTAGCTACCGACACAAATCTTCCTGAACCTTCAGCTACTCGGGATGATGAGGAGCGAGTTGATTATGAGGGTTCCTCGATTGGTGATGAAGGTGACGAAGATAGAGGTGAAGAGGATGCTGAAATTGGCAACGTGCCAGGTGACGATGAAGGAGACGATGGACATGATTCCATGGATGACATCACCACTTTTGATGATGCTCCCAAGGCTCCATCCGATAAAGCATCTGGTTATACTCCTTTCTATCTCACTGGTAAGCTTAGTTTGCTTCGACTTATTCCGCACGCTTTTTCTGCGTTCTGACCATTTTTTCGTGCAGGTTCACCTACTCCTGGGACTACTACTACTGCTCCTTCTTCAGAGCAAGAACTTGCGCCGGCGTCGACTCCTTTACCAGAGCAACATTTACCCGGCTCACCCACAGCAACTGCTTCACCTGCAGCGTTGCCTGAGACTACCGCTGCGACTCCTCCTTTGGAACAACAGCTCGTGCCGGTGTCAGCTCCTGCGCAAGAGCAGCCTCTACCTGCCTCATCTACTGTATCTGCTTCACCTACCGCATTGCTAAAGATCTCGCTTACTCCAACAGAGGCACGACCAAGTACATCTCAGGCAAGGGCGATGATGGCTTTGACCTCAAGCCCCTCACAACTGAATGTTTCTACCGCTTCTGCCGCTTCAGCGCCAGGATCCCCTACACCAATTTTGATGGCTAGAGGGGCGTCTTCGGCTGTGGTTTCCAGTCTCGTTGACGCACCTGAATTTCTTCAGACCTCTCTGGTATATCTAAATAGCCTTGCGAAGACGGTGGTTGAATGCATGGTGAATGGCCGGGGAACTTTGAACTCCTTTCGACCTCTTCTGGAGGCAGGCTTGAATGGAGTCAGGAGTGTGGGCAACACTCAGTGGTTCGAGCGCTGTTCAGAAATTATTCTCCGTTTGGAAGAGCAATTACAACGCTTCGAGACATTGGGCCACAAAGAGCTTCAGCCGCAAATCATGTCCACTTTGGCTGGTCTTCAGGTCGCAGAAGCAGCTCGTCGAGAAGCGATGGAACGGGACTTAGCTGAGAAAGAGCGTCAGATCGCGGAGCTTCGTCAGCGTAACATTCGGAAGCGAGAAGAACCTGTTTCAGCAATTGACTTTTCAGGATAAGCGACTTGCTGAGAAGGAACAAGAGGTTGCCGAACTCCAAGGTGTTGACGAAGAAGCCTTCAAAGTTAAACTAACCGCTGAGCTTGAACAGGCTTATGCGATAGAGCTTTCCAAGCTAGAAGATCAGATTCGTCAGTATAAACTTTTGTAATTGAAGAACATGTATTTTTATTTCTATGCTTGAACGCTTTCGATCAATATAACGGAGTCTTTTGCTCATTGAGATTTTATTATGATTACTCATTCTTGTTTAGAATAAATAACCATAATACTTATAGGATTTTTGGCAAACCCTCAGCCATCAACGGATTTGATATGCCTTTACCGATTACCGTTTGAATCGGGCTAGTATGTGAATTATCTAAGTCCGTTTCACATATAACGTTGGGCTAAAAGGCTTAAACTCTTTTAGACTTTGAACTACAATATTGAATATGTAGGCTACATGTGTTAGATGTAGACTTATCTTTAATAAGGAATAGAGATAACATCCCCCATGCGTGAATGACATGGATTTTAAAGTGTGAATAGGTAACATTTTCTATGTATGAAAACGAACCCAAGTTTGTGAAGAAGGAATTGGATATTCCAGCTCTCAATCTCTTGTTTGTTGGTAGAGATAAACCCGGAATTAGAGGGGAATAATTTCATATTCCGTCTCCTGATCTCTTGTTTGTTGGTAGAGATAAACCCAGAATCGGAGGGGAATAATTTTATATTCCGTCTCCTGGTCTCTTGTTTGTTGGTAGAGATAAACCCAGAATTAGAGAGGAAGAATTTTATATTCTATCTCCTGGTCTCTTGTTTGTTGGTAGAGATAAACCCAGAATTGGAGAAGAAGAATTTTATATTCTATCTCCTGGTGTAAAGGAAACTTAAAGTGGGATCTCCACTCGGAGAATCCGGATTGGTTTGAATAATCCTAACTGTCATAAGGTTTGATCATTCAGTTTGTGGACCTCTCGTTCATGGAACGAATCGAGAGGGGATTTTGGCTTTGGTCCTAACTGTAGGAAGGTTTGACCAAGTGGGGGTTTTGAGATGATCTTAACTGTTTAAAGGTTTGATCACTCAATTTGTGGACCTCTCGTTCATGGAACGAATCGAGAGGGGATTTTGGCTTTGGTCCTAACTGTAGTAAGGTTTGACCAAGTGATGAATAGGAGTAGGGTACAAATAACAAAGAGTTTGTTGATTTGCACGAACTACTCGGTGGGAAATTTTGATTTCAAATATAAGAATTCGACATGAAATAACTTGTCGACTGATACAGACCGATGACCATCGGTCGATCTGATCAGTGGGGGTTTCATGGTGCGGGGTTACGAATCATTGAGTTTCCCCTTCCATGATCGTATTAACGGGTTTTCTGAGGAAAGATTAACTGTCATTAAATCTCATCTCAACAAAAGTGGTAAGAGAATCTTAATCATTTTTATCATGATTAAGAATAGACTATTCACATGATCAGTTTCCATTTAGGATAATCAACTGATAACGGGTTATCCTGAAATATCCGGTACAAGATTCTCTAGGAACTTCCCGTTTTACATAGGTTATCCTGAACGTATTATGGGTAATACTTTTTTAGGAACTTCCCATTTATTGGCATCATTAATTTGCTGCCATCCTGAGTGATCAGACGATATGTACCATTTGAATAGACTGTTTCTATCACAAACGGCCCTTCCCATTTAGGTTCAAATTTTCCTTTCTTTTTGGAGGTAAGAATCATAGGTCTTCGAACAGCAAGAACCAGATCTCCTTCTTTAAAACTTCGGCGTCGGATCCTTTTATCAAAAGCCCGGGAAATTCTAGCTTGATAAAACTCGATCTGTTGCTGAGCTTCCAAGCGCTTTTCATCTAACATCTCTAACTCTTCGAGACGTTTCTGATAATGTTCTTCCGTCGTCATTCCCGTTGCGAGAGCGACACGGAGGGAAGGAATCTGTATTTCCAATGGCAGAACAGCTTTAGATCCATATGTTAAGGCATATGGGGTTGTTCTGGTTAGCGTACGGACAGTTGTGCGATAAGCCCATAGCGCTTCACCAAGTTTGTCGTCCCAATCTCGTTTATTGGTTTTCACCAATTTTGCCAGAATTTTGATGATAGTCTTATTAAAAGCTTCAGCCAATCCGTTAGATGTGGGATTATAAGCCGTCGATGAAACGTCTTTAATCCCGAATTTACCGCAGAATTTGATGAATGCGTTGCTAATGAATTGAGGACCATTATCGTGCACTATTCGTCTTGGAACACCATACCGATATATGATATGGTGCTTGATAAACTTGATAACATCACTCGTCTTCACTTCTTTAAGTGGAACTGCTTCTGCCCATTTCGAGAAGTAATCGGTGATTGCTAGAATGAAACGGTCCCCTTTAACCGAAGGCGGGAAAATGGGGCCTACTATATCCATTCCCCAAGTTTCGAATGGCCATGATGTTGCCGATGGGTGTAAATACTCAGGAGGCTGATGCATATAATTCGCATGTAACTGACATACTTCACATCGTCGTGCGTAGTCGACTGCGTCTTTTACCATAGTTGGCTAATAATACCCGATTCTCCTAAGTCGGTCACAGAGTTTGGGACCGGGTTGATGTGCACCGCATATTCCATCATGCGTCTCTTTAAGTGCTTGTTCCGCTTCTTTGCCAGATAGACAACGGAGTAAAAGACCATCGTATGATCGTCGATACAACATTTGCGCTGTGGTGTTATAATAAAATCTCGGCGCTCTTCGTCGAATTGATTCCCTTTCTCTTACATCTTCAGGCAATATACCATGTAGGACATAGTCGATAATAGGAAAACGCCAATCTCAAACTTCAGGTTCAACTCCTATTGAGCATGCTTCCTTAGCGTTCGAATCGTAGATTGGAACAATAAGCTGTTGGGTCCTCACTGTAATTAATTACTCCGTCTCGGGAGGTTGAGCCAAGGATACCGACAATGCCGCCAATGCATCTGCATATGCGTTTTAGAGACGTAGAACGTACTCGATGAAAAATCCTTCAAACGAGTTTGCCATCTCAATGGCCACCTGGTGGTATGGAATCAGGTCTCGATTTCTGACTTCATACTCTCCTCGTATTTGATTAATTACCAGTTGAGAATCCCCAAAAGCTTCAAGGTATTCGACCCCCAGCTCTTTGGCAAAATTGAGTCCGATTATCAATGCATTGTACTCGGCCACATTATTAGAACATGGTTTGGTCAGTGAATATGCTCTAGGCAAGACATGCTTTTCCGGGGAAACTAGAACGACCCCCACTCCTGAGGATATTCTAGAACATCCGGGTGCACTCGCCACGTTGGTTGCGCGGGACGCCCTATCGAAGTATAATTGCCACACTTGTTGGTGTGAGGTGGTATTAACTTCATGAGTTTCATCTGGCAGATCATCGTATAACTCGACCACATCCTTCGTAGGATTTTCCGCCAGAAGATCGCAAATAGCTCGTCCTTTAACTGATTTTTGTTGTTTAAAGTACAAGTCGTATTGCGATAAGAGTAGAGCCCATCTAGCTAAACGCCAATTCATGGATGCCGGCTGGGTCATGAACACTCTGATAGGATTTATGTTGGAAATAACATAAATTGTTTGTCCAACTAAATAATGTTGCATTTTCTGGATTGCAAATACCAGGGCAAGACATTCCTTCTCTATCATTGGATAACGAGATTCAGCTCCCACCAGTGTGCGACTCAGGTAATATACTTCTTGTTCGTGACCGTTATCGTCATCTTGTGCAAGTAATGCACTTAACGAATGGCTCGTCGCTTTGACATAAATCAAAAACGGTCTGCCCGATTTTGGTGCAACGAGGATAGGTGGGTTCGCCAGATACGTTTTAATATCTTTGAACGCCTTTTGGCATGCTTCATCCCAAATGAATGACACGCATTTTTTTGTGAGTTTAGAGAACGGTTGACATTTTCCGGACAGGTTTGAGATAAACCGACGGATATATGCCAATCGACCCTACAATCCTCTGAGTTCTTTAAGATTTCTCGGAGGTTGTAATTCATGAATCGCCTTTACTTTAGCAGGATCGATATGAATACCTTTTGTGGTGATGACGAATCCAAGAAATTTACCACTCGACATTCCGAGGAAGGATTTAGTCGGGTTCATTTTTAACTGATGACTTCTCATAAGATCAAACATCGTCTTCAGATCTTTAATGTGGTCATTTTTATCACGGCTCTTAACGACCAGGTCATCAACGTAGCATTCGACAGTCTTTCGAAGGTGCTCTTGAAAGATCTTCGTCATTGCTCTTTGGTAAGTAGCGCCGGCATTCTTCAACCCGAACGGTATAACAGTATAACAAAAGACACCAAGGGGTGTTCTGAAAGCTGTATGCTTCTCATCGTCCAGATGCATCTTAATCTGATTATATCCTGAGAATCCATCCATAAATAACATTCTCTCAAACCCGCATGTATTGTCGATGATGACATCTGTAATGGGCAAAGGGAAATCGTCTTTAGGACAGGCGGTATTCAGATCTCTGAAGTCAATACAAATTCTGATTTTCCCATTCTTTTTAAGAACTGGCACGATGTTGGCTTGCCAATCAGGGTGTTGTTCTTCTCTGACAAAACCTGAATCGATTAATTTCTTGACTTCAGCTTCTATTGCCTCCATAATTTGCGGACGAAACCGTCTTTGTTATTGCATGACAGGTTTAGCATCCGATTTTATGTTGAGGCTGTGCATTGCTACATTTGGTTCGAGTCCCGGCATATCTTCGTAATTCCAAGCGAAAACATCGATATACTCTCTAACGAGGGCGATTAGTTCCTCTTTTTCTTCTGGTGGAAGATCACCGCTAATAAATATAGGTTTCGGATTAGCTTCGTCACCCATATTGATCTGGACTACCTTATCCTCCGTAGGAGGTTCCCTTTGCTCAAATCGATCGCCATACTGGATATTCATATAATGCATCCAAGGATCTTCCCAAATAGGCAACTGGTCATCTTCTTCGGTTGTGGAAGGATCAACTGTCGCCATGTTCGACATTAAAGCTTTGAATCTCTCTCCAATGCTCACGTTAGAGTCCCACATTGAAGTATCGGATGAATGCCCGCTCTCATTTCTCAGTTGGCTAATGATCTGCTGGCAATATTCGTCATCGGATGACGAAGCATAACCTAAACCTCTTTTCTGACTATAATAATTGTCCGGTTTTCCTTTTGGTACATAAGTAGAACGGGGTGGAACCCTAACTCCTTGATCAAAATGAAGACCTTCACCGAGCGAGAGGTTATAGCCTTGCCTCGTCATGTAACCATTTGCTTGCGAACTGTACCGAGAGAAATGTCGCCCCGACTCTTCATCGTCCGAGTTGCTGTCCAAGAAAAGATCAGGAGTTAGGGATGGATCCCCTTTTCTAAAGATTATTTCTTTCTCACCCCCTGTCTTTGTAGGTAGGATGACCGTTGTCCCGGCTGAATTTTGCAGATATTTCATCGTCGTGCAAGACGAGCGAAGTGGCATGTGTAGATTAGGATTGTCATACAATTCCTGCATTACATTATCAAGACAAGGCGAGTACTCTAAATCATTATCTATTGTTTCATCGGCAAGTTGCCAGTTACAACTTTCGTCCGACGATTCATCACCGTCAAGATCGATTATAAGAGGTTCAATGTCATTGAGTACAAGACCTTCACTATAATCGAGCCCGGCTTCGGTATCAGCTTCTTCTCCGCTGTCCGTGCCATGGGCCGATGGTTCAGTATCAGACTCAGCACCATATAGAAGGGAGTCAGTAAAGTAATTTTCTAACCCCTTGAATGGTTGCTTATCCGCGACCACCGTCTTAATCTCCTCATTAGTGTCGACATACTTCAAACACTGATGGAGGGTGGAGGGAACTATAAGATTACCGTGGATCCATGGACAACCCAACAGTAAGTTATAGGAAGTCTCCGCATCGATCACATAGCAGGTGACTTCAGACTTTAAATCTCCGAGTTGACACTTCACCCGGATTTTTCCCAACGGTCTTGACCCACTAGTATTGAACCCGTAGATGACCGTTCCTGTGGAGGCTAACTTGCTGGCGGGAATTCTGAGGTGGTACATCAACCGAAGTAGCATGATGCTAACAGCAGAACCCGGATCGACTTGAATCCGGTTGACAACGCTCGAACCGATATATCCAGTAAAATATAGTGGTCTATCATGCTTTGAATTCCTAACTTGCATATCTTCTTTTGTAAAAGCAATGCAAGGAAATTTGGTGGCTGCCAGATTGCAATGCTGCACTGATGACTCTGGCTCTTCAGGAGTTGGCTTGATCTGAGTGAGGAATACTTCAGAATCAGCCAAGGCTTCTTGTAAAGCTTCCCTGATCTCTTTCGAGAGGCGCAACAACTCGTACAGCGTGATCCTTGCTGGGATATTAGCTAACTGAGTCATGACGTCGAAGCGGTATGGAGTATTCGAGCTTTCTGGTTTATCTCGTCCAATCGGTCGATTGAAACGAGGCTGCTTCGGAAGTTGAACTTCTTTGGGTTGAGGTTCCTTCTCTTTCTGCTTAACAACTTTCTGAGGTTTCTCGGTTGCTATGGATGGGGTCGTAACCACCCCCAGTTCTGCAAGAGTTTTACCGTTTGGATTAGAAGTTTCAGGATACTGATAATAGTATTCGTTTCCACCCCTTGTAGCAAAAACTTCCTGCTCCTCATCAGAAAATGGTAAAGCTGCTATCTCCTCGTCGTCTTTCTCAGGAATCACCGAGGTTCCGTAATAGGACTTCTCTTTTCCTTTGCTTTTTGACTTCTTCTTCGACATGGATGTCGTCCACTGTTCATCTTCAAGCAAATCTGGATGAACCCAAAGGATTTCGCCGTTAGGGGTTGTGTGTGACACTAGTCCTTTTTGGCACTGTCCATGAGGGTCATCGTTGACGGTTTGCATCTTAACCTTTGACACTGGTTCGGCTTGAAACCAGGACAAAGGAACCGATCCGAAGCTAATGGAGACCGCGTTCGCGCCTACTTTCTTCTCTTTTGGCTTCGGTGTCACAATACCAACATCGATTAAGGTTTGTATTTTGTCTTTTAAGACATAACACGCCTTAGTGTGATGATGGACCCTCCTGTGATATGCACAGTATTTTGGATCATTAGTCTTCTTCGCTTCTTCTTGGTTTGTGACCAGTGGAAGCTTGATCTTATTATTATCCAACAAGTATTTGAAGATAACCGGAACTTCATCATCTTTGAAGGAATATTCCTTTGGGAATCTGTCTTCGTCAACTCGGACTCCAAAATTTCACGAGCGTCCTTGGCTTTTGCAAGTTGTTCTTCTAGGCGGTCTATTTCAGCTTGGTTAGACTCTAAATCCCGTTGTAGATCGACCTTATCCTGTGTTCTCTTGGCGACATGCACCCTAAGTTGATGACTGTGGGCTCTTAACTTTTGAAGTTCGGAGTTAGTAGATTTGTGAGAATCACGCCACGCTTGCAACCTGGAGTCCATGTGAGAGGCGATATAGGAGGATACGCCTTTGGTACGGAGATCCTTCAGAAGTTCAACATGTTGTTTCAAGTCAACCGAATAAGCGTTGATCGAATCAGCTAACTCACCATATCCTTCCTCTCTAATTTCCGATATGTAGCGATCAAGAGGCCTCTTAAAATTCTCAAAAGGTGATCCTTTAAAGAGAATGCGATCGACCATGGTACTTAAAAAGGAGACAAAGCCTTGGAGATCAGAACAGATGACAGCTTTTTCCGGATCCTCGTCAGCCAATAACTCTTGAATGCGGTCTGATAATGAGATAGAAGAAGCTGCGATGAGGACAAATAAGTCAGTACAAGATATATCTACATACATAAAAGCGATCTGAAACATGTTAAATTTAACGGAAGAACCTTCAACAGGACTCGGCTTCTCCAATGAGGGTAGTCTGGTCTCCTGAACAACCAAAACTGGTTCAGGAATGACAGCTTTTGATGCACCAGCTATGTCAGAAGATTATGCAACTTCAACCTCAGAAGACTTCGGGTCTAAGTCGGGGGATTTCTCAGGAGAAGATTCTGCAGACAAAAGAATCACAATAAATATAATAGAATATCGATCAGAAACTTGAAACGAATGAGGGTTAAAACTCACCAATTCCAGGCACAACATCAGCCGACGTACCAACTTCTTCAGTTGGTCTCGCTTTTGTTGCGACCGGACTGATTTGAGGAGTGACGGTGACTTCTATCATCATGGGGTCTATAGGAGTAGCAGGTTGAGATTCAGGAATAGATGATTGAAGATCAACTTCGGTTCCTGCCCATGATGAGTGATCATGACCCTCAGGTTGATCGTAAGTCTCAGCACTTATAGCTGTATCAGTTCTGGCAACTGGTCCTATAGTTCGAATACTTACACGATTAATCAGGTAAAAAATATATATATAGATATATATGATACAGAGTCTGCAGAGCGAAAGCCTTACTCTCAGAAGGACCTGCTTCTATTAAACCAGCTCCAACTGCTGATTCTATGGCTGCACCAGTGGCTCTCCCCGACAACAAATCGAAGATTTGCTGATGGTCGTCTTCTGAGATGTCCATATTAAAGTCGAGATCAGTAAAATCATCGACTTTAGGGGTATGGGTAGTCTCTCCTTCAGGTGGTGCGTTCATTATGACATCTACAGGATGCGTTGAGTCATAAATAATATATGAATCTAAATAAAGTTGTTCGAGACGAAGATTAACTTTACCTTCGTTGATCGGGACGGATTCATGAGCCTCACCACTGGCACCCACTTCTTTTAGTTTAACTAAAAGAATACAAAGCGCACAAGTCGTTAGAGAAGGTACACGTCCCGACTCATTCATTTCTTAGAATTCTCTTCCGAGTGGGGAGAGATCAGTATCTGAGTCTTGAGCCGGTAGGTTGATGTCTGAAGATGGTGGAACACCAGCTATTTCATCCCTCAGAGCATCCTGCATCTGTTGAACGAAACTGGGCTCCTCAGTTTCCAAACCGCCAGGAGAAGCAGCATCAGCCCGAAATTCTCCCTCTTCATGACTCCCTGCAAGGATTGAGTATAAGATAAACCCGATAAGAGCAAATGGGTGAGAGTAAAGATGAATTTTTACCTTGTTCTGCGGAAGAAGCACTATGATCAGACGTCTCCTCTACAGCGGGAAGGTGAACACGCGGCTTAGAGGCAGATTTCTTTTGTCTTTTCAGTGGACGCGCTTCATCCTTGACTCCAGATCCTTCATGACGATGCTTAGTGCGTAATTCAGTTATGGGAGGGATCTGAGTTTGAACTTGAGCGGGAGGTCGAGATCTTTGCCGAAGAGTAAGAGGCACTGTATCTTCCTCATCCTCTTCATCGCTACTAAGGACTTCCACTGTCATCCGATTGGGGTGAGTCATAACGACTCTTTCTCTCTTTCTTCTCGGAGCGTCTGGTGGTTGAGTAGGCACGGTAGACGGACGCATAAGTCCCCTCTCAAAGAATGAATCAGGGAGACCAGCTATTTCATCAGAACTCGAGTTGGTCTCGCCCGCCTCCTCAGAAGTCTCCGTTTCCTCGGAGTCAAATTCTTCTTTGCTACCAGTTAAGCGGGCCGGTTCCTTTCCTTTCCTCGAAGATTCGGCGGCTTCTTTCTTTTGGGGCGAAGTCATAGCTTCACGAGTCACTCTTCTTGAGCGCCGCGGGGCTGTCTCTTCTTCTGATTCCGACCTTCTCCTGTACCGGGTGACGATGTTGGCGGCGATCAACCACTTGCAAAATAAAAAGGTCATCCGTAGAGGCGGCGCTTCCAGAGGAAGATCGAACTCAGCACTTGTGCAACTGGCGATACTCTAGAACCAAGATCTCGCTCCGTCGATAAGTCCTCCGCGAAAGCTAAGGTGACGATTCGGGTTGCCGACATAAATTTGATCATAGCCGAATTGGCGAGCAAATCAACATGGAAGATAGGGTTCAATGAGACAAACGTCTTTTACCCTAAACAATAGATATCCGGGTCGAATGTTTACCAACCACCTGAAGCACCCGACATCCAAGATGGTACGATTCTGCCTTGGATCTTCAGCATCCAATAAAGTTGTGTTGTATGTGCCGGAGAATCGAGGAAAACAAGGGAAGAATTCCCAACACTTATGGATCTTGAACTGTCTAGTGATGTCCGCCCATCGATGCTTGACCTATTTACAACCCTCAAGGGTCTGCAATAGAGGAAGACTGGGATCCACCGTTTCAGGAGCTTCCATCAAATCTGGCCAATGAAGTACCAACCAGGTCATCAGGTAGGTATAGGGTAATTCTAATTTTGGAACGGATATAACGGCAGAGGGTTTCTTCTTCTCTTGAAGGAATGCGGAAACTAGTTGCCGTAATCCACTGTGGGTAGCAGCCATCATGGCAGGAAGCAGGGATAATTTGCGACCTGTAACTAGTTGGACTGCTGGGTACAACACCTCCATAGGCATCGCATCAGAAGATTGATGGGGAACTACGCACCTCTTCAACCATAAGGCCAAGAAGCCAGCCAGCGGGGTGATAGGAGAAATTGGAACACCAGCTTGCCACAGATAAGAACGGAATTTAGTACCATGCGGAAATCCGTCTTCTGAGTGAGAGGTGTAAGTCTGTGCATTTGTTTTCTCTAACAGCCGATTGATTTCACCCGGGCTCAAAGGAGATAATCCACGTACATCTTCCGAACGGTTGTCCAAGTTCTTGAACAGATAATCGGCGAACTGTTTTAAGCTAATTTGGGGAGATTTCTTCCTAGATTTGGTCTCCATCTCGGCCATGGCTATGTGGTAATGGCAGGTCAATTCCCATAAAGTGCCATGGGTTACAGTTGACCGATCTTTCATCTTGTTCAGCTGATTAGTGGTTGGGAAGAATTCTTAATATGGAACATCGCCTATAGGCAGACCAGACACCTTCATCATCTCGTGCAATGGAAACCCGAGCTCCCCATTCTTGGTAAAGAAGGTATTAGTGTCAGGGTTATAGGTCTCAAACAAACAAAGAAAATGACCTACACTGATCTGCAGACCATACATAGTGGCACGAATCGGGATTTCCAACCCTAATGCGGCCAACTCTCGCCCCCAGCGGTTTAATACATATCGAGTCATTCTGGTCCACCATTTGTCTCCAAAATAGTGGACCCATCCATAGCACCTGAAATTCTCATGGGGTAATTTCTTCCCCGCTGCCGCTAACCTGTTCTTCACAGTATTGGCTTGTGCAACCGTCTCATTCTGAGGGATATTATCCTGGCCTAGAATACCTGGATGTAATCCTTGTACAGAAGCTCTCTCACTGGAACCTGGGGTGGCCTCCTTCCCAATAAAACCACAGTGGATGCGTTCATGGTTTTCGGTTAACCTCCAGAACATTTTGCGTCCAACGGATAGGTTTCTGAACTGTAAAAGCGAATGTTCCCGAGGAATCCAGGGCAAATACAGAAATAACGATCCGCTCTCATGCAACCATTGTGCAGGCCTGCAGAATGCAATCTCCGGATCCTTTATGGAGTCGCCAAATAAAAAGTCCAGTTTCCTTATGCATTGGTTCTCATCTCGCTCTGAAATCAAGGTGGTGTCCGTGATTAGTCGTCGCAGAATACGGCAACTACCCCGCTGAATCAGTTCTCTGGCTCCTTCACTATAATCTGACTTAAATTGAGGAGCAGACTCTATTAACGGTAACCCCTCATAATAAGAATGAGTGGCGCTGCTCTGACCCGTAACTTCATCAACGGTGAAGATCGTGGAAGGGAAATGGACTGATAAAAGAAATACACATAAATCGTGTAAGGATGGTCCTAAAATTTTAGAGGAAGCGGTATATCTTACTCTATAAGATATAGTCGCTATCTCGTAACAGGTGTGACGATTTTTCATCTACCACATGTATAAAGGAAATATGCGTTACTATGCACGGGCATTATAACGACATACCAAAACCCTTTCAACACATGTGGGACGATATAAAATTGCCCCTGTGTGTTTTGAAGTGTGTTTTGTCCAAGCAAAACAAACACTTTTAAGCGTCGATCCCCTCAAAGGAGGATACCGGCTCTTCTCGAAGGTATCTCAAAGGATACAAACAAGGATCTGCATATAAATTCAGATGTTCACGCAAGAAATTGACAAAATACAATATTTAAATTCGTGAAAGGGTGAAAGAAACGTACCCCCGTGCGAAGCGGCAACGGGAGCAGCCCCCTCAAGAGACTGAACAGTCTGACGGCCTCGGGGAACTCGAGCTCTATGCGGCGACATGACGAGTATGTGATCTATAGTGAAAACCAATGAGAAGGTTAGGGTTTTGAACATAAAATCGACCAAAATATTACAAAACATGGCCGAAACAGTGCATGCAAGGCCACGGTTCAAAAAAAAAGAAGAGGAGAGAACAAACCTCTAAAAATCCAAGTGAAATCTCCACAGAACCAAGTACCACACAAACCGAAAACGAAGAAGGGAAGAAAAAGCAAAGAACTGGTTGAAAATCACAACGAAATCGCCAAGAAATCACACAAGAATCGCCCAAAAATCAACGTGAAAAGCCCTAAAAATCCCAAGTCCGACTTATATACTCACTGTCTCGCTGAGCGAGACAGCAAAATCTGTCTCGCTGAGCGAGATAGAAAACTCTGTCTTGCACGGCGAGACAGCAAACTCTGTCTCGCACGGCGAGACAGAAAACACTGTCTCACACTTCAAGACAGCAAATACTATCTCGCAGCGTGAGACAACGGACTTTCTCTTAGTCCAAAAACCAAATGTGGTACGCATGAATACTCCAATAGATACACGAGTCTAAACTGTTTCCCCTACCATCAACAGGAAGTTTCTGGAGAATATTAATCTGAATATTCTTAAGGATAACCTGTTGAGCTCTCAATGAATGTATCAATTCAGTGATAATAACTGAATCCTCAAGAACAAGTACCAGCTTCGATTCAAGATCTCGACAACGGTCAAGCGATAAACGCGATGCCGGAAGAACATTAGCTATTCTATAAAAAACTGAATAGACTAAAGGAAGAAGAGGTCAAGGGTTGAAGCCATTTGCAAGTCCTTCTACACGATCTACTCAACCAAGCATTGAAGGGATCGTAAGTAAAATCTATCTTATCCAAAGTATCCCAGACTCTTCTATAAAAGAATGCGTCTGGAATACTTTGGAGGGGGTATCTGTAGGCATCAAAAAATGCTAGTAGATATCCAAACATAGAGAAAATCACTCAAAACTAACAAATATGAACTGTCTTGCCAGCGAGACAGTGCCAGCGAGACAGTGTTCGCTGTCTCGCTAGCGAGACAGACTTTGCTGTCTCGCCAGTGAGAATGCTGTCTCGCCAGTGAGACAGTTTTAAAATGGTTAAAAGTCGTTTGAAAACCGCCACACACGTGTCCATTAACTGCCAAGGGACGTGGGAAACATCGTGGGCGGAAATCACGTGAATAACTGCCAAAATAATGGAGTTTGAAACGTGGGAAGGCAGTTACAGCGAGAAACTACAAAGAATATTCGTTTTCTGAGACAGTATTTACTATCTCGCTGGGCGAGACAGCAAATTTACTGTCTCGCTGGGCGAGACAGCAAACACTGTCTCGGCCAGCGAGACAGTAAACACTGTCTCGCCGTACTAATTCTGTCTATTGTTGAGTTTTTGCAGTTATGAACCCCTGAGGCTATAAATACCCCCTAGGGTCACTTCTGACGAGGATCGAGCACTTGTTAGAGCATTCCAGAGCAGAGAGAGCAGAGATTTCAGCAATTCCTTGAGTTCGAGCTTTGACTTGATCTTAAGAAGAACGACCATCTTACTTTGATAAGATCCTCGTTTCAAATTCTCACTTCGATAAACGAAGTTAGAATCATTAAGCCCCCTCTTCACGATCTGTGATTCGGCGGTCCACGAGCTAACGCGCTCCCGGCACAGGCAAAGTCCCACAAAAACAGTAGTTGATAAACAACTATTGTGTTATTTTCTCAAAAGTTATAATTTTTGCTTTGTTGTGTAAAAGAAGTCTTATAAAAAGACTATCACTTTGAATTTGTTGTAACCAAAAGAAGATATAATGAATTCGACAACAAACCAGACTTTTGACGAAAACAATCAAAGAGTGTTCTAATTGACACTTTAGTGTCGTCGTCAAAGAAGTTGGTGAGAAACTTGGTCTCTATATCATCCCAGCTATTGATACTTCCTGGTTTAAGACGGCGGTACCAATCAAAGGTAGCTGCGTGAAGGGTTCCCACAAATGATCGTACCATCAGAGGTTCATTGCCTGAAATGACCCCTAGATGAGACTTGAAGTAGATCAAGTGTTGAGTGGGTGATCCTCTTCCGTTGAATGGTATTAAGTTAATTAGGTTGAACTTTGTTGAGTATGGAATTGATTCCCACCTTTTGGATAAGGGCGCAGAATGCCAGTCTTCTTTACTTCTTGAGCCGATATCAATGCATTGATTTTGCTCTCTAAGTCTTTCATCTTCTTGTCATCGCTCCTATCTTTCTTTGAGCTATCCTGGGGAAGGAATGATGTAACCCTCCTTTGTATTGTTTTCATCTGAGGGGCCACCCCCAGCATTGTTATGAACGGGAGGAGTATCCATATTAGCATTCTCGTCCACTTCCCGATCGCTATCAACTTGGTTAGGACGATTACGATGGCTAGACTCTCCCTACTGATTTGTTAATGCCGTGATTTGTTGGCTATGCATTTCTCTCATTTGTTGCATAGCCATTTCCATTTCAAACTTGAAATTCTCTTTCTACTTGGCTAAAGCATCATCAAGGATTTTAGCCATTTGCTCAGCGTTGATCATGAATGACTCATAGGTTTGTCCTGCGCTGGATGCAGTGGCATCCGAAGTTATTGTAGAGTTTGCATCTGATGCTTCATCATCTGAGGAATGCCCTCTCTGAACTCCTCTATAATCTCTAGGTCTGATAGCCCCGGTTTGTAGCCGAGTCATCCGCTGAGATATTTCAGGGAAAGGTTCAGGGTTAAAACGTCGTATCGCCTTCCCTTTACCAGTCATGTTGACGGTTACTTCTGAAAATTCATCATCTTGAACAAACAGCCTTCTTTTACAGAAACGCCTCGGCTTGGGTCTTGATGTTTTAGTAGAAAGTTTTTTAAATACCGAGACCCTCTGTGAAGCAGTCTTAGAGCAGCTACACTTTGATAATACTACCCTGATGAGCTTGGTGCACGGACAATGGGAATCTGTTTCTCATGTACTTATCTTTCGAGATTTGCGTGTACTCCCAGCCCGATAGTACAACTTATCAAAATAATTACTGGAGCAACCTATAGTGTGCGGGTAGGATTTTTTATATCCAGCATCATCATCTTCTGACGAACACGCTTCTCTTTCTTCATTAGTGTTCCCAAGAGTCACTTGTTTAGAACCACGTCTTTGTGAGCGGGAGGCCCTAACGAGCTCTTGAACTTCAACTTGCAATCCAAGGCGAGTGGTTACAGGTACTTTCTCAATGTGAGAGGTCCTTAACTTCTTGGGAGGATGCGTATGACCCTTAATCTGACGTGTAGTTTGGGGTTCGCTTGCCGAACCCAAGCGTTTTCTAATTGAAGTTTTGCCTCGGTCTTTGTGCAAATGACCGAGACGATTTGTAATCTTCATTTTGAATCTAGATAAGTTCACACTATCATGAAGCTCTAAAGGAGGTTTAGAATTTATTGGGATAGGAATAGAGGCCGTCAGAGACTCAAAAACGACCGCAGGAGGTGAAGCGGAAGAAAAACAGGCCTTGGTGGCTCGAGGGTGGCACGAATTATCATTTGGTGACTCGGCTTTGGCGGCTCGGGGGTGGCGCGAGTCGTCATTTGGTGACTCGGCCTTGGTGGCTCGGGGGTGGCGTGAGTCACCTTTTGGTGACTCGGCCTGGGACGAGTCAGTAAGTGGTGACTCGACCTTAGCCGAGTTAGTAAACGACAAGTTCTCTTTTTCGACGATCTCGAGTGTCTTTTTGCACTTTTTTCTCCATACTTTACGTAGTTTTGGTGGTTTTTGGGCCATCTCTTCTTTCTGCAGTTTCTTAGTTTCCTGCATAAGGATTTTAGCATGCGCAAGCAATGCGTGGAGTTTCTGAATGCGTTCATCAAGGGTTGAACGAGTCCTTTTGACACAGGCCCACTCATTCATTGTTGGTTTAGAGGATAAGGTGTTCGCTCGCTATTTTGGCGATTGGCACCTCCTAAACTTTAAATCTGCCTCGTAACGGATCCCGTCAACTGGCTCTAAAGCCTTGGCGAGTTGGCATGTAAGGCGTTGGCGTCGCCTTTGACGCGCTCTCTTTGATAGAATTAGCACCCCTTCAGCAATAAGCTCCTTGACCAAGGAGGGTTTCAAATCTGAAGATTGAACTTCTTCAGGCATCATAGGAGCATTGGGCAATGCAACTGCAGCAGTGATGGGGTAGAGATCATCATCATGGATCTTCAGATCTGAAGACCAGCGAACTTTCCTTGTCGAAGAGATCTTTTTGCTCTTTTGAGGGGAAGAGGGGGAAGACATATACTCCTCATACTTTTGTTGATCGAACTCGTATTCGACCTCTTCGTCAACTGGGATGAGGATCCTAGGTTGCGACACTACAGCCTTCGTAGAAAGACCGTCGGCTCCTACTGTGATCGCCAGTTTATTTTCGTCAAAAGTTGCTTTTTTCATTGCTTTTGAACCTATTATACCGTTTACCAATTACAAGTTCAAACTGATCTTTTTATAAGAACTTCTCACTATAAGAAATTACGTCTTTAACGAAGGGATTTCCCTTCATTAAAGAGATGAAAACCTTCGTTATTGTATGCTAACGACGGAAAAAATCCCTTCGTCACCCGTCGTTGAAGCCCTCGTTGCTAAAGGGTCACGAAAGGATGTACTACCCGTCGTTATAGAGTCCATAACGATGGAACATATTACCGTCGTTAATATTTATGACGGTAATTGTCACCGTTGTTACCATCAGTGATGGGGATATTTTTCTGTCATTACTATCAGTGACGGAATATTTTTTCATCATTACCATTAGTTACAGGGATATTTTCCCGTCATTACCATTAGTTACGAGGATATTTTTCCATCGTTGAAGACTAATTAATGATGGTTGGGTACCGTCGTAAAAGTCCTCATAATGGGTAATTAATAACCCATCAACGATAGTGTTTTCCCTTCGTTGATGAACAAAATACAGTTTATAAAACCGTCATTATAGACTACAAATTTCTAATATACATTAATAATAATTTTTTATTCATAGGCAACTATCATATTATTCTCAACCTGGCACTAAGATTCATAACAAAAATATATTAAAAATACCCAATAATGAATAAGAGAGAAAATAAAAATTCCATTCATTAATAACATCAATAAATAAAATTCTACCATCCCCAAATATTCAATACTAATAACAATAATTAATATCCTAATTTTTCCAAAGAAAAATACATGAAACTATCTAAAACAAATTAAAATAAAAGTTTGGGGAAGACACATTCTTTCATCTCTAATCATCGTCAAAAGAAGACTCGAGCTACCCCCTCCTAATCTTGCATGGATAGCTTGAAATTTTTTAAAAAAATCACATAATTAAGAAATATCAATTAAGCAATTATTATCCTATTAAGTAAAAATCTCATTTTCTCAAGTGCAAGTAGTTAATCATAAAAGTATATAAGAGATTTTATAAAAAATAATTACCTAGTCCTGCACATGTATACTCGATTCACTTTATACTTGCTAAAGACGAATGACCACTTTATACTTGCTAGCCAAGCATCACAAGTTTTATGTTACCATCCATTCACTTTGTTCTGATTTAATATCCCATATTACTAATATAAAGGTGAGAATTTGAAGCTTAATACTGATCTTTCAGTGTCTAATCATTGATTCTCTATGTATACTCCTAATATTATATTGCATCTGGTCTATGTATGAATAAAGCAAGGACATAGTAAATAGATGGTAACAGAAAATCTAACTATAGAGTCCCCAAAGCTAGTTAAAATAGCTTGTTCAAACTAAATTGTTCCACCAACCTAATAGGAACATTCTGGTCTTTAATTAAAAACACAGATGCCTAACTAACATACCAAATCATATAGCATCAATCAGAGGAAGTCTACATACCTTAAGACCTTCATTTGCTTCAGATGACACCAAAGCTTGTAAGAGCATACTACCATTTTAGAGAAAAACATAGTTTAAAATGATATTCAAACTTGTGTTGTGCAATGGGATAACAACTAGCTTGAAATACTAACAAATGAAATAATAAAAATTAGCAAAAGGACCTAGATAACACAAAAAATGAGAATACTTGAGTTAGCTAAAGAAGTCGGTATATAATCCGATTATAATCATTGTATAATATATGTTCTATATCAACCATTAAGCTTGACCCATAATGTAATTGCATCCAACTCTTTATTGCCTTCCCTCAAACGCACCAGCCTCCCTCCTTCTATAGTGTGTTTTCACCAATTAGCATTGCATAGATTGCATAATCAACAATTCAAACTTTCCTGCAAAGTAAGTTTCCATACAGTGGTAGTAAAAAGAATAAACATGCGAAAGTGAATAACCATACCTATACAAATTGTTATTAAGTAGAGATCTAATATCAATAGACTAGTGTAACCACAAACAATGATGTATTACTGCACTAAAATGGAGCCTTCATATTTGTCTTATAAAGTCTAATTATAATATCACATACCCTAAGAACCATATGAGCTGTCCTAGATACAATAAAAAGGTGGGTTTCAATTTTAAAAACTGGAACCGCATGTCATTTTGCTAGTGAAATGACTAGATGACCTTACTGATCTAAGTGTGAAAGAATCACTTGAACAACAACACCTCCATCAGAACCTCCTTATTCTTTAATAATGCTAAATATCTTCTCAAAGGCTCCCTCAAAAACCACAATCTTTTGAATTTTCTAAATTACAAAACACAAGTTTAGGAGTGAGGAACATGAACTAACCAGAGATTTATAATCAATATTTGAAGTGGGAACTTGACCTCTGCCTCACGAGTCAATTCGGTGAGCATCAACAAGGCTTCATTTCTTATGACCTATCATATTGGTTGGAAGAAAAACATGTAACGTTGCTTGCAAATAATTTAAGCAAGAAGTAAGAAAACATCCCATTTTGAATTTCATGACCTGGCAGCAAGAAGGACTAGCTAAGCAAGAAAGAAGTGTATAAAAATCACAATAGATAGCTGTTCCCCACGAGATTACAAGGCAATGGTTCCTTTAAATCGAGAAGTAGAATTCATCCTTACAATCGAAACAGAAGATATTTCTAAATCATTGCATCCGCAGCATTATAATCGCTACAAACACAACCTTATGTTTGAGATGATTGATCTTGATGGTTGCGACAACAACATGACCAATATTATATTAGCAACTATTAGAGATGCTGATGAGCAGTGTAATGATTTCAGAAATAAAAGGTTGGACTTAGTTGGTGAGTTGCTTGGTAGAGAGCTGTGGGCAAATATTCACTAATTCCCATCAAGTTCCAACAATGAAAGCTGCAATCAGATAGCTTTCGCGCCAACGAACGAAGGTTGCAAATGGAGGACTTTTCACACAGATCGAGAAGGGTTACAATTCAACGACACTTCCGACAGCTGATGAAAACTCTATTCAGTAGTCTTCACAATCAACAGTGAGAGTTACAATTTGACGACTTTCACACCCCACAACAACTCAAGCGAGGATTACTGAACGACGGTCCTTGCAACGATCTATAGAAGAGGATACAGACCAACTAACCCCTTCTAAAATGCGGAAGTCATCCCCGCGTTACAACTCTGAAAATGCACCCGACCCTCACGTTTCCAAGCTGCAGCAAGCAAAACGCGAGCGACCCTCGCTTTCATAGATGTTCGGTTGACACCCAACCTCGCGTCTCAATTCTAAGACGCGAAGGTGGGGTTCTGAACGCTAGATTGGGCGTTTGACTCGTTCAAACATGAGTCGAACAGTTTCAGAACTGTTTTCCCACGATCTGAGGAAATCACGTCCACTTAGGAACAGATTTAGAGGGCAGTTACAACCTCTTATCCCCCTATAAAAACTCAACAAACTCAACTGAGTTAAGAAGGGAGAGCTTTTGGTGGGATAGCTTTTGGGAACGAAAAAGTTAGCTAAGGAGGGGATTTTCCAGCATCTAAACCGCACAGGTTTGGAGGCGATTCGGATCTCAACCGCACAGAGAGGCAAGGGAGACGAAATCCTTGAAGATAGGACTTTTCGAATCAAGTTCAGAAGATCAAATCTGAAAGGATTCTTCAACAGCAGAATATCCGCTTGGTCATTAACCGAATCTATGGTTCTAATAACTCTATCCACAGAGTTCTAACTCGTTCAGAGTTATAACTCGTTCGGAGTTCTTAAACTCGTTAAAGAGTTACTTATAAAACTTTTTACAAAAGTTCATCGTTCCCACGAGATAAGAGACGGTCGGATCGTCAATGGAGAGCAAATTCGACGCAAGCAATTGAAGGAGGCATTCCATCGCTACCGAGAAGAACCCAGTTTTAAACAAAGGGGAGAACCAAATTCATTCTCCTCTCTTTTGTAATCGAATTTTAACCGAGATTAAAGGAATCAAAGTCAAATTTCTTTTCTTCTCTTCATTGTAATTTTCCAACATACAAAAGATGGCGACTCCGCTGGGGACTAGCTTTTCTGATGAAGAAGTGGTGACGCAGTCCGACGTCCACCTCATGGGAGCTACTGTTGAAACTCTCATCGTGGAGTTCGACCAAGCAAAATACGAGGAAGCCCTCTCCTCTGGATCGCTTAGCCCTAGGCGTGATGTGCGCAAGATCTCCAAGGAGGTCAAATCTGCTGTTGAAACGCCAAAGAAAGTCCTCTCCTTTGGCTAAAAATCATCGAACAGCCCCTCTGCTTCAAGAGCGGGCTCAGCCTCTGCTGAACTCGCACAGCGAGTCGAATATCCCACGTCCGCATCAATACGACGTGCTTCAGACCATAAACGGCCTATAGAGGAGACGAACTCCATAAACGTCGATGACGTCGCTACTAAGGCTTTGAGACAAGCCAAGAAGAACACCACTCGCAGACGGAGGAGATCCATACAATGAGCACACCTGCGTGAAAGCCGAATGTTGGCCCAACATGAGGATCACGTTTCTGAAACTTTACCCGAACGAAGCGTTCCTAAAACAAAACGCTCGCTTCGCGGCAATGAGCCCAACTACGAGCCTCGGCTAATACAGCTGAAACGCAACCCTCAGTGGTGCGTTGTTCCCTCAAAACGCAGCCCTCAGAAGGAAGCTGCCAAAGATAAACACGACCCTCAGGTGCGCGTTCAAACAGAACATGACTCACAAGAGTCTGTTTCACCAACCAAATGTGACCCTCAGGGGCGCGTTCAACCCAAACACGACCCTCGGGGGTCTGTTTCATCATTTAAATGAAGGCCTCGGCCTAACGTTTACAAATCCAAACGCGACCCTCACGATATTCTTCAAGAACGCGACCCTCGCGTTATTCTTCAAGAACGCGACTCTAGCGTTGTTCTTCAAGAACGCGATCATCAAGAGGTCCGTCAAGTTCAAAAAAGTCAACGTGGGTTTAAAATCCACGTTCGACAAGAACCAATCTCATCCACCCAAGGGCTGGGGGTTCCATCTCCGCCTCCACACCCAGGGAAAGCTTCCTCCCAAGTTTCTGATCTGCAGGAATTGTTATCAAGAGGAAAACCAGCAGTACCAGCAGCTCACTCGTGCCAATGTGAGAGGCTTATCTCGACAGTTCTTTCAGAATGCCATTATTGCACATCCGTACCTCGGCAGTCCGTATTCAACAGGTTGACGAACATTGTTAGACCTGCCAAGCGACAACGTCAATATAGAAAGAAGACGACCGAGACCGAATACCCCGAAGTCACTATAAATGTGATAGGTAGAGGGAAGGCTTCAAATCCCAGTTCTGAGGAATCATAAAGGAGTCATTCCCCGACTGTTCGGGAAAGATGTGAAGAGTTTAAAGGGGTATACCGACACACCCGAACTCGTACAGGAGCTATTCGCGTGGTTAACTACCAGAGGTTAGCCAAAGGAATTGTCTCTGATGATGAACATTCGGCGATAGCCGAATCTCAATCTTCCAGTTCTGTTGTGGCTCGTGAAGTCTCCGCTTATACGGCAGGAAATCCTAAAGACCTAGCCAAAAGAGTGGACGAACATCACGTCATACTCCAAGAACAACAGGAGACCCTTCTTCAGATGAAGGACATGTTGGCCCAGCTCCTTGCTGAAAAAGGCCAAAGACCTGAATCTTCCCGGAGAACCACATCGAAGGGAAAACAAAAAGCGACTGAACATTCAGATCGCGAAACTCACAACCTGGAATCCTCCTCTGAAAATGAGAAGGAGACAGAAAGAGAACTGCATCCCCAGTCTACTAAAGTGGACGAATTGGAGGCTCGACTCAATGCAATCGCCAACAGGAGCGAGTTCCGTGAAGAAGGAGTAGTACGACCTTATCCTGCTGAGTGGGACACAGCTCCCTACCCACCGAAGTTTAAGGCCCTAACTCTGCAACCTTTCGATGGTACAGGATCACCAAACCAACACATCTACTACTTCAAGTCACAGACTGGAGATGTGGTAGCAAATGACGCCATCCTGACCCGCTTGTTCATCGGCACTCTTAAAGGAGTTGCCTTTGAATGGTTCATGAAATTACCTGCCGGGTCTATCCAGAAATGGGTAGACCTGGAAAGGCTATTCTTGGCTAGGTTCTTCGAAGACGACACAGAGGTCTCGGTCCCAACTCTTCTCGCCACTAAGAAAAGGAAAGGAGAGTCTATCAAGACCTATGTCGAAAGATTCTGCAGCATGGCACTGTGATGCCCTTCAGGTATGACCCAATCAACCTTGGTTGAAACTTGCAGGCATAACTTGCAGACCCAGCTTCTGGCTCAGATGGGAGTAGTAGAATGTCGCTCCTAGAGACTGTTCGCGGGAAAAATTGTAGCTTTCATTGAATTCATCGTACCCCTTAGTAACAGTTTATCGGTTACAAAGATCCGGTCTTTTTATAAGATCCGGTTACAACGAAATCAAATAAAAGAAATAAAAATTACAACTTTTCTTGTTTGTCGAACAAATCACGAGCTCCTGTTTTGCAGTCGCTCGCTTGCATGGGTTCTTCGCCTGCACCAGGGTTTATCCGTGGACCACCGCGAGATCTAGATCCGGTCGGATCTACGCAGTACGATGGGTATTATTTCACCAAGGAAATAATAGCCGGGGGGGATTAGTTCACCAAGGAAATAATCGCCAGATTCTCGGGATCAAAGACCAAGCTTTGATCCGGAGTATGCCTGTGTAGATCTGAGATCCGGTTCCTCTCGAACTCTTGCCTTATTTGACGTTAACGATCGCCGAGCACCGGATCTGGATGAGCAAGTCCCCAAAGTCCTAAAGCTTTAATCTTTTTTAGATCTGAGCCTTGAATCCAGCAGAGCTTCGCCTCCAAAATTTCCAACCCCTGAACAAATGAACCAAGCCCTCTATTTATAGGCAACCAGATCTGTGCCTTGGCACAGATCTGGGCCGGCCACCGAGCCACCTCAAGGTGGCTCGGCCACCGAGCCACCTCAGGGTGGCTCGGCTTTGGCCGAGCCACCTAGAGGTGGCTCGGTTTTGGCCGAGCCCCTCTGGGTGTTGGTTTCGTCGTTTTTCGTCGTTGTGTCCGTTTTGTGGTAGATTTGTTCGGACTTGATTCGTTGACCTGATTTGGCAGTAAATCCGGTTCCTGATTTGGCAGTAAATCCACTTTTGAATTCGAGTCCGAAACTGATCTTGATTCGATCGTGATTCGTCCGAGTCCGCTCTTGGTTGGACGACTCGTTGATTCTTCAACCCGTTAACTCGATTCTGCATGCGAGTGGATTTATTCCGTTGTTTGCGTGCGGTTCGTTAGCCTCGTAGCCTCGTAGCTCCGTTTCGTCGCGTACCACTTGGCTTCGGTATTGCAGACTAACGATCGTGTTTGCGTGCGTCGTCCGATGGTTGGTTCGACGTTGTCAAGCTGTGTTAAGGGACCTATAGGCAGTTTTATACGCCTACAGATACCCCCTCCAAAGTATTTCAGCCTCGTTCTTTTATAGAAGAGTCTGGAATACTTTGGATATGATTGTCCCATCCTTCAATTGGTTATGACGGGATATCTAGAATGGCTTCTATTCTTGATTCCTTCAGTCCTCCAGGCTATTTGGTGCTTTGTCGAATGTCTGTAAGGGTCCCGGTGCTGCATTTATTGTCTGACCGTCTGTCGGAATTTTAAATTTGAAGTTGATTCTCGATTTCCTGACTTTTTAGCTCAAGTTTGCTGACCTCCGATTGTCGGTGTTGAATCATCATTTACAACGCGTTGTCCGGCGTTTGAGCTTCCTTGTGACACGTTGTCCGGTGTCCAAGCTTCATTGCGACGCGTTGTCCGGTGTTCGACACAGTTTATACTCGTACGTCTTCTGGAGTATACACAGTTTGAGCTCTTAAGGAATTGGAGCGTGGCAGATATTTGAGTCACGAGACCAATCTATGGAATTGATGCGTCAATGACTCGTATTTATAGATTTTTTGGCAAATTCTCAGCCATCAACGGGTTTGATGAGCCTTTACCGACTACCGTTTGAGTCGGGCTAGCATGCGGATTGTTTAAGTCCGTTCCGCATATGACGTTAAGCTAAAAGAGTTAACCCTTTTAGTGCTACGATATTGAATACGTAGACTTCGTCTTTCTCCTGTGAAAAGACTAAACAGCAACGTGTATGAGACGTTGACTTAAGATTTTTGGCAAATCCTCAGCCTTCAACGGATTTGACGTGCTCTTATCGATTACCATTTGAATCGGGCTTACATGCAGATTGTTTTAATCCGTTCCGCATGTGACGTTATGCTAAAGAAATGAACTCCTTTAGACTTTGTGCTATGATATTGAATACATAGACTTTACCATTTGTTATGGGAATAGGCTACCCGACGACGCGTGTTAGGCGTTGATTTTAGGATTTTTGGCTAACCCCCAGCCTTCAACGGATTTGATTAGCCTTTACCAACTACCGTTTGAGTCGGGCTAGCATGTGGATTGTCTAAATCCGTTCCGCATGTGACGTTGTGCTAACGGAATGAACTCCCTTAGACTTTTTGCTACGACTTTGAATACGTAGACTTCGCCATTGTTACGGGAATAGGCTACCCGGCAACGTGTATTAGACGCTGCCTTATCCTTACTTAGGTTTCATGATAAGATACCCCAGAATCGAACTCTGGTGTCTTTTTCTGCAGAGAAAGACTAAACCGGCGGCGCGTGTTAGGCGTCGGCATATCCTTTCTTAGGATTCAGGATGAAATTCCCCATGCATGTAAGGCATGGATTTTGGTGTTATTAATAACAACCTGCCACAATGTTGAATATGTGGGCGAGTGTTCTTTTTAACGGTTAAGAACTAACCGGCGGCGCGTGTTAGGCGCAGACTTATCCCTGCTTAGGTTTCAGGATAAAATACCCCAGAATCGAACTCTGGTGTTTTCTTCTACGGAGAAAGACTAAACCGGCAGCGCGTGTTAGGCGCAGACTTATCCCTGCTTAGGATTCGGGATAAACTTCCTAGGATGAATCCTAAATTCTTGGAAAAGGATTGGTGTGGGAAGGAAGAATTTTATATTCTATTCCCCGAACAAGGAAGGAAGAATTTTATATTCTATTCCTTGATTCTGGAAAGGAAGAATTTTATATTCTATTTCCAGTGCAAGAAAGAAACTAGAAGTGGGATCTCCACTCCGAGAATCCGGAAGATCTAAATAAGCTTATCTTTTATAGGATCGGTTATTTAGATGAGTTTTTCGTTTATCGAAATAAAATTTTAACTTTGGTTATAACCATGAAGAGGTTTAACCAAAGAGAAAAGATGGGAGCTCTTTCGTTTATCGAAAGGAGGCTCTGAATTGAAAATGGGCCTCTTGTTCATGGAATGAATCAAGAGGGGAATTCGTTGGTGGTTTGGACCAGAAAGACAGTTTTGGTGGACTCATTGTCAATTGAAATTGATCAGTGAGGGATTTTGGTGGTAGAAATAATTTTGGGTTATCCTCTAGAATATTAAGTGTAATATTCTTCGAGGAACTTCCCGATAAATGGGTTATTCTGAATATACTAGGGATAGTACTTTTTTAGGAATTTCCCATTTATTGGCATTAATTGCCTGACGCCCTCTAGAGAAATGAGGCGATATGCGCCGTTTTAGTAGACTGTGTCTATTACAAATGGTCCTTCCCATTTGGGTTCAAATTTACCTTTCTTCTTGGAGTTGAGGATTATTGATCGGCGAGCAGCGAGGACCAGATCTCCTTCCTTGAAGCTTCTCTGTCGGACTCTTTTGTTAAAAGCCCTAGATATTCTGGCTTGATAAAACTCGATGTGTTGTTGAGCTTCCAAGCGCCTTTCATCCAACATTTCGAGTTTTTCGAGACGTTTCCGATGTTGTTCTTCGGTCATCATCTCCGTTGCGAGAGCAATCTGAAGGGATGAGATTTGGATTTCCAACGGTAGCACAGCTTCACATCCGTATACCAACGAATACGGGGTGGCTCCCGTAGGTGTGCGTACGGTGGTGCGATAAGCCCAGAGTGCTTCACCGAGTTTATCGTCCCAGTCTCGTTTATTGGTCTTCACGAGCTTTGATAGGATCTTAATGATCATCTTGTTAAAAGCCTCAGCTAATCCGTTCGCAACGGGATAATAAGCTGTTGATGAAACATCTTGAATCTTGAACTTGTCACAGAACCTGACGAAAGCGTTGCTTATGAACTGTGGACCGTTATCATGAATGATCCGTCTTGGCACGCCGTGTCGGTATATGACATGATGCTTGATGAAATTGATGACGTTGTTCGTCTTCACTTCTTTAAGCGAAATTGCTTCAGCCCACTTTGAAAAGTAATCCGTGATTGAGAGAATAAATCGATCACCTTTGACTGAAGGGGGAAAAATAGGACCGACAATGTCCATACCCCATGTCTCGAATGGCCAAGACGTGGTTGACGTATGTAAACGCTCCGGTGGTTAGTGCATATAATTTGCATGCACCTGACAGGCATGACATCCTCGGGCGTATTCGATTGCGTCACGTATTATTGTTGGCCAAAAATATCCTATTCTTCTGATTCGATCGTACAGTTTGGGACCAGGCTGATGCGCACCGCATTCTCCTTCGTGTGCTTCCTTAAGAACTTCTTCTGCTTCTTCGTTCGAAAGGCATCGGAGTAGCAAATCATCATACCCTCGACGGTACAATGTACGGGTCTCGGTATTATAGAAGAACTTTGGTGCTCTTCGGCGGATTGATTCCCTTTCTTTTACATCCTTTGGCAAAATACCGTATTGGACGTAGTCAATGATAGGAAAACGCCAATCTCGAGATTCAGACCCGATTTGAGTTAAGTTCACCTCCTTGGTGTTTATGTTTCTATCATCTTCCTCTTCGATATCCATATTGTATATGGGTATGCAGAGTTGATGCGATCTTACTGTGACTAGCAGTTCAGTTTCGGGCGGCTGCGCGAGTGATACTGCTAGTGCTGCCAGTGCATCCGCATAAGCGTTCTGGAGACGAGGGATGTATTCAATAAAGAATTCTTTGAAAGAATCTGTCATTTTGACGGCCTCCTGGTGGTATGGGATCAGGTCTTGGTTCCTGACTTCATACTCTCCACGGACTTGGTTGACTATCAATTGAGAATCCCCAAAAGCTTCGAGATATTCTACCCCCAGCTCCTTGGCGAAACTGAGTCCAATGAGAAGCGCGTTGTACTCGGCTACATTATTGGAACATGGATTTGTCAGTGAATAAGCCCAAGGCATTACATGCTTCCCCGGGGAAACTAAGACAACTCCAACTCCGGAGGAGACTTTAGGACATCCGGGGGTTACTGCCTTATTAACTGCTCTCGAAGCACCGTCAAAGTATAATTGTCATACTTGTTGGTGTGATGTAGTATTAACCTCGTGGGTTTCATCCGGCAAGTCATCATATACTTCTGCCGTATCTGTTGTCGGGCTTGCCGCCAAAAGATCACAAATCGCTTGTCCTTTGACTGACTTCTGCTGTTTAAAGTGCAAATCATACTGGGACAAGAGAAGGGCCCACTTTGCTAACCGCCAATTCATCGAACCTGGTTGCGTCATAAATACCCGTACTGGATTAACGTTAGAGATAACGTAAATCGTCTGTCCAACCAAGTAATGCCGCATCTTTTGTACTGTGAATACCAATGCGAGGCATTCTTTCTCAATCATCGGATATCGAGACTCGGCACCTACCAAAGTCTGACTTAGGTAATAGACTGCATGTTCGTGACCATTATCATCGTCTTGTGCTAATAAAGCACTTATCGAATGGTTCATCGCCTTGATATAAATCAAGAACGGTTTACCTGATTTTGGTGCGACAAGAATAGGAGGATTCGTCAGATACGTCTTGATATCTTCGAGTGCTTTTTGGCAGGCGTCATCCCAAATAAATGACACACCTTTATTGTTTAGCTTAGAGAACGGCTGACACTTCCCAAAAAGATTTGAGATGAACCGCCGGATGTAAGCTAAGCGCCCTTGCAATCCTCTGAGTTCTCTTAGATTTCTCGGAGGTTGCAATTCATGTATCGCCTTCACCTTGTCAGGATCGATATGTATACCTTTAGTGGTGACGACGAATCCAAGGAATTTTCCGCTGGATATTCCAAGGAAGGATTTAGTGGGGTTCATCTTCAGTTGATGACTCCGCATGAGATTGAACATCGTCTTCAAGTCCTTGATGTGATCTTCTTTGTTGCGGCTTTTCACAACCAAATCATCAACGTAGCACTCAACCGTTTTCCTGAGATGTTCTTGAAAAATCTTAGTCATTGCTCGTTGGTACGTGGCGCCTGCATTCTTTAGACCGAAAGGTATCACCGTGTAGCAGAAGACACCGAGGGGTGTTCTGAACGCTGTATGCTTCTCATCATCCGGGTGCATCTTGATTTGGTTATACCCCGAAAAGCCATCCATAAAGGACATTCTCTCAAATCCACACGTATTGTCGATGATGACGTCCGTGATTGGGAGAGGAAAATCGTCTTTCGGACATGCCGCATTCAGGTCCCTGAAGTCGATGCATATCCTGATTTTACCATTTTTCTTCATGACTGGGACAATATTGCTAGCCAGTCTGGATGCTGCTCCTCTCGGATGAATCCTGAGTCGATCAATTTCTTAACCTCTGCCTCAATGGTTTCCATAATCTGCGGATGAAACCGTCTTTGCTGCTATTTGACAGGTTTGGCATCCGGCTTGATATCAAGGCGATACATTGCCACATTGGGGTCGAGCCCTGGCATGTCCTCATAGTTCCAAGCGCAGACATCGATATATTCCCTGATGAGAGCAATTAACTCCTCCTTCTCATCTGGGGGAAGACTATCGCTGATGAATATGGGCTTTGGGTTGGCTTCATCGCCCATATTAACTTGGACTATTTTGTCTTCAGTGGGGGGTTCCCTCTGTTCAAACCTATCGCCGTACTGCATGTTTAGGTGATGAACCCATGGGTCTTCCCACGTTGTCATTTGATCGTCGTCCTCTATCGTAGATGGATCAGCTGTAGTCATGTTCGTCATTAGGGCTTTAAATATTTCCCCCAAACTTGTATCGGAGTCCCATTCTGAGGAATCTAACGAGTACCCATCCTTAGGTTTGTTAGCAATTTGATCGATAACTTGCCAACCACATTCATCATCAGACGAGGAGACGTAGCCTAAGCCTCTTTTGTGACGGTAATAATCATCCGATTTCCCTTTTGGTACATATGCCGCTTTGACTGGGATACGGGAACCTCGATCGAAGTATAAACCTTCGCCGAGTGTGAAATCATATCCCTATTTTTCCATGAGCTTGCGCACTTCCGGACTATACTTAGATAAATGCAGACCAGATTTGTCATCATCCTCATCTTCTCTTAGGAAATGATCTGGCAACGGAAGCTTTTCTCCTTTACCGTAAACCACTTCTTTCTCGCCTCCTACTTTGGCAGGAACGATCAGGGTTGTTCCGAAAGAATGCTGGAGGTGTTTCTTTGTTACATAAGATGATCGAAGCGGCGTATATAAATCAGGATTATCGTATAATCCCTTTATCGCATCATCAAGAGACAGTGAGTACTCTAAATCATCTTTTATTTCAATATTGGCAAGTTGCTAGTTACAACTGCCATCTGACGATTGTTCATCGTCAAGATTGATTACAAAGGGTACAATATCATTTAAAACAAAACCTCCATTATAATCGAATCCGGCTTTGGAATCAGCTTCTTCTCCGCTGTCCGTGCCCTGGACCGATGGTTCAGTATCGGATTCGTTACCATAAAGGAGAGAATCAGTGAAATAATTCTCAAACCCTTTAAATGGTTGCTTATCCGCGACCCCCGTCCTGACCCTCCCCTCAGTGTCGACATATTTCAGACACTGATGTAGGGTGGAGGGAACTATAACGTTACTATGGATCCAAGGCCGACCCAATAGTAAGTTATATGATGTCTCAACATCAATCACGTAACACGTGACCTCCGTCTTCAGATCACCCATCTGACATTTTATCCGGATCTTTCCCAAAGGCCTTGACCCGCTGGTGTTGAATCCGTAGATAACAGTGCCTGTAGATGCCAATTTGCTGACTGGAATACCGAGGCTATGCATCAAGCGAAGCGGCATTATACTCACAGCGGAACCCGGATCCACTTGGATTCGGTTGACTTCGCTGGAGCCAATGTACCCAATAAAATACAGGGGTCGATCATGATTCGAATTCTTCATCTGTATATCCTCTTTGGTGAAGGTAATGCAGGAAAGGTTCTTAGCCGCTATATTGCAGTGTTGAATTAACTGTTCTGACTCTTCAGGTACCGGCTTGACTTGAGTAAGGAACACTTCTGAATTGGCCAAGGCTTCTTGCAGAGCTTCCCTTGTTTCTTTGGACAACCGCAGCAACTCATACAACGTTATCCGTGCTGGAATGTTGGCTAGTTGAGCCATAATGTCGAAAACGCGCGGAGTGTTTGAGCTCTCCGGTTTATCTCTTCCAATCGGACGATTGAAACGAGACTGCTTCGGATTCTGCACCTCCTGGGGTTTCTTTTCTTTCTGTTTATCCGCCGGCTATCGTCGAACATCTTCAACCGGTTTAGGAACTGCAATCACCCCCAGCTCTGTGAGAGTTTTGGCTGGTCCCCGTTTAGTCACCCCCTGTTCAGCTAACTGATCACTAGGTGACGGATAGTTGAAGTGGTACTGGTTTCCGCTTCTGGTAGCAAAGACTTCTTGTTCTTCTTCGGAGAGCGGGAAGGTAAGAGCTTCATCACCATCCTCTTTGAAGATTGCGGAAGTAGTGTTGCAGGCCTTGCCTTTACCCTTCTTGGTCGAGGAAGTCGCCCACTGATCATCTTCAATAAGATCCGGATGAACCCAGAGGATTTCGCCGTTTGGGGCTGTGTATGGCACAAGTCCCTTTTGACGCTGTCCATATGGGTCATTATTCACCTTCTTTATTCCTACTTTGGTGATGCGTCTTGGCTCGAACCATGTTGTGGACACCGATCCAAAGCTGATTGACACTGCATTTGCTCCCACGTTCTTGGACGGCTTCGGGGTTATGACGCCCACATCAATTAATGCTTGGATCTTGTCCTTAAGGTGGTAGCATGACCTTGTAGGGTGATGGATCGCTCTATGATACGCGTAGTACTTCGGATCCGTCACTTTGCTGGCCCCTTCTTGATCTACGATCGCCGGCAGTTGGATTTTGTTATTCTCCAACAGGTACTTGAAGATGCCGGGAACTTCATCATCTTTGAAGGAGTAAACTTTAGGAAACCTTGGCTCCAAAGATTTCTGCTTCTGAGGCCGTTGTTGTCGCTGCTGTTGTTGCTGAGGTTGCAATTGGAAAGTCTGGTTAGCATCAACTGCATTAGCATGTGCCTTACCTTTCCCCCTTGGGTTGAAATTCTGCGTTGGAGTGTTCGCAGCTTGTTGTCCTCTCTCCGCCTTCTTCCTTCTGAGGAATCGCTCGGCTTGTTCCCCTCGGACCTTCAAATCCTTCCACGTTTTGGATGGTGCTATCCCCATTGCTTCCAACACGTCCAATGAAAGATTGTTGTGGTAGGTCTAGAGAATGAACTCCTCAGTGATCGGGTCCCTGCAATTCAACCCCTTGTTCCGGAACCTCTTGACGAAGGTGTCGACTAACTCCCCGTCTTTCTGTTTCTCGTCCAGCAACGATCCGATAGATATCTCGGTGTCGTTGTCGAAGATATTTGTGAGGAATTTAGTCTCCATATCATCCCAGCTGTTCACGCTACCTGGCTTGAGGCGGCGATACCAATCGAAGGCGGCTCCGCGAAGAGTGCCAACGAAGGACCGTACCATCAGAGGCTCATTGCCAGAGATGACCCCCAAATGTGATTTGAAGTAAATCACATGCTGAGTGGGTGAACCCTTCTCATCAAACGACGTGAAGTTGATTAGGTTGAACTTCGCTGGATACGGGATTGATTCCCATTCTCTTGGGTATGGACAAGGAATGCCCGTTTTCTTCACCTCTTGAGCGGAAATCAACGTATTGATCTTGCTTTCGAGGTTTTTGAGCTTCAAATTTTCACCCGTGTTATCGTTAGCACGATTCTGAGGTGGAAGCGTGGCGTTATGACTAGCATCCTCATTACCACCCCCTGCGTTGATGGGAGGATTATTGGCATTACGAGCTTCATCCGTATCCGTGTGCTCATCTTCCTGAACGACCTGGTTACGGCGGCTTGGTTCGCCTTGCTGGTTCGTCAGTGCCTGGATCTGCTGGTCATGCCTTTCTCTCATATTCTGCATGGCCATCTGCATTTTGAACCTGAAGCTCTCCTGTTGTTTGGCCATAGCCTCTTCGAGCATCTTGGCCACTTGTTCCGCGCTTATCATGAATGACTCGCGGGGTTGTCCTTCACTGGATACGGTGTTGTCAGATGCAACTGCCGAGCCAGCATCTGATTCTTCATCTTCTGAAGGTAATCTTATCCGAACCCTACCATACGTTGCACGAATGATAGCCCCGGACTGCAGACGAGTTACACGTCGGGGCACCTCTGGAATCGTCTCGGGATTGTTCTGTGCCGATGTTCCTTTGCTGGTCATATTGGTGGTGACCCTCGAAAATTCTCCATCCTCGACCACCGTTCTTTGACGGAAACGCCTATGCCTTGGTTTTGGCGCTTCAGTACTAAGCCTTTCGAAAACTGAAACTCTTTCGGGGACTGCCTTAATGCAGTTGTACTCAGACAATACCGCCCGGATGAGTTTGGAACAAGGGCATTGAGTTTCTAGCCTTCGAGGACTTCTCTTTCTGGCTTTGCTCGTACCCCCAACACGATAGTACAACTCGTCAATTTGATCGGAGTAACCTATCGTGTGTTGGCACGATTTCTCAAGTATAACGTCATCGTCATCAGACGATAATGTTTCCTTCTGAGGGCGAACTGACTTCTTCGGGCTTTCGAGAGTCACGCGCCTCGAAATATGCCTTTGTGGGCGTGAATCCTCAGCGGGCTCCTGGACTTCAATACGTAGCGTAGTACGCTTAGTCGTCCTGATTTCTTTGTCATGTTGAGGGTT
>BQKN01064471.1:87209-138655 GCA_022839385.1 Asparagus kiusianus | reverse complement strand
ATAATACGTAATAATATTAATAATACAACATATTATTTAAAATAATACGTAATAGTACTGATAACATAATAAATTAATTCTAGAAAATTTTACTGCACGAAATAAATTTATCAATATTAAAACCATTTAAATAATTATAAAATCAGATTTTTAAATCATAAAAAATTATAGAAAATCGAGAAAAACACAATTACTCTTTTAAAATCATAGTTAAATATTTTAAAATACCAAAATATTATTTTAACTAGTATCAAAATTCACGGTCCTTATATTCTACCCCCCTTAAAACAAATTCCGTCCTCGGAATTAAACCCAAGGACAGAGATATTAAACGAGAGTTGGTACTCGCAAATCAACGAGACCAGAAATAATGAGAAGCTCCAGAGTCAAGGGTGATAAAGCAAGAATGGAAGAAACAAGAACTTTATCTAGTATAGAAGGAAAATACATCTAAACTAGCACTCATAAATATTTTCTATCATAATATCATAAGGCAATGCGGAATAAGATAGTTCATACGCAAATAAAACTAAGAATAAACTATTCTTACCGGTGATAACTTGGTTGTTCTCTTCTGCTTCCACAGCTGACATCGTGAACATCTGTCGCCGAGGTTGCTGTCCGTGTGCTTCCTGATATACCTGCTGCTGTGGGGGAAGAGGGTCTGCTCGAGGGTAGGGTCCGTGCTAGGCTGGAGCTGCTGAGTCTGATCGAGGTGGAGCTGGAAGAGCTGCTCGAACTGGAGGTGGGGGCAAGCTAGCCTGCTGTCGCTGCGGACATTCCCGGTTGACATGGTCAGGAGATCTACAGTTGAAGCACAGACGAAGACGTTTGGGGCACTCTTGATGGGTATGCCCACGGAAACTACAATAGGAACACTGCATTGAAGGCCGGTCGCGAGTCTGCACTCCAGGGCGCTGATAGGGATGCACAGGAGGAAGTGGTTGGCGCTGAGAAAACTGCTGTCGCTGCGGATTCTGCTGCTGACTCGAAGGTGAACGCTCGATATTCCGGACTGGAGCCACTGGTGTCCTGCTCTGAATCACGTGCGGGTCTTCAGGTTCCTTCTGAACGCTCTCGATCTCGCGTGCTGCATCCAACACGGCGTCGTGGGTCACAAGTGCTCTACCAGCTAGACCAAACCTGATATACTTATCCAGGCCCTTCTGAAACTGATGCCTCCTGATAGTGGGGTCTGTCACCAAGTGGGGAGCATATCGGCTCAGAGAAGAAAACTCAGCCTCGTACTCATCAACTGTTCGCCCTCCTTGCTTGAGCTCCACAAACCTTCGCAAAAGCTCGTCCCGAGCTGACTGAGGGAAGTACTTCCTGTTGAAGCGGTCTGTGAAGGTATCCCACAAAATCGGTCTCTCCAAATGAGCTTTCTCTGCAGTCCACCAAATCCGAGCGGTGTCGGTGAGCTGAATATCCATGAGGTCAACCCATTCAACATGGGGGATGCGGGTCACCGTGAGAATAGTCTCCGTGACCTTGAGAAACTCCTCTGCTGCTAAAGGTCCTTCGGCACCGGAGAAGGAAGGAGGCCGCATATACCGGAACTCCCTGACGCTAGACTCTGGACGAGGGGGAGGCTGTTGCTGAGGCTCCCGCTGTAGCTGCCCAGCTAGGTGCTGCTGATTCGTGGCCAATCCCTGAATCATCGCTAGAAGTTGGTTCGGGTCCACTTCGGGCTGCGGGACACTGCTACTAGACGGGTTATCATTACTACGAGTACCCACCATGATTCTGAAGGAACGAGGATCAAAAGGAAAATTAAGGTTAAAATCAAATAATATATTTGGAAAATAGGAACTAAAACATAGTTATTAAAATAATAGTATAAGAAATTAATCGTAGTCTAAAATAATAATATAAGAACTTATTTGTAGCCTTACGGATGAAATATGATATGTATCTAAATTGTCTATCATATTCTCACTAGTGATGATTCGGGACCGGGACCTGCATGGGCCACCAAAAAACCTGTCACGCCCCGCTTCCCAAAATACACGGGAACCGGAACGTGAACAAGCCCGCGACGTATTAGATTGAGAAGAAATATACTCTATTTTTTTTCTTTCTTTTCTTCTCAACCTAATACGCTAAGCGTCTGGAAACAATATAATATACGAAGTCACAGGTCCCCGAACACACATAGTAAGAATATAATGACAATGCAGAATAGGAAATAGACATATCATCAATGGTAAATCATCCCAGACATAAAATATGGGTCAAACATACCCTTATTAAAAAATAGTCCAACTAGGAAATAAGAAATACATAGTCCATAAATAAAATACTGTTAAACTACTAAGTCCAACATCAACTAAAGAAAAGTACGGTAAAAGAGTTTTAATGTCTAACTACTACGGAAGAAAATCACTACGCTTCAGCTGGTTCTTCTCCTCCTTCTGCAAGACACACCTGCTAAGAATCTTCTGGCTCCTGTACTATCCCGTACTGAGGCTGTCCGTCTCCTAAATCTGACGTACATCCAGAAAATAGGAGTACGTCAGCGTGTGAAACACACGGCAAGATCCCCCAAGGCAGAAACAAATACAATAACAGTAATAATAACATATGCGTGGTCAATGCGATAACAGAAATAGAAATAGAACATGTGATGATAGTAATAACAATAGAGGCATGCAACTGGAATACTAATAATCAGATGAATCCAAAAATCAACCAAGTGACAAGATCATGCAGGTAGCGATCAGAAAACATCCAAGCAACACGGTCATACAATAGATGGAATTAATACTTAAGAATCTACAACTCGAGACGTAGTACGTCGAGCGAAATAATCCAAACAAGGAAACCCTCATGTATATACCATATGTCTCAAATTATAGATAATTAAATATTAATCCCGATCTATGTATGAAAAGAAGTACAACCGGCCTACATCTCACAAGACTCATACTTAGTCAAGAATCAAGGTCATGTAACTAACCATCACATCACTCATCTCAAATAATCAACGATCTCAATACCCCTGCTCTTCAGACCCACCCCAGGCCGAAACAAGACACTGGCGCGAGCCTGGAAAACAAATAATAATCTCGATATCACCTCACCTCAGACCCACCCCAGGCCGAAACAAGACACTGGTGCGAGCCTGGAAATAATCAACAACCACAATATCACTGCTCCTCAGGCCCACCCCAGGCCGAAACAAGACACTGGCGCGAGCCTGGTAATAATCATAATCACATCTACTCACATGAACCAAGATTGCCTACCCTAGCATCTCTAGTATTTCTAAGTCAACAATATAAACATGTCTCTAGGTCTCGTTCGTCATACATAAGTCACTAAGGTCATAAACTACTAATGATTCTCAATCACCACAAGCAATGCAACTAATCATGAGCAATAACATCATGACATATCAGATAATCAAGTTTAAGGATTTTGAATCATAAAATTTTTCTAAAATAACCTTCTAAAATAATAAATTTGTTTACTTAAAATAATCCTTTCGCAAAATAAATTCTTTCAAAATAATCTCTTTTTCAAAACAAATTCCGTTAATTTATTTATAATTATTCTAAAATGATTCTTTTCCCAAGATAATTCCTTTTAAATTATTATAAATTTCTTAAAATGATTCCGTTCTCAAAATAATTTCTTTTTAATAAATATAATTATCCAATAGTAATTTCGCTGCCAAAATAAATTCCTTTTTTTAACTCATCATAAATATTCTGAAAATTCTATGTATCATATTTCATGATTTATATAATATTATTCATCAGACAACCCACGCAGATAAATATGTCACAAAGAACTATGCAAATAAATTATAACAAGTATAGTATTCAGATCTGAGCAAGAAGGATCTTGCCTCGGGGTTCGTCGAACGTATCGACGTTGACGACGGCGCGGGGTTGCTGAACGACGGGATCTCGACACGAACGATGCGTCGGGGGCTAGCAGAGTTGGCGAAGGGATGGTGTGGGTCGACGGCTAGGCGTGGTCGGAGCTCGGGTGCAGGCGACGGTCAGGGGCTGCTGCAGTGGAGACAGAGGTGGTGGAGGTCAGCGGCGCAGCTGGCTGAGCGGCGGCTCAGGCGGCGTGGACAGGGGGTCGGCGCTGCTGGCTGTCGGCGTCGAGCTCGGAAGGCAGAGAGGAGGCGGCGGCTTTGGCATGGCCTGGAGGTGGTTTGGATCTGGTGCGGGTGGAGTTGGCGGAGGTGAAGAGCTCGGTCGGAGCTGGAGGAGCGGCGACAGAGGTCGGTGGCGGCCTGGGTCGAAGGAGACAACGAACGGCGATGGGGTTGTGCAGGCGGTGAGTTCGGTCGAGCGTCAGTCGCGGGTCGGAGGGGAGAGGGCTGGCTGGAGCTCGAGGCGACGGTGAGGCTCGGGTGCAGGCGGTTCGCCGGCGGCGGGTGTGAGGGTGCGGCGGGTGTTTTCGTGAGAGGAGGAGAGAGAAGAAGAAGGAGAGAGGCGGCGGGGGATGAACAGGAGAGAGGGTGAGGTGATTTATATATATACGTATAATAGTAATTAGGGTTAGGGTTTAATGATTAAATAATTAAAATAAAATAATTACGGTACCTAAAAATTAAACTAATTACAAAATAATTATCTATAATTAAAAACGTACATGTTGAGCTAATACAATAGTTGATACGAAATAGTCGAAAAATACCTATATTGTATAATTAAACAAGAATAATTAATAAATAAAATATAATTACTTAAATTTAAAATCAAATAATTATGGGACAATTATATACAAATCAAAACGTACTAGTTGTGCTAATACGACAAATAATATGTAACATTAGAAATAATACAACAAATTATACAAATAATACGTAATTAATAATACAAAGTATTATACGAAATAATACGTAATAATATTAATAATACAACATATTATTTAAAATAATATGTAATAGTACTGATAACATAATAAATTAATTCTAGAAAATTTTACTGCACGAAATAAATTTATCAATATTAAAACCATTTAAATAATTATAAAATCAGATTTTTAAATCATAAAAAATTATAGAAAATCGAGAAAAACACAATTACTCTTTTAAAATCATAGTTAAATATTTTAAAATACCAAAATATTATTTTAACTAGTATCAAAATTCACGGTCCTTACATACCCCATATTCGTTGGTATACGGATGTGAAGCTGTGCTACAATTGGAAATCCAAATCCCATCCCTTCGGATCGCTCTCGCAACGGATATGACGACAGAAGAGCAACATCAGAAACGTCTCGAAGAACTCAAAATGTTGGATGAAAAGCGCTTGGAAGCTCAACAACACATTGAGTTTTATCAAGCCAGAATATCTAGGACTTTTAACAAAAAAGTACGACAGAGAAGCTTCAAGGAAGAAGATCTGGTCCTCACTGCTCGCCAACCGATAATCCTCAATTCCAAGAAGAAAGGTAAATTTGAACCCAAATGAGAAGGACCGTTTGTAATAGACACAGTCTATTCAAATGGAGAATATCGCCTGATTACTCAAGAGGGCGTTAGGCAATTAATGCCAATAAATAGGAAGTTCCTAAAAAAGTACTATCCCTAGTGCATTCAGGATAACCCATTTATCGGGAAGTTCCTTGAAGAATATTACACTCAATATTCTAGAGGATAACCCAAGATCATTTTCACCACCAAAGTTCCTCACTGATTAATTTCAGTTGACAGTGAATCCACCAAAAGTGTCTTTCTGGCCCAAGCCACCAACAAATTCCCCTCTTGATTCTTTCCACGAACAAGAGGACCACTTTCAGTTCAGAGTCCCCTTTCGATAAACGAAAGAACTCCCTTCTTTTTCTCTTTGGTTAAACCTCCTCATGGTTATAACCGAAGTTGAAATTTCATTTCGATAAACGAAAAACTCATCTTCAGGCTAGATAACCAATCCTATAAAAGGTAAGTTTATCTAGATCTTCCAGATTCTCGGAGTGAAGATCCCACTTTTAGTTTCTTTTGCGCTGGAAATAGAATATAAAATTCTTCCTTTCCAGAATTAAGGAATAGAATATAAAATTCTTCCTTCCTTGTATTCGGGTTCGCCTTCACCCTAAAAGAAGACCGGGAAATAGAATATAAAATTCTTCCTTTCCCACACCAACCTTTTCTAAGAATTTATCAATATAGGATTCATCCTAGGAAGTTTATCCTGAATCCTAAGCAAGGATAAGTCTGCGCCTAACATGCGCTGTCGGTTTAGTCTTTCTCCGTAGAAAAAGACACCAGAGTTCGATTCTGGGGTACACTATCCTGAAACCTAAGCAGGGATAAGTCTGCGCCTAACCCGTGCTGCCGGTTAGTTCTTAACCGTTAAAAAGAACACCCGCCCACATATTTAACATTGTGGCAGGTTGTTATTAATAACACCAAAATCCATGCCTTACACGCATGGGGAATTTCATCCTGAATCCTAAGAAAGGATATGCCGACGCCTAACACGCGTCACCAGGTTTGTCTTTTACTATCCAAGAAGACACCAGAACCTGATTCTGAGGACCTTTATCCCGAAGCCTAAGTAGGGATAAGTCAGCGTCTAATACACGTTGCCGGGTAGCCTATTCCCGTAACAAATGGTAAAGTCTATGTATTCGACATCATAGCACAAAGTCTAAGGGAGTTCATTCCTTTAGCACAACGTCACATGCGGAACGGACTAAAACAATCCGCATGTAAGCCCGATTCAAACGGTAATCAGTAAAAGCACGTCAAATCCGTTAAGGGCTGAGGATTTGCCAAAAATCCTAAGTCAACATCTCATACACATCACTGTTTAGTCTTTTCACAGGAGAAAGACGAAGTCTACGTATTCAATAGCGTAGCACTAAAAGGGTTAACTCTTTTAGCTTAACGTCACATGCGGAACGGACTTAAACAATCCGCATGCTAGCGCGACTCAAACGGTAGTCGGTAAAGGCTCATCAAACCCGTTGATGGCTGAGAATTTGCCAAAAATTCTATAAATGCGAGTCATTGACGCATCAACTTTATGAGTTGGTCTTGTGACTTGGGCATCCAACAACTTCGGACCGCCACGCTCCAATTCCTTAAGAGCTTAAACTGTGTAGACTCCAGCAGACGTACGAGTATAAACTGTGTCAAACGCCAGACAACGCGTCACAATAGAGCTCAAACGCCGGACAACGCGTTGCAAATGAAGACTCAATGCCAACAATCGATGGTCAGTTCCATGTTGAAACAACAAACACGAGCTAGAGATCAGAAAATCAGGAGTTGACTTTAAGTTCAAAATTCCGACAAACATTCAGACAATAAATGCAGCACCGGAACCCTTGCAGACATTCGACAAAGCACCGAATAGCCTGGAGGATTAAAGGAATCAAGAATAGAAGCCATTCCAAAGTCCCGTTACACCGATTGAAGGTTAGGACAATCATATCCAAAGTATTCCAGACTCTCCTATAAAAGAATGAGGCTGAAATACTTTGGAGGGGGTATCTGTAGGAGTATAAAACTGCTTATAGGTCCCTTAACACAGCCCGGCAAGGTGATTCGATAAACCAACGAACCATCGGGCGATATATCCAAGCATGTTCGTTAAACCACAATACCGAAGCCAAGTGAGACGCGACGAAGAGGATTAACAAGGCGACGATGTTAACGAATCGCACGCAAACAACGGAATAATTCCAATTGCGTGCCCAATCAAGCTAACGGGTCGATGAATCAACGAATCATCCAACCGTAGAGTCCACCACATCAATCAAGATCGGGAGCGGACTCGAACTCGAACACCAAGGCGGATTTATTGCTAAATCAAGATCCGGAATGCCAAATCAGAGTTCGGATGAACCGTAAAACCAAAAAACGATAAAACAACAAACACCTGGAGGGCTCGGCCGAAACCGAGCCACTCCTAAGTGGCTCGGCCAAAGCCGAGCCACCTAGGTGGCTCACCGAGCCACCTAGGGGTGGCTCGGTGGCTGAGCCACCTGCCAGTGGCTTGGCTCGGTGGCCGAGCCACCTAGGTGGCTCGGTGGCCGAGCCACCTAGGTGGCTGAGCCACCAGATCTGGGCCTAGATTTGGGCCCAGATCTAGTTTGAGGAGCCTATAAATAGACCCCTAGGCTCATTGTTTGAGGGGTTGGAATTTTGGTGAACTTTTGAGGCGAAGCTCTGCTGGATTGAGATCTAAACCTCGGAGTTTTGAAGCTTTGAAGACTTGAACTTTTCAGATCTGGTTCTTGGCGATCATCCACACCAAACAAGGCAGGAGTTCGAGAGAGATCAGATTTGAGATTTACACGGTTACCCTCCGTATCAAAACTTGGTTTTTGATCCCGAGAAGAGTATCGATTTCGCTTGGTCGATTTCGATTACTTGAGGCTATTATTTCCTTGGTGAAATAATCCCCTCGACTGTTATTTCCTTCGTGAAATAACACACATCATACCGTGTAGATCTGATCGGATCAAGATTGCGCGGTGGTCCACGGATTAACCCCGGCACAGGCGAAGAACCCACACAAGCAAGAGACCGCAAAACAGGATCTTGCGATTTGTTCCACAAAAAAAAGGAAAGTTGTAATCTTTTTTTAGATTTTTCTTTGATTTGTTGTAACCGGATCTTTTGTAACCGATAAACGGTTGCTTAAGAGAACAATGACATCAATGAAGGCAATTTTTCCCGTGAACACTCGGTTCGACGAATGGCACCAAGATTCTATTATAACTCAACGACCCAAGCGATGTATCATCACGCATACGATGGGTTAATACTTTGATACCTCTCAACAAAAGAAGCGAAAGAAGCTATCAAAGAAGCTCATGACGGAACTTGTGGTGCACATCAACCCAGTCCCAAGATTTGCGATCGTCTCAGAAGAATGGGGTATTATTGGTCAATCATGGTCAAGGATGCGGTTGACTATGCCCGATGATGCCACGCGTGTCAAATACACGCAAATTATATGCATCAACCCCCGGAACGCCTACATCCATCGGCTACTTCATGGCCATTCGAGACATGGGGATGGACATCGTTGGTCCTATTTTCCCACCATCAGTAAAAGGTGACCATTTTATTTTGGCAATCACCGATTATTTCTCAAAGTGGGCTGAAGCAGTTCCGCTAAAAGAAGTAAAGACTAGCAACATTGTCATTTTCATCAAAGACCATATCATCTATCGATATGGAGTTTCGAGACGAATCGTACACGGCAGCGATCCTCAGTTTGTGAGCAACGCCTTCGTTAAATTTTGCGGGAAGTTTAGAATTGAAGATGTCTCATCGACGACATACAATCCCATGGCGAATGGATTGGCTGAAGCATTCAACAAGACAATCATAAAGATTTTATCAAAGCTTGTGAGAACTAACAAGCGAGACTGGGATGATAAACTTGGCGAAGTCCTTTGGGCCTATCGTACTGCAGTCCGCACACCTACAGGAGCGACTCCGTACTCACTAGTATATGGATGGGAGGTTGTTCTTCCCTTAAAAATTCAAATTCTATCCCTTCGTATCGCTCTTGTGATAGGGATGATGACGGAGGAACAACACAAGAAACATCTCAAAGAACTCGAGATGTTAGACGAGAGGTGTTTGGAAGCTCAGCAGCAGATCGAGTTTTACCTAGCCAGAATTTCTCGTGTTTTTGACAAAAAAGTTAAGCAAAGAAGCTTCAAGGAAGGAGATTTGGTTCTCGCCGACCGGCGACCAATGGTACTTAACTCCAAGAAAAAAGGTAAGTTTCAACCCAAATGGGAAGGACCATTTATGATAGAGACGGTCTACTCCAATGGCGCATACCGTTTAGTCACCCAAGACGGTGACAAGATCATGATGCCAATAAATGTAAAGTTCCTGAAAAAGTACTATCCTTAGTATGCTCAGGATAACTCACTAAAACGGGAAGTTCCTGGAGAATACTATACAGGGTGTTCTTAAGGATAACCTGAGATCAGCTAGATTGGCCATAATATTCCCTCACAAAACTCCCACTGTTATTGATGATTTACACTCTTCCACCGCAACATTCCTCACTGATCAAATTAATTGATGATGGGTCCACCAAAATTCTCCCTGGTTTACTCCACTCAAACTCCCACTACGCCTGTGCACTTAACACTCCCATTGTTAGAGTCCAGATATAGTACTCAAAATTTTAATCTCCTGATCATTGATAATTTTCAAACTCCTCAGTGTTAAGTATTTGCCACTTAACACCAGGAACACCCTTTAAGTGATTTGTACGAATCAACACTCCTACTGTAATTTGTACTTTCACTCTTATTGTCCTTTTGGTCAAACATTCCTACAGTTAGGACCAAAGCCAAATTCCCCTCTCGATTCCTTCAATGAACGAGAGACCCACTTTCAAACCGGACTTTCTTTTCAATAAACAAAAGACCTCCACCCCAATCGAACGACCAAACCTATAAAAGTTAGGGTCATCTCAGTACCTCCTCTTGGTCAAAACCATCAAACGGTTATGGCCCAAGCCGGGATTCCTTTTCGATAAACGAAAAGCTCTCATCCCTTTCCCTTCAGTCAATCATATAAAAGTTAGTGCTAAAGTCAAAAACTCGTCTTCAAGTCAGGTAACCAATCCTATAAAAGTTAGGGTTATCTGAATCTTTTCGATTCTCAGAGTAAAGATCCCACTTTGAGTTTCTTTTACAACCGGGGATAGAATATAAAATTCTTCCTCCTCGGTATCGGGTTCACTTCTGCCCCCAAGAGAAGATCCGAAAATAGAATATAAAATTCTTCCTCTCCAATGTTGGGTTTGTCTTTGCCCCAAGAGAAGACACCACATTCCAACACCAATAATCCGTACCTTACATGCGCCAAGAATTTTATCTCGAATCCTAAGTAGGGATAAGTCAACGTCTAACACGTATTGCCGGTTTAGTCTTTCACCGACTGAAAAAGACACCAGAATATAAGTCTAGGAAATTTTATCCTAAAGTCTAAGAAGGGATAGGTCAACGCCTAATACACGTTGTCGGATAGTCTATTCCCGTGAAAATGACCAAGTCTACGTATTCAAACTCGTAGCACTTAGTCTAAGGGAGTTCATTCCATTAGCACAACATTACATATAAAACGGACTTGGACAATTCATATGCTAGCCTGACACAAACGGTAGTCGGTAAAGGCTCATCAAACCCGTTGATGGCTGAGGGTTTGCCAAAAATCCTAAAGTCTACATCTAATACATGTTGCCGAGTGGTCCGTTCCCATAAAAATGACCAAGTCTACGTATTCAAACTCATAGCACTAAAAGGGTTAACTCTTTTAGCATAACGTTACATGTGAAACGAACTTAGACAATTCACATGCTAGCCTGACCCAAACGGTAGTTGGTAAAGGCTCATCAAACCCATAGAAGGCTGAGGATTTTCCAAGAATTATATAAGTATTACTGTTGATTATTCTAAGTAGAATAAAAAATCATAATAAGAATGAAAGTATGCTAAACAAAAATATATTTTCATTAACGAAATCAAGTGTTCAGATACAACAAATTGCGGTCACTCTACATCAAGCTTATGACTAAGGATTTGTTGCTCTAATTTGGATAATTCTTCGACATAGATCCGCTCAAGCTCACATTATAGTTCCGCTTTGAAGGATTCTTCAGAGATAGATAAAATTCTGGCAGCTTCCTCCTCCATCTTGGCTAATCTCTCTTCTGAGAGCGTCACCTTACTAGATATCACAAGCCTTCCATGCTCTTCCCCAGCCTTTTGGTCACCTCCAAAATGGCTTTTTGCTCCTTCGCCTCCACAAGATCTTGCTTAAGCTCTGCTATCTCTACGCCGATAGAAGCTATGGAAGAATCACGCTCGTGTATATAGGCCAATCTCTCAGAGAGAACCTCCTTCACCTAGTCGACCCATTTTCTTTGTGCCTAAATCCTAAGCTCGATAGATGCTCGAGCTTCATGTCGGGACTGTAAACGGGTCTCTATCTTAGCAGCAACATAACAAGGAGCACCAACGGATCGGAGCTCTTGCAGCTTTTCAAATTTGTGCTCTAACTGTTTCAGGTCATCAGTTAAGGCATCTACAATTCTTGGCGGGCCAGCGTCCCTCACCGAGGCTATTTTGCGCTCGAGAAAAGGTCAAAATTAATGGAAAGATAGCCTATTCTGTAAAAGTTTGTCGATCAATGACCTCGCGAAATTGAAAAAGTGGCTAACCTCCAAACAGAGGATGAGCTTTTCTGGATCATCATCTGACAATAATGCCTTAACCATGTCCCGGAGTTGGGACGACAACCCTATAGGGACGACAACCCTATAAGAGAGGAGATGAATATTCCAAAGTACGAAACAGTTCTAAGTTAAGACATGATGCAAAATTTAACAACGCCTGCGGAGCTTGCTTCAACTAAACGCACCACGTCCGGCTCCGTTTGCCCGACTTCACGAGTCATAGGAAGCACAGTGGGCATAGCAGCCGTTGAAGTACCAACTTCTTCGGTTGGTCTCACGGTTTGTTCAGTTAGGTTCCCCCTAATAGTTGCAACCCTCGCTGTAACTGGCATCTCTGAAGGAATCGGGAGTTGTGTCTTGGGAGCCGATGACCGAGCGTCGATAACAATCCCTGCCAACAGCAAGAAATAGAGACCCTCAGATTCATCAAACCCTCCAATAAGAGTACTTGTATCAGTCTTAGCGACTGGCCCTACGATTGGAACTCTCTTATGGTTAAATGGAAACCGACAAATGAATATGTAACATGGGAATAAAAATCATACCAATAGGCGAATTAGCTGTGTTCATCGGTTTGACAGCCTCACGCTGGGCTTGTTCAGACAACATATCTTCAAAAAGCCTGTCGTCGAGATCTAAAGAGACGGGAAGCGGATCGGGTGAGAGTACATCTGTTTCTCCAAGAGCCGCATCACGGAAGGCTCCCTCCTTGCCTAGATCCCCTACTGAAACACCTACAGAAAATCAAAGTGTTAAAGCAGAAAGAGGAAAAGCTAAGAATGCGCAATAAGAGGAAGTGAAATTCACCTTCAGTAGCTGCACCGGGTTCCACAGCCTTCTTACTCAGGACCGCTTCTTGTAATTTTTCTAAGAGGGTAAGAAGCATAGAAACAATTAGCGGAGACATAAATTCCGAATCGTTCAGTTTCCGCCAAATAAAAGACATATCACCGATGTTAGATGTACCTGGATCTACAACCCTTTCACCTGTATAAGGTCCGGCATCGGAGTCCACAACAGCTTCAACATTTGTACTTGCTTCAGCACCTGCAGGTTCCTCGGCCATAACCTCATGCATTGGTCGGGAAAAGTCAGATCTTTCGAAGTCATCAAATATGGGAGAAAGAGGATCATATTCCTCTTTACCTTCTTCACGACCTCCTGAGACACAGTAATGACTAAGTCTAGGAATTAATAAATGGAACAGTCAAAAGATCACAAAGAGTTGAAACATTACCTTCTCCACCGATAGGTATGTCAGTGGTGGACCTCATTTCTAAAGCCTGGAGTTCACCACGTTGCTTGGAAGCTAAATTTTTACGCTTAGCAGGGGGAACCTCCTTCGAATCAATGACTCGTTCATGAACCAATTTAGAACATGTCTCTAGCCCTGAAGTGACTTGAGTTGTAGGCTAAGATCTTGTCCGGCGTATAGTTAAGGCTCTTCTTCTTCCTCCTCCTCGAAAGCCGCACCTAGGAGTTCAACCAACATCCTATTAGGATAAGTGAATAAAACTTGCATCCTCGGCTTCTTCCGAGCCAGCGAAGATTTAGATGATTTCGAGCGACGAGCTCGATCAGCTATTGCTAACTTAATTAATTCTAAGGAGAGAGGATCCGATAGACCTGTTCTCAGCTCCTCTTCATCGTCACTGACTCTCTGGCCTCTCAGCCACTCGCGATACCAGTTTCTGGGATCTCATCATCGGGCAGAAAGATGGCTTCCTTCTGCCTCTCTTGGCCAGAAGGACCCCGCACGTTCTTTTCCTCTTCTTTTTTGAAACTCAGTCTCATGCACCATCTGAGTGGCAATCCGAATCGCTTCTTTGGCTGCTAACTCTGCAATTGGTCGCATGGGTACAGACTCGTTTGCCGCCAAAAGTCACCGACATTGTAGGAATGCCAGCTCTAATTTGCGTTCAACACCGGGGAGCTTGAACTTAGCACCAGTGCAGCCGGTTATACTCCACAGCCATGCCCTAGCCCCATCTATCAATCCACCATGAATCCGGAGCTATCGATTCGGGTTCCCAATATAAATTTGATCGTACCCAAATTGGTGTGCGGACCGACATGGCAAATATGACTCTATATAGCAGTTGTTCTGCACCCGGAAGATCAAGTTGCCCGACTGGATATTGATCAACCAATCGAAGCAACTAGAATCAAGGGAAGTCTGACCCGTACCCGTCACCTCCGTATCGACCAGTGAATCGCCATATTGACCCAAAAATCACGGGAAGCAAGTAAGGAAGACCCAGCACTTCTGGTTTTGAAGTTGCGTCTTAATCTCCGCGAACCCTCGTCCTTTTTATTTACAGCTTTCTATTAATTGTAGAAAAGGAACGGATGAGTCTGCAGAAGTTAGGGCCGACATCATATCTGAACGGTGGAGGACAAGTCAAGCCATCAAGTAGGTGTAGGGAAGCTCCATCTTTGTGAGAGGGATTTGAGCTGATGGTTTACCCTCCCCTTGAGTGAACACCTTCACAATCTGATGAAGCCCTCTATGAATATCTGCAGTCATTGCCGGAAGAAGAGATAGATTTTTTGATGAGCAAGCAGAACTACAGGATAAAGAACTTATAGAGGTAACGCATCGGTAGATTGGTACGGCACCACACACTTCTTTAACCAGATGACGAGGTAGCTGACAAGCAACGTGATAGGTCGGATAGGTTTCACCGCTTGCCACAAAAATGTTTGGAACTTAGTTCCAGTAGCAAAATCATCCTTAACGCCAGCTGTGGTGTAAGACTAGACATTGGACTTTCTAATTAACTCGTTAACTTCTGAGGGGGTCAGAGGCGTCAACTCATGTATCGATTCACACGAACCGCCGTCTGTGTTCTTGAACAGATAATCCGTGAATTTCTTCAAATTGATCTCGGGCCGCGTCTTCTTTGATAATTGGTCAGCACCTGCCAAAGCTATGTGGTAGTGGCAGGTGAGATCCCACAGAGTATTGTAACGGTTGGGCGTCTGTGACCTTAACTGCTGCAGCTACTACTGCAGCTCCCGATTAGAAGGGAATTATTTTTGATAGATCATATTGCCCATCGGAAGACCAAAAACCTTGTGCATCTCATGCAGCGCCAGCCCCAACTCACCATACTTGGTCAAAAATGTGTTGGTGTCGGGGTTGTAAAGCTCCAACAGCGCCAGGAAGTGAGGAACGCTAATTGGTAGCCCATAAGTGGTGGTGCGGATAGCTGTGTACAAACCACTTGCCTTCAACTCCTCACCAAACCGACTTAAGATATAGTTGCTCAAATGAACCCACCAAACCTTATCTGATGAATGCACCCAACCAAAACACTGGTGACCAGTTGCTGGTAGCTCTCGACCCAAACTCGCGAATCGATTCTTTATAGTGTTGGAAATGATAAAGACCTCACCTCTAGGGGGATCATTCAATCCCAGGACTCCCGAATGTAGTCCTGTTATCTGATTACGATCACTTGATCCGAGAATCACCACATGGGTAATGTAGCCACAATTAACATGGTCTTGCTCCTCAGTCAACCCCCACGACATTTCCCATGGGACGGCCTGGCATCATAGCTCAGTAAGAGAACGATGACGAGGAATCAGAGGGAGATATAAGTGACCACCGTCATCATGATGCAGCCATTGTTCGGTTTCCTCAATGGATGTGTAGAGCTTGGTCCTTCACTAGAGGCGCATCCGTAATAAGCTGCCTTAAAGTACGGTGCTCTCCCTTCCGTATTAGCAGCGGTTCGAGGTAGGTATGTGGCCAAACACGAAAGCTAGACGTGCCTATAAATCCGATCCTAGTGTATGACTAAAAGCTCAAGGATTATAAACCTAGGTCTAGCCAAATTTGTGCATACAAACAATTCAAGGGTGACGACTTGATTGAAATACAAAGCATTCAAACCAAAAGCTCGAGGGCTATATACAGGGATCATGGGAAAAAGTCGAAGTCCTCAACAATGCCTACAAACAAAGATGAAAACTCCAACCCTTTCTCTTCATGAGCTAAAAATTCACAACATCAAAGCACAGTTCACAAACTAATTTAATGCAAGCTTGAGTTTCGGCTAATTTTACATGCAAGTTCAACCTACCACAAAATCAAATTCAAGAAACACCCTGGCTTCCCTTCAAAGCTAGATTCATTCAAATCCTCTCATATAACCAAGAACAAATCTTGGTTCAATATTTCCTAAGAACACAGTCTAGGGTTTCATCCCTTCACCAAAACCCAAATACAAACGAAACTAACCCTACATGAAATTGAGGTTGAGGAGAGCGAAAAAATACCTGAAAACTTGAAGGGGAGATGAATGGAATCTGCAAGCTGAGTTCACAACAAATCTCGAGCTGAAGATTTAAGCCAAAACCCTAGCCCTCAAGAACGAATTCGTCAAGATGAAGGGGATTCGAAAGTGAGATTCAGAGAGGCGAAGAACAAAGAGGATGGGGAAAAGTCTGAAATAGGTTCTTGAGGAAGTGGCTTAGAGAAGAGATTTGAAACGACAAAGAGAAGAAAGGAAGAAGAGGAAGAAGTCGGGTTTCTTAAAAGAGCCTTGGACTGAACCAAACCCAAACCGCTTGAACCAAGCCAAGCCAGACCGAACCAAATCAAGAAGTCAACCCAAGAACTCATGTGTTGACTCGCACCCATGCAAGTTACCAAATGGTGACTCGCACATGTACGAACCACCATTTACTGACTCGCACGTATGATGAGCTGTTTGGCTAATTTACGGGTATTTTGACCTATTTTTGAGTATTTTTGACGCATACGGGACTCGTATCCCTACTCCGATGGGTATATGAGTTTAAACTATTCCTTACTCTTATCGGGAAGATTTTGGAGAATATCATTCAGGACATTCTTAAGGATAACCCGACAAAACTCCAGTTAACGTACGAGTATAAACTGTGTTAATACCAGTCAACATGTCGATAACTTCACCAAAATAAAGCTAAGGGAAATTATGGAGTTCAACTACATCTAGATATGAATTTGTGATAAAGATGAACAGTTCAAAGGCAACTCGATGGTGTGAGCTAAGTTCAGAAAATTACACACTAGTTTCAGTTCAAGACTTCAACAGCGGTCTGACGATAAACACAGTACCAAATGAACTTCATCTATTCGACAAAATACTGAGTAGATTAAAGACTAAAGAAGCTGAGGACTGGAACCAATTACAGGTCCTATCATACCAATTGAAAGTTGGGCCTATCATATCCAAAGTATTCCAGACTCTTCTATAAAAAAAACGAGACTGAAACACTTTGGAGGGGATATCTGTAGGCGTTAAAAATTACCTATGGGTTCCTATACGCAGCTCAAGACAAAGAGAACATGATGAACGTCATCACCCGAGTCAAAGAAGATTATCTGACGTCGGTAGAGTGCATGAAGCGAATCGGTAAAGCACATAAGTTAATAAAGTGACAAAACACACATAAAGGGGGGAAACAAGCAAACCGAAGGAGATACAAATAGCCAAAAGGGTCAAAAAGACACAACAACAGGACAGAAGGCTCGCACACATGCGAGTCACCAAATGGTGGCTCGCACGCATGTGAGTCACCAAATGCTGACTCGCACCTGCGCGAGTCACCAAATGCTGACTTGCACCCATGCGAGTCACCAAATGGTGGCTCGCACAGCTCCGAGCCACCATGACGTATTTGGCCTACCAAACCTCCCAAAATGTGGATTTCGATATTTTTAAGGATTCTTTCATCCCAGGACCTCCCCAACTGTTCTGAAGCTATCCTTAAGTGCACCTGGGTGGTCATCAACTGAAGAAGACATCAGAATTTCTATCTTATCAGAAAACACGACGATAAAAACCTATAAATAGAAGCCCAGGATCTTCATTTGAGAGGATCTAAAATCTGAGGGCGAGGTGCTATCCAATTGAATAGTAGACCATGAATTCAGAGGAGAATTAGCAGATCTTGACAAATTTTTTCATAAAGAAAAAGCCTTCGAAAGATTTGAGATTCTCTCCCCCTCTTTCCTCCGGATCAAACCTGGTTTTGATCTCGAGAAGAGTCACAATCTCGTTTGGTCGTGATTGTCGCTGCTGCGATTATTTCCTTCGTGAAGCAAGAGCATAATTACACTTGTTAACCGGATCTGATCCGTGATGGTCCACGGACTAACGCGTCCCCAGCATAGGCAAAGATCTCACACAAAGCAAGAGGAGATAAACTACTGCTGTGTTTTGTTTCATAAAGTTATAATCTTTACTTTTCTCATTGTAAGAAGATCTTATAAAAAGATCAGCTTGAACTTGTAATCGATAAACGGTGTAATAGGTTCAAAAGCAATGAAAAAAGCAACTTTTGACAAAAACAATCATCATGGACAAGCCCTTGGTACCTCATCAGGAATAAATCCAAGGCACAACTCTTTGGCCAACTCCCACAATCATCTCTCGGTCTTAAGAGATAGAAAGCCCTAGTCAACTCTCAAGAGTTCTAGGCGTTCGACTCCTTAGTCGAATAACAAGCCCTTGGCTCTTTATCAAGGTAAGCCTAAGGTATAACCCTATGGTCGACTCTCACAGGCACTACTTGACCATACGGGGATTATGAAGACCTAGGCACCTCTGTAAGACCTAGGCACCCAAGCTCAGGGTTGCCATTCTGCCAAAAAGGTATTCATAAGCCTAAGGTATGAGTACTAAGTATAGGGCCAATACTTAATTGATATAAAAACTTGAGCAGTCATCTGTCGAGTTCTGGTCAATTGAATGCTCAGCCAAGATAAGGCATCAAGTGAACTAGTTGTCATAAGTCCCCAACATGGGTCGACACATTACAACTAACTTACTTTAGCCAACATCTCAGATGAGAACAAAGCTACAAAACTAAAAGATTATAAATAATGAAGGTAAGCTCAAAAATAGAGACAAAAGTTATTTTTTATTCAATAAGAATAAACTTCATTACAAACTCCTTTACAAAAAAGAGGAAGGAAAAGAAACATGCAGGTCATCAAAGCTCTCGACAAGATTCGGGAGTCAGACTTGGCAGACTCCTGGTGGCGGCAATTGAAGAAGATTCCTCAGGGGCCTCAGCAACAGGCTCGACCTTATCGTTATTCGCTTATAAATCCAACCCGCCTCTAATTTTCTCAACATCTTTCAATAAGTCGAGGCAGCAAGAGATGCAGGAAGGCTAAAAGTGATTTGGAATAAGTGAAAATCACGAGGCACCAAGGAGGCAAAGCAATCAACCACAACTTTACATGCTAAGGCTACTTCGGCTTTCCCTATAGGGCCATGACGCCAATCGTCGACCACCTTCTTTTTATGCTGCTCCAAATCCTGATGATCGAGTTGATCCTCCAATTTATCGACAATGGCCATGGATGGTTGAAACTTTGATTGCAACTCTTCAAAGTCCCTCCTCAACTTTTTGAGAGACAGGCGACTTAATTGAGCCTCTGCCTTAGTCGTCGTCTTGTGATGCTTCTCGGACTAAGCCTCCGATTGTAGATAAACCATCTCCCTTTAAAGGTCCTCGATGGTCCCCACCTTCTTGGAGAACTGGATTCGAAAGCTCTTGAGGAGCTCTTCCTTCTCATCTAGACTCTAACGCCAAGCATCTTCTTTATGAGCCAATTCGGCCTCCAAGATAGTGATTCTCTTCTCTGCCTCTTCCTTGGCCGACTTCTCCTTCTCAAGCTCTCCTTGGCATTCCAAGGAACACTCAAGTCGATTGAACAGGGCGTGTCCCAGCAAAGTCCCCCGATCTAAACAAGCTTGAAGAGCTTAGTGTATGCTAACACTTGACATATCCTCCAAAATCCTCCGGTCAACACCATTCTCTATCCAGTTTAACAGAGTTTTAGCTCTCCCCTTGACGCCATCATCTACCCTAATTGGCTCCTTGCCAGGGCGACGAGACACCTCAAAGATAGTACTGGGGCTGACAGCATCCTCTTCAACCGCTAAGGCCATTGTCTCCCTACCATGAGAAGACTTGTTTATCCAACCCATATTTTCCAAACAGTTAAGCTGAGTTACTAGCGGATCCGTTCTCACTGGTTGGGACCTCACAACCAGTCTGATTGGGCACCGCCTCTTAACCCTTTTCCTTCCCCTCAATTCAGAGACAATGTTAGCTACTTGAGGCATCAAGACAACTACCTCCTTAGAACTGAAGGACCCTCTCAGCTTCTTATGGGGCCTAGCAGTGGAGCTCGTCCCCTCAATCCCTATATTTCTCTTGTAGTTTTCCACCAACAAAGGAACGGGGCTCGTCCTTGCCTGGAAGCCAGTGGAAGATAAGATCATGGATATGCTCACCGTTTGGAGAGACGTCAAACAGAGCATCGCTCTCTTGTGCCCCAGCATAAGAATAGACCTTTTCCAAATTCATCATCTAGGAATCACTAAGGATGACTAGCCTCAAAGCGTCTTCATTCACCTCCAGCCTGTCCGAGCAGGCGAAGACGCTGTCGCCACCATAGACCTATAAGAATCGCCTCCTCTAGTCCTCATCCAACTCCAAAGAATCGAAAACAAGCTAGAACTCTCCACGATAGTGGAAAGAATAATGCGGGTCCTTCTCAGCCGACCCCATGCTGATCAAATGCCCAAGCAATCTCAAGCTTGGTTGGACTCCAACACAGTGGAAAATGATGGTGAAAACCATTAGAATCCCCACTACGTTCGAATAGAACTAGGAAGGATAGATAAAGTAGCATGCACCTCCTTAATGAAAGGGTGTAAGGGCAGCCGTAAACCATGCTCCAAGTGGACCAAGTACAGTGATATTCGACCATCACCATGGCAATACACTGGCTCGCTCATCTCTGGTGCCGCCAATATAAGAGTTCGAGGGCTATTGTATTGATCATACAACCCCACCAGATTGTCCATATGAACTTTTGAGCGGATAAGTAGAAGAATAGCGAGACTCTTCTCGTAATGGCTAGAGTTTGAAACTTGAGAGGTCATGAAAGACTTTTTCTTAAGAAAGCTTAGAGGAATATCAGGAATTTTTCAAAGCAAAGGTTAGTAAAAAAAACTATCTTAGCATCAAGAGGCCATTTATAAGCTTTCAAAGAAGAGTATAGAGGGATCTCAAAGGATGCAGTGATTTTTGAAGCGACCAGGCTAGATCCACTTTGGAATCTGAAGCGGTTCACTAAAAACACAAAGCATCACCCTCATTCAATGCTCCACATCTCAATACCTGAAAAGTGGAAGATCCTCCCTTACATCCATGACACTTCATCTCCTAAAAAAACAGTTCAAATCTTAGATGACGTCAGCCATGAATAGCGGAGCTAACAATGGTGGCCAATGATGACAAGCCACGTCTCTAAGACAGAGACTTCTTAGTTTCTCGTCCTCAGCAGGCCTGTATTGATCAGAGCATATCTAATTTCTCTCGGACTTGACTGAAAGCCGACCCCAAGTGAAAGGGGCTAACTGTTATGATGTTCGCTCATCCAAGATACAGATATTTATAAAATGATACAATAAGAGTCATAGCAAAACAAACTCAACCCTTTGGCCAACTCCCACAATTGTCTCTCGGCCTTAGAGGAAGGAAAGCCCTAGTCAACTCTCAAGAGTTCTAGACATTCGACTCCTCAGTCGAATTTCAAGTCCTTGGTACCTTTTTAGGGTAAACCTAAGGCACAGCGACTACTCAGTTGAATTTCAAGCCTGACTCTATATCAAGGTAAGCCCAAGGCACAACATATGGTCGAATCCTTCAGTGCAACTTAACCATCATGGTTAATTACAAGACCTTGGTACCTTATCAGGTATAAACCTAAGGTATAATCACAGAGGCCTCGTCCCCTACCGACTCATCAAGCCGACTCTCTGGTGTCGACGCTAAAGGTGATATTGGTCGGCATGAGAGATCCTAACCTCCTATACAAGTTAACATCTTTATATCGACTCGAGATACGGTTATTAGCTAAGATGAGATGACATTCCAACCAGTCAGACAGGCTGATACTCCTGAGTTGACGCGAATGACGGTGTCAGTCAACCTTATCATCGATGATGACCCTACTTAGGGCACTCGACCACTCACTGGGCAATTCTCAAAAACAACTGGAGGGACATTTCCTGCTACCAATTAAGTTGAGAACTCGACCCCAGCCCAAAGCTTCTATCCCAGAGCATATATCGACATCTCAGTCCACCTCGGACAAGCCTTATCTAGATTTGGCCTGATAGGTCTTCATGACTTGTCAACTCAATCACTTCCCAAAAAATGCGAAGACACCCTCTCCCATGCTGAAGTGACTTCCCCTCCAGTTGCCAGCCGATACCTGTAAAGCGATGGATGATTCAGTATGCACATGTGCCTTCTGCCATGCTATCAATCCTTTCTCAAAAAATACGGAGACATCCTCTCCCATGACGAAGTGACTTCCCCTCCAATCACCAGTCAACACATACAGAGCAAAGGATGACTTATGTTCCAGCTCACACTTTGTCACCGCCATTTGCATGACCTAAGTGACCAATCTATCATCGCCATCCTCTTTATATACAAATGCTATCCGCCATAGCGCCAAGGAGAGAGAGGTTCGCAACCTAAAACCCTCTAATATATACAAGGCACAAAAACAAGAACACACAATTCTTCGTCTAGACAGAGGAGTTCACGTAGATCTTTTGGGCAGAGACATTGCCACCTTAAGAACCACATTGGTTCTTGACATTTCCCTTCCCCACTCGAGTTTCACTAACATGATCATCGGAGGTACCACAGGGGAACCGGTCCCCACCTTCTCACGGTTTCTTCTTACCTGTGCAGCATGGACATCAAGCCTTCATTCAAGAACCATGCATAAAGTCAAAGAAGGGAGCGGTCTCTCCATCATCCTTCATCACCCCACAACCATCCTATTCTGGATTATTCTGTTTGATATTGAACATCAACAAGTAGTGATCTCATCCTAATCCTGGTACTTGGTGCCTAAGTCCCCACCTTTAAAACTACTTTCTTGAACCTCTTCGATTAACTTTTGTATCCAGTCGAGCAATGATTTCTCAATTGATGTCTCTTCCTCAACTTTCTCCTCCTTCTCTTCTTCTTCCTCTTCTTCCACAACATCCTCTTCTTTCCCTGCTTTCTTCTCTTCCTCTTTTTCCACATTCTCAGTATCCTTTTCTTTCCCTTTTTCCTTCTCTTATTCTTTCTCCACATTACCAACATCCACTTCTTTCCCTTCTTCCTTTCTCCTCATCTTTCTTTTCTTGCACAACTTCTTCTTCTTTCTCTTCTACTTTCTCTTCTTCCATCTCCTTTTGCCCAACCTCTTTCGCCAAATGAGAAGCTTCTTTTACAATATTGGTAATATCACCATAATCGAAGCATCCAATATCATCACCCTAATCAAAAGAATCTAAGTTATTTTTTTCTTTTGTGCAGCCTTAGTATGCCTATCATTCTGTATCATTAGCTTCTTTACATTCTTCTTCAGTTCTTTAGGTCAATGAGCTCAATGGTCCCTTCATAGAGTTCCAATTTCTTGCTAAACCTATATATCTCCTTTGCACAGGCATCCCACTAATAACACTTACTACGCTTAATAGTGTCAAGCAATTTTCAACTGAATTTAGCAGCATTCCTCCACAAATGAAGTTTATCCTTAGTGGGTAACCTCTCTATCTCCTCTTCCCTCTTAAAAGCATCACGGATATGCTGAGAAACAATCTAAAAAAGATATCGAAAACCTATCAGTTAGATAAACAATGAAAAAATTAAGGATAATAGTTATGAAATATAATAAAATATTGAAATGATAAGATGAAAGTTAATATGTAATCATGAACGTTCACACTGTTGGACACATAACATACAACACAGTAAAAATTGCATATCACATAGATTAATCAAAATTAATTAAAATCTAGAAGAATACCTGAAACGCTTTCCGAATTTCTTCGATAATCTGTCCCAAGATCAATACGCAATAGCTTCCTTAAGAGAAAAAGTCTCTAACTGAAATTCACTCGTCACTGAAGAGGAGTAATACTGAGAGATAGGTTCTCAAAATCTTTTTTTTTTCTTCTTCTTTTTGTCTCTTCTTCATAAGGCTACATATCAATCCTATATATAAGATTGGACCTGCCTTATACATTTTAATTTCAAAATAATTCTTAATTATTTAAAACTCTATCCATAACATTTAAAGATAGAATATTCTTTCCATAATAATTAGGATAGAAATAGAATTGTATTGCATGTAAACATCTTCTAATGACATTAGTGAGACCAATTGGGTCCCATATCGAGAACCAATTATTAATTAAATTAATAATTTTAATTTAACAATTAAATCTCTATCCGACCAACTATTCATAAAAGATCTTTCATAATATGAGATTAAATATTCATGAATAATATTATCATACGTTTAATTCCCTCTAATATCAATTTATTTTAGGCAAATTTATTGAGCAGGACAAATCACATATTTGCTCATTCCTAAAATTACAATCTTATGAACATAAATAAAAATAATTTTAAAACATCAAAATATTTTATTTTATAAGATAATAAATTTAGAAAAATAATTTTCAAAAATCACCCGTCAACGAGAATTTAATATCTTCATGGGCTATGCATTATAAATGAACTCATAAAAATGAGTATACTATATCCTATCTAGATATCAACCATTTCTCTAAATAAAATCTAATAACCCAACATTTCAGGTTATATAGCACTTGTAAAACAAGCTTAACCATCATATCAAAGTATACTAAATTATCAAATCGAAAATGATAGTATCATCAAGTCTAAGGGACCACGTGAAATTTTGAATTCTCTATCTCTTAGGTGACTTGTCCTAGAGAATTCAAATAAGGTTTTGTTCTATACATATCAAATATACGCTTATGATATACACCCAGGGAATCTTTCTTCCCGATAGCTAAGATCAATCATCATATCTCATATATCGTTATCATGCATAATAACCTATTATAACAAAGCTATTCTCTACTAGTTATAAGTTAAGCATAAATTTAAGAAACCTCTAAATTAGATCATATCTCCAAGCAAGTGACCATCATAGTGCATGATCTAACAAAATAATTTCTAAGGATAATATAACAATTATATAAAAGATACCCAAAAACATGTGCAACAATAAAACTTAATTAATATTCAATGAAAATGTATTGGATGTTTAAGGGCATATAATATTACTCTAGTAATCTCCCACTTGCCCTCACATCCAATCAAATACAATCCTAACTCCTATTTTTTTTCTAAATGTGCGTCAAAAACCTTTTGTCACAACGGTTTTGTGAAAGGATCTGATGTTATCTATTGTAGAAATCTTTTGAATCACCACATCTTTCTTGTTGTTAATCTCTCCAAAGATGATATTTCCTTTTAATGTGCTTAGACTTCTAATGAGTCATTAGTTGTTTAATTTGAGCAACAGCTCCACTGTCATTACAGAACAGTGGAATAGGAAATACACTAGCAGGAACTAGATTTAGGACACATTTTCTTTAAGAGTGAGATTCCATGTCTAGTAGCAAGTAATCTTTTTTTGAAATCTTGCATGCTGAACCTTCTGAGGATCTTATTCACATAAGTAGACTGTGATAATCCTATACGTCTCTTTTCTCTATCTCTATAGAATTTGAGACCCAAAATATAGGATGTTTTACTAAGATTTTTCATAGAGAACTTGTTTGAAAGCCATAATTTAACCGATGTCATCATTCCCAATGAGTAGTATGTCATCAACATAAAGCACTAGGAACACAATGGAATTATTATGTTGTTTCTTATACACACAAGCTTCTTCAGAATTTTGGATAAAATCATACTCTTTAATCGTTTCATCAAAACGAATATTTTAACTCCTTGAAGCCTGTTTAAGTCCATAAATTGACCGATTCAATTTGTAAACCATACTTTCTTGACCTTTACATACATAACATTCTGGTTGCTGCATGTAAATATCTTCTTCAAGATATTCATTCAAGAAAATTGTTTAGACATTCATTTTCCATATCTTATAGTCATAATGTGTAGCAATGGCTAAAATGGTCCTAATGGATTTTAACATTACAACCGGACAAAATGTTTCCTCGTAGTCAATACCCTCCTTTTGAGCATAACCTTTTGTCACTAAGCGAGCCTTATATGTCTCTACATATCCATCAACTCCATATTTTCTTTTAAATATCTATTTATATCCTATAGGTTTTACCCCATTAGGTGGATCAACCAAGGCCCATACCTTGTTATGATACATGGAGTCTATTTTAGCTTTCATGGAATCAACCCACTTACTAGAATCTATGTCATACATAGCTTCTTTATAAGTTCTAGGACCTTCATCATCCTCTTTATTTTCCATCAAATATATTTCATCGAGGTGCCTGTACCGTATAGGTGGATGAATGATCCTACTTGATCTCCTTATTGTAATTGGTGCATCAATAACAGATTTAGTTAATGAATCTCCATTCACTTTATCACTTGACATTCCTACTGAATTAATAGAATCTCCAAAGGTGTTTGGAGTCTATCTCACTAGATCAGATAACTCTCCTATCAAAGAAAACGATTCTTCTTCTAGAGTTATAGATCCTTGACCAACAATTTGATCTTCTAGAAAGAACACATTTCTACTAATAGTCATTGTCTAATCGTTGGGGTTATAAATATAATACCCAGTTCTTTCTTTAAGATAGCCTACAAATAGGCCTCTATTTTTTCTAGACTCTAATTTGCCCATTATTTGTTTTCTTACATGAATAGGACAACCCCAAACCTTTAAGTGTCTAACACTTGGTTTCTTTCCAGTCCACATCTTATATGCAGTGGACAAAACTAATTTGGTAGGAATTCTATTTAACAAATAGTTTCCAATCTCTAATGCATAACCTCATAAGAAAAGAGGAATCTGAGAATGACTAAGCTTAGATCTAACTATATCTAATACGATTCGGTTCCGTCTTTCAGACACACTGTTATGTTGTGGTGTTCCGGGAGGTGTCAAATTACTAACAATTCCATTTTCTTTCATAAATTTCTTAAACTCTTCAAATAGGTACTCACTAACTCGATCGGATCGGATGGCCTTGATACTTCTATTAAGTTTCTTTTCAACTTCGGTTTTATATTCTTTGAACTTTTCAAAACATTCTGATTTATGATGCATTAAGTAAATATAGCCATATCAAGATGCATCGTCCGTGAATGTTATAAAGTATGAATATCTGCCTCTTGCTTTAACATTTAAAGGACCACATACATCAAAATGTATAATGTCAAGAGTACCTTCAGCTCTAAGACGTTTCCTTGAAAAGGGTAATTTAGTCATCTTACCTTTTAGGCAATATTCACAAGTTGGAAAATTTTCTACTTTTAGAAAACCTGGAGGACCATCCTTCAACCTATTGATCCGATCAATATTAACAAGACTCAAGCTTGTGTGCCAAAGATTGTAGGCGTCAAAAATTACCCACGAATTCCCACACGCGGCTTAAGACAGAGAGAAGATGATGAACATCACTATCCGAGTCACAAAAGCTTATTTAACGTTGACAAGCGCATGAAGTGAGTTGACGAACCGTGTGAAGCAACGAAACTTTAGAATAACGAAAACACGAACTGATCGGGAGCTACACGTCGCTTATGAGATACGAAGCACCCCTCGTGTCCTATCTACTCCATGTATGATTCAACCATGGAATCTTGTAGATCTTCTCACCAGCTTTCCAAGGCATATTGAATCGCACAATTCTGAGTTCGGACAACGAAAATACGGCGAAAACGGACGGAACACATGAAACAAAGCCCAGAGCCAAAGCTAAGACACCGCAAGTGTCTTGGCCGAGGCCAAGACACTAGAGGTGTCTCGGCCTTGGCCGAGACACCGCGGGTGTCCTAGACCCCAAAAACCTGTTTTGCTATTTTTCGATCGTTAACCGCCTGGATTTGTTCCAACTGATCTGATGTCATCCAAGAATATGATAAAGTTGTTATAACTGAAGATAAGAGTGAATCGGTTGTTCTTATCCAAAAACGGAGGTCCTGAAGCCTATGAATACATTCCTAGGGCCTTTATTTGCAGAGATCTAAAATTCTCGAGCGTCGGCGAAGCCCTGCTGAATTGAAGACTGAAGAAGCATGAATTTTAGAAGAGAGGAGGAGATCGGATCGAGTTCTTCAGTACAAAGAAGAAGAGTTTGTCAGATCTACAGTTACCGGTTTTTTTCCTTGAGATTGCCCTGTTATGGTGATCTCGAGAAGAGTGGTTATCTCGCTGTTGCCAAGATAATTACTTTAGTTTCTTGATTCCTTCGCGAATCAACGAAGCTCCGGATCGATCTGATCGTTTGGTGGTCCACGAATATCAACATCCCCGTCACAGACAAAGATCTCACGCAAGCAGCGGAGAATAAGAGTCTGTTGCATTTGTTCAAAAAAAAAGTTATAATTTTTGTTGAAAGTCTTATAAAAAAGACTATTTCTTTGAGTTTGTTGTAAATGCCTAAAATTGAAATGAACTCATCAATAAAATTAATTTTCCATCCAAATAAGCTGGCGACCACAGTGGGAGCCAACAGCCTAACTGTCAAGACTATCGTGCCGTAGCCAATGATCAAGATCCCAGTGAACGAAGAGGTTGAATAAGAATTCGACCAGTAAAAGTTCGAGGAGTACGTCTCCTCCTCCTCCTCCAGATCCGCCTCTCTTCACAAGTGCAGGAAGGCCTCCTCCTCCCGAAAGATCCACTGGTCTTCAGATCTGAATACCCAAGAAGGTGATCTCCGCGCTACCGCTACCGCAGTTGCACCTCATAACGATCTGTCACCGTCTGATAAAGCCAAAGCTGCAGATCCGGACACCTTATCAAAGAGGGTCCGTCAGAGGCTCCGCCAACATCTCGTCTGTCAATTGGCTAAGGCTTTAGAGCAAGTGGACGGACTCCACTACCAAGCGGATCTAGAGTTCAGAAAGCACCAAGTGGCTAAGCCATCACCACAACAAGCATCAGGGTCCCCCTCCTAACCATCAACTAACAAATGGGTTCTTGTCAAACGAACCCGTTCTACTCTCAAGGAGCGTATCTAGAAACATCACGTACTACTTGCGAACGCACGGATTCTCGCACAAGAAGCACAGAAATTGCAGCAGGAGGTGGTGGTCAAGAAATTCCAAGATCTAAGTAGGTTTGGGTGCTGAAGGCCAAAACAGTATCTACCTGACAAGAGACACCAGTCGTGTCTCTCGCTCGATTCCAGATCCGAGGTTGTTCCCTAGCCTTCGTCAACTTCAGATCCCGCTCCTATTGCTCCCGCACCTCTGATCAAGCCCTACGACAGCGTGGATCTCTCCATATCTAGAATTCTATTGAAGGATCGCCTGGGTCCTCTACATGAAGATCGAAATAGATTTGTAGTCAAAGAATGCTTAGACATGGTGAATGAACCCCGAGCAACTCATCGAGCTAGGGGTCGTATTCGCCCTTGCAAAAAGTCTGAGCCTTCTTGTAAGGAGAAAACTCCTATAACTGACCGCCTCGGACTATTTGTCGAAGTCCAAGAGCCTGTTGAGGTCCCATGCTCACGAAGGCGTAGCTCAAAATGTGTGACTCTTGAAAATGCCAACAAGGCAGCAAGTTCTTAGAAGGAAACGCGTTCGTCAGACGACGACGTTATACCTGAGAAGTTGTGCCAGCACATGATAGGCTGCTCCGGTAATCATACCGATGAGTTATACTATCAGGCTGGAGGTACGAACAGATCTCAAAAGAGAGATACCTGAGAAATGGACTTTCATTGTCCTTGTGCCAATCTTATCAGGGCAGTATTATCAGCATGTAGCTACCCCAATACTGCTCTACAAAGGGTCTCGGTATTCTAAAGGCTTTCCTCTGAAGCATCGCATGCTAAGCCAAGACATTTCTGTAAGAAATGATCAGCCATTCAAGATGACGAACTCCTAGAAGTCACTATCAATATGGTTGATAAAGGAAAGTCAACGCAGAGTTTTAGTCCCTGCCATTTTTTGGACGTATCCTAACGTATAACTCGGTTATGCGTAGGAACTACTAGGCGTAGGGACTATCAGAGGATGAATAGAGGATTATTCTCGGATGCTGAAGCATCAGACGCTAATTCTGTAGTCACTTCTGACAAAACGGTATCCAGTCTAGGACAATCCCGTGAAGTGATTATGGTTAACACCGAGGAAGTAGCCAAAATGGTTGGGGATGCTCTAGCCAAGTAGAAAGAAGCATTCAAAATCAAAATGGAAATAGTTATGCAGGAGATGAGATAAATGCACGACCAACAAATCCGAGCTTTGTCGAATTAGCTAGGTGAATCCAGTCGTCACAATAATATTAGTCAAACAGCTAGCGATTCAGACGTGGATGAATACATCAATGTTGATGACCCTCTCATTGACCAAAACACTAGGGGTGGCCTCACTGAGAATAACAACATCGGGGGTGGTCCCACCAATGATGACAACACTGGGGGTAGCCCCATTGTTCCTCCTCGAAATCGACCAAAGAAGGATACAGACGAGGACGAGAAGATAAAAGACCTCGAGAGCAAAATTAATACTCTGATGTCTGATCGAGAGATGAAGAAGACCGGTATTCCGTGTCCTTACCCAAGAGAGTGGGAATCAATTCCATATCCGGCTAAGTTCAACCTGATCAACTTCACGCTGTTTGATGGGAAGGGCTCGCCTACTCAGTATCTAATTTATTTCAAGTCTCACTTGGGGGTGATCTCTGGCAACGAGCCTTTGATGGTTCGGTTATTCATTGGTACCCTTCGCGGGTCTGCCTTCAATTGGTACTGTCGTCTCAAGCCAAGAAGTATTAATAGCTAAGACGACCTGGAGAACTTGTTTCTCGGTAATTTCTTTGATGATGAAGCCGAGATATTAATTAGGTCACTCTTTGAGGAGAAACAAGAAGATAAAAAGACGGTCGAAGACTTCATCAAGCGCTTTCAAAATAAGGTGATGAATTATCGAGATTCAGTCACAGAGGACTTTATCCTCCAAACCTGTCACAACAACCTCTCTTTGGATGTGTTAGAAGTTATAAGAAGTAACACCGTCCAATACCTGGAAAGAGTTGAAAGTGCACGGGGAGTAGGTTGAATGCTTCTTTAGAAGGAAGAAAGCCGAAAGAAGCCAACTGACGGCTAACCCTCCAAACTCAAGCTTCTTCTCCCATGGTAAGGGAAAAGCACCTGCTATTGACGCTAATCAGACGTCACAACAGCAATCCCGGAGACAGCAAAATACTTCAGGTTTAAAAATCCAAAAAGAGTACTCCTTCAAGGACAAAGACGTTCCAGCCATCTTCGAATCCCTCCTTGAGAATAACAAGTCAAGCTACTACCTATCATAAATCAGGAGGAAGCTAACAATATTACGGATCCAATATACTGTGTGTACCACAGGAGGATCCTTCATCCTACCAAGGCTTGCTTCACTTTTAAGAATAGCATCCAAACCTTGGTTGAAGCCGCGTCATAACACTGGTATAACCTGAATGAGAACGGTAGCACTCTGAAGAGTATACGAGTATAAACTGCTTCTTAATACTCCAACAGGTATATGAGTCTAAACTATTTTCTTTCTTTTACAGGAAGTTCCTGGAGAGTGCCATGCCTGGTATTCTTAAGGATAATCGAGTCATCCAACTAAGTACAATGTTAACCCGATTTCACAAAGAAAGCTGGGGTTGGATAATTCATATAATGGGAAGTTCCGGAAGAATGTTACATGTAATATTCATAGGGATAACCCGGTCACTACAAGAAGGTGATGAATAAGAAACTCCCACTCAAACTCCCGCTACATCGGTGCACTCAACACTCCCATTGTTAGAGTCCGGACATAGTACTCGGAATTTTAATCTCCTGATCATTGACAATTACATAACCCCTTCATGTTAAGTATTTGTCACTTAACACCAGGGACTCCCTTCGAGTGATTTGTACGAATCAACACTCCCGTTGTAATTTGTACTCCCACTCTCACTGTTCATTTGGTCAAACCTTCCTATAGTTAGGACCACCACAGCCAAAATCCTCTCTCAATTCCTTCAATGAACGAGAGGTTCACAAATTGAGTGACCAAACCTATAAAAGTTAGGGTCATCTCAAACTCTTCTTGGTCAAACCTTTCTATAGTTAGGGCCAAAACCATAATTCACTCTCGATTAACGAGAAACCCACCTTTAGTTCGGTAATAAAACCTTCCGACAGTTAGGATTATCCGAATCTTTTTGATTCTCGGATGGAGATCCCACTCTTAGCTTTACCTTCCCGGATTCTTGAAGTGAAGATCTCACTCTGAGTTTCTTTTGGCAACTAGAGATAGAATATAAAATTCTTCCTCTCCAGCATCGGGTTCGTCTTTGCCCTAAGAGAAGAAACTACTTTTCAACTCCCAAAATCCGCACCTTACACACACGGGGAATTTTATCCTGAATCCTAAATAGGGATAAGTTAGCGTCTAACATGCGTTGTCGGTTTAGTCTTTCACCAATTGAAAAAGACACTAGAATCCAAGCCTGGGGAAGTTTATCCCGATGCCTAAAAAGGGATAAGTCAGTGCCTAACATGTGTTGCCTATTAGTCTTTGATCATAAAAAGGGATAAAAACCCACATATTCGACATTATGGCAGGTTGTTATTAATAACACCATAATCCGTGCCTTACACGCGTGGAGAATTTTATCCCGAATCTTAAGTAGGGATAAGTTAGCGCCTAACACGCGTTGTCGGTTTAGTCTTTCACCGATTGAAAAAGACACCAGAATCCAAGTCTGGGAAAGTTTATCCCGAAGCCTAAGTAGGGATAAGTTAGTGACTGACACGCATTGTCGGTTAGTCTTTAACCGTAAAAGGGACAAAAGCTCACATATTTAACATTATGGCAGGTTATTATTAATAACACCATAATCCGTGCCTTACACGCGCGGGGAATTTTATCCCGAATCCTAAAAAGGGATAAGTCAGCGCCTAACACGCGTTGCCGGGTAGTCTATTCCCGTAAGAAAGACGAAGTCTACGTATTCAATATCGTAGCACTAAAAGAGTTTACTCTTTTAGCACAACGTTATATGCGGAATGGATTTGAACAATCTGCATGCTAGCCCGACTCAAACGGTAGTCGGTAAAGGCTTATCAAACCCGTTGATGGCTGAGGGTTTGCCAAAAATCCTATAAGTGTGAGAGTCATCGACGCACCAGCTCTATTAGTTGGTCTCGTGACTTGAGGATCTAACAACTTCAAGATAAGATCCATACACGCAGATGAATCAGTTTTAACAGTTGGTCCTGTAGCCCTAGCATTTGGGATCACCATGCTCCAAAGCCTTAAGAACTTAAACTGTGTATACTCTAGCAAACGTACGAGTATAAACTGTGTCAATGCAAATCGATGCGAAACCCTAAGGTCAACGCCAGTCAATGCGTAGCCCTAGGTCAACGTCAATCAACACGTTACGATAAAAGTCAACGGTGATCGACGCGAAACTCTAAGGTCAACGCCGATCAACGCGTAGCCCTAGGTCAACACAAGTCAACTCCGATCGATACGAAACCCTAAGGTCAATGCTGGTCAGCACGTAGCTCTGAGTCAACATCGGTTAATGCGTAGCTCTGAGTCAACGTCGGTCAACGTGTTGTGACGAAGATAATCAGTTCAAAGTCAACTCAATGACACAAGCCAAAACTAACTCACTAATTCGAGACTTCGACGATGGCTAGACAATAAACGCAGCGCCAAAGGAATTTTAGCTATTCATCAAAATATTGAATAGACCAAAAATCGAAGAAGTCAAGAATCGAAGCTAACTATAGGTCCTTTCTCACCGACTAAAGGTTGGACCAATCACATCCAAAGTATTTCAGGCTCTTCTATAAAAGAAACGAGACTGAAACACTTGGGAGGGGGTATCTGTAGGCGTTAAAAATTACCAACAGATTCCCGCACGCGGATTAAGATAGAGAGAAGATGATGAACATCATTATTCGAGTCACAAAAGCTTATTTGACGTCAATAAGCGCATGAAGTGAGTTGACGAACCATGTGAAGCAACGAAACTTCAGAATAACGAAAACACGAACTGATCGGGAGCTACGCGTCGCTTACGAGACACGAAGCACCCCTCATATCCTATCTACTCCATGTATGATTCAACCATGGAATCTTATAGATCTTCTCACTAGCTTTCTAACGCATATTGAATCGCGCAATTCTGAGTTCGGATGACGAAAAGACGGTGGAAACAGGTGGGATGCTTGAAACAAAGTCCAGAGCCAAAGCTAAGACACCGCAAGTGTCTTGGCCGAGGCCAAGACACTAGAGGTGTGTCGGCGAAGCTAAGACACCAGAGGTGTATCTGCCAAGGCCGAGACACCCTTGGTGTCTCGGCTTGACCGAGACACCGCGGGTGTCCTAGACCCCAAAAACATGTTTTGCTGTTTTTTGAGCTGTTTTCGATCGTTAACCGCCTGGATTTGTTCCAACTAATCCGATATCATCCAAGAATATGATAAAGTGGTTATAACTGAAGATAAGAGTGAATCGGTTGTTCTTATCCAAAAACGGAGGTCCTGAAGCCTACGAATACATTCCTTGGGCCTTTATTTGTAGAGATCTGAAATTCTTGAGCGTCGGCGAAGCCCTGCTGAATTGAAGACTGAAGGAGAAAGAATTTTAGAAGAGAGGAGGAGATCACATCGAGTTCTTCAGTACAAAAAAGAAGAGTTTGTTAGATCTACAGTTCCCGGTTCTTTTTCTTAAGATTGCCCCGTTGAGGTGATCTCAAGAAGAGTGGTTATCTCACTATTGCTGGGATACTTGCTTCGGTTTCTTGATTCCTTCACGAATCAACGAAGCTTCAAACAAATCTGATCGTTTGGTGGTCCATGGATATCAACATCCCCGTCACAGACAAAGATCCTACGCAAGCAGCGGAGAATAAGAGTCTCTTGCGTTTGTTCAAAAGAAAGTTATAATTTTTGTTGAAGTCTTATAAAAAGACTATTTCTTTGAGTTTGTTGTAAACGCCTAAAGTTGTAATGAACTCATCAACGAAATCAATTTTCCACCCAAACAAAGATAAGTTAGATTACTTTGATCAAACTTACGTTTTAAGAGATTTATCAACTTCAATAACATTTGCATAAGAATTAAGGGCAGTTGATATATAATATATGTCATTTTCAACTTCACAACGAGCAAATAATAGAATTCCAAACTTTATAGTAGATGTATCACCAAATAAAATAGAATATCTATTTTTACAAAGTTTAGAAATAGAAATCAAATTTCTCCTAAAGGATGGCACATAAAGACCATCTTTTAGTTCCATTACATGCCCTTTATTCAAATGTAAAAAATAAGTTCCTATAGATAATGTTGAAACTAAGGCTCCAGTCCATGCTTGTAAGGTGATCTCTCTATCTTCAAGCTTTCGTCTTTCCTTGTACCCCTGCAAGGAATTGCAAATATGCGAAGATGCACTGGAATCCACACACCATATATAATAAGAATAACTCGCGACATTAGTCTCTACTAAGTAATGAGATGATATACCTTCAGAAGATTTATCCTTCTTCAATGATGTAAGGTAACCTTCACAATTCCTTTTTCAATGCCCCTTCTTGTTATAAAAGAATCATTCATCACCAACTTGATCCCTTTTTTCTTTCTTGGAAACTTTCTTTCATTTTGTTGGTTTTTTTATAAGAAAACTTTTTTTTATAATTAGACGGTCTTGCAGTTTCTGTAACCATCACTATAGCTTTATCTTGCTTCATAATATCCTCAACCCTCAGCAACATATTGCTCAGTTCTGGCAAAGTGAGATTTGGTTCTTGAATACTAAAATTCACTTTGAACTTATTAAAGGATCGAGGAAGTAAAACAAGAATTGCATTAACTTTTGATTCATTATCCAGTTCGGCTCCCAAGGATTCTAATTCATTTATATACCTTATCATCTTATGAACATGGGCCAGAACTAGTGTACCTTCAGCCATCTTGGTGTTCATCAAACCACTTGTAGCATTTTAACGTGCAGTATAATTACATTCTTCATACAAAGCCTTAAGGCTTTCCAAGATCTCCTTGCAAGTCTTCTTTGCTTCATGCTGCTTTTGTAAAGTAGGGTCTAATGAAGCCGTAATATAGCACTTTGTAAGTTCATTACGTTCAACCCATTCATCATGCTCAAGAATCTCATATTCTATTGCATCGGGACTAGGTTCAGTAGGTTCGTCCTCTTTGACAACTTTTGCCAATTTTTCAGTAGTAAGGACAATAAATAAATTTCTTTTTCAATCCATATAGTTCGGGCTAGTCAGTTTATAATCATCAAGTAGCTTAGCAAACTTAGTCATCCTACACAAGCAGAATATAATAACATAAGAATCTTAATTTTATATTTTATTATTATATAATCATTACCAAGGATAATTTAAGTAATAAAATTCACATTAATTTTTCTCATACAAAAAATGTGAACAGGAAATCCAAGCTTAATTATAAACCTCCAGATTTTCAAGATCGAATATAATTAAACAATGTAAAATCAGTCTATTCAATCATTAACAAGTAATGACTTTCCTTTAATTTTGGTCTTTGATGTATGACATAACTCTACTATTTTAGAAAGCATTCCAAAACATCAATGAAGTGTTTACCCATCAATCCAGCTATCCTATATAAAACAGGTAGCACAACCTATTTTAGTCTAGTGGTCTTATTGTACATAAAATACTTGGCTCCCTTATGCGAGATATAACTAGATAATAAATTTTAACAAACCCTATTCTTTGTGGCATCAGATAAGCTAAAATATCACTATCCAAGTTATATCTTTATGATGGAAGACCTTTAGATTTATATTTCTTAAATATTAATCTATCTACACTTCTATACAACTTTTGTTATTTATTATAATTGAGAGAACATGAGAGAAAATAACAGCAGTCAATTTCTAATAAATTCTAAACTATTTTCTTTAATAGAAGAAATTCAGAACAATTCTGGACTAATTAGTAATTTTCCATGTATTACTTTAATCTTATGAAAAAATAAAATTAAGCAATTTAAAAACAATACAACCATGTCACATGTATAATTTAAACAAGTATTTCAAAAATACAATTATACATTATCAATCAACAAGAGTTAAATAATATTTTCAACACAAGAAAATAAATTATATATGTATATGGGCTTCAGAATAAATCTACAATTGTTAAGGGTTAATTAGAAAATAACAATTACTTTCAGATGGATTACAGAATAGTTTCTGGTTTAAACAGGGGGCTAAAACTAATTTTACAGTAAAAAATCAACACTGGTGGACTTCAGAATAGTTTCTGGGTGAAACAGGGGTCTGATAATAATTTTATAGTAAAATTTAAATTATTAGGGTTTTGGGTTTGGATTCTGTTTGGGGGTTAGACCCGTTTTATTAATTCTAAATCTGATTTAAAAGAGGGTTGGGTTTAGATTGGGATCCGGATCAAACCCATTTAATTTAAACTTAATTCTTAATGGCTTTGGGTTCATAACCTGTTAATAAAAATAACCCAAGACTTCTGCTTCAACTAGGTTTAGGATTTGGCTAGGGTTTGTGGGATTGCCCACCACCACCCTTAGTCAGGCGGTAGTGGCTCGCCCGCCACAGCCGGTGGGCTACCGGAGTACGGTCGTCCATCCGATGGACACCGCGGGATCAAGAACCCATATAATTCAACAATTAAAAAAAGCAATACAAAAACCCTAACTAAATTTCTTTGATCTAATCATAAAAATTTAACCCGTGAACAATAGCCAAATCTAAAAAATAATTAATTTTAATTTAACAAATTAAACTAAACAATAATTCTGCAGTGAACAGTAAAGCTGTCGTTGAACAGTAAAGCTGTCGGTGAACAGTAACGACATTGGTAAACAGTGCTTCCAACGGTGAACAATAACATCATCGGTAAACAGTCCCCGTGTTTTATGAAACTCACTCGTGAACTGTATCAGAACCCTAATATTGATTTTAATCAAAATTTTAATTTAAATCCAATTAAATAATCTGAAAATAAAGATCAAATCAAGATAATTTAATCTGATTAAATTATTACATATTGGATTTTAAACTCACACTAATACCATCTACTGAAAAAGAATTGCATATCATGTAGGTTAATCAAAATTAATTAAAATCTTGAAGAATACCTAAAACGCTTTCCGAATTTTTTCGATAATCTGTTCCAAGATCAATACGAAATAGTTTTCTCAAGAGAAAAAACCTCTAACTGAAATCCACCCTTCATCGAAGAGGAACAATACTGAGAGATAGGTTCTCAAAATCTATTTCTTTTTTTCTTCTTATTTTTTCTCTTCTTCATAAGGCTACATATGAATCCTATATATAGGATTGGACCTGCCTTATAGATTTCAATTTCAAAATAATTCTTAATTGTTTAAAACTCTATCCATAACATTTAAAGATAAAATATTCTTTCCATAACAATTAAGATAGAAATAGAATTGTATTGCATGTAAACCTCTTCTAATGATATTAGTGAGACCAATTGGGTCCCATATTGAGAACCAATTATTAATTAAATTAATAATTTTAATTTAACAATCAAATCTCTATCCGACCAACTATTCATAAAAGCTCTTCCATAATATAAGATTAAATATTCGTGAATAATATTATCTTACATTCAGCCCCCTTCAGTATTAATTTATTTTAGGCAACTTTATTGAGCAGGACAAATCACATATTTGCTCATTCCTAAAATTACAATCTCATGAACATAAATGAAATTAATTTTGAAACAACAAAATATTTTATTTTATAAGAAAATAAATTAGAAATTTTTTTTTAAATCACCCGTCGACGGGAATGTAATATCTTCATGGGATAAGCATTATAAATTACCTCATAAAAATGAGTTTACCGGATCCTATCTAGATATCCATCATTTTTCTAAATAAAATCTAATAACTCAATATTTCAGGTTGTATAGCACGTGTAAAACAAGCTTAACCATCATATCAAAGTATACTAAATTATCAAATCGAAAATGATAATATCATCAAGTCTAAGGGACCACGTACAATTCAAATTCTCTATCTCTTAGGTGACTCATCCTAGAAAATCCAAATAAGGTCTTGTGCTACACATATCAAATATGCGTTTATGACATATACCCGGGGAATCTTCATTTTCGATAGCTGAGATCAACCATCACATCTCATATGTTGTTGTCATGCATAATAACCTGTTATAACAAAGCTATCATTACTAGTTACAGGTTAAGCACAAATTTAAGAATCCTCTTAATTGGATCATATCTCCAAGCAAGTGACCATCACAGTGCATGATCTAACAAAATAATTCTAAGGATAATATAACAATTATATAAAAGATACCCAACTAACATGTGCAACAATAAAACTTAATTAACATTTAATCAAGATGTATTGGATATTTAAGGGCATATTAACACTACTCTAGCAAACACATAGCGATGAAATTTAACATGTTATAGTGAGAATTAACAGGAAATGATTAAAATTAAAATGTAACACTGAAAGCTAACATGAAACAATGTACACTAACATGTACTCCAAAGTTAACAAAGAAGAATGTAAATTAACATGTAATTCTCAAAAGTAAAAAATTAACATTCAACATTAACATGCAACAATGAAATTTAACACGCAACAATGAAACTAGCATGTAAGAACTAAAGATACGATACTATGCAGATAAACAATCAGATATGATAGTTAATAAGAAATAATAAACTATAACAAGTAAGTATGTGTAAAGAATTTAAAATGCTTACATAACTACTGACGAGCTCTTAGTTCTCTCCTTAACCTTTTCAGGCTTCTCCTTCTTCTTTTTCTAAACAACTTTCTTTGGCAACAATTGCTCCATAGTTTTATTCCTACAGGAGATGATAGAGATTCTTTTTCTGTCCCGACGTGAGATGTCAACCGACCTCAAATTGGGTTTTCTACGAGTGGTATTTCTCACTACATGGGCCAACTTCAGCAATTGATTTCTCTACCATTTCAATGTTTGCTTTCTCTACCTTTGAAGCAATTGTATCCCTCCTCATGGACCCAGCCTTCTCTCCCTTCATTACCTAATTAGTCAACGGGGGCTTCTATCTCAAGTTAAGGGCTGGTTTTTTTAATGTCAGTCGTCTCATAGTATCGTAGCTATCAAAACAGAATGTAATACTTTTAAATTTTGATAAAATAATAATATTACAGTTAGCATGAAAAAGATGAAGGAGCTGTAGCAAATGTTTGTTCTAAAGCTTCTTGTTAAGTTTAAAAACTTTTTGTTAAACATCAGTCCAACTTGCTACCATTCATCCTTAAATATTAAGTTACAAAATTTCTTGTTATCTTTTAATCTTACATGTTAAATTTCATATTAACATGTTAACTTTCATGTGTACATGTTAAGTTTCACACTATCCTATTAATTTTCACACTATCATGTTAACTTTCACACTTGTACGTGTTTTCTGATGAGTGTTAACTTTCATCATAATTATGAAAACTGCTATAAGTAAAACAAAAAGCAAACCACATGAACATGCAACTTACGAGAATGAGTGGCATGCATCTAGGTACATATGTAACTCCCGATTTTCTCATTCCTTCCAAGGCAATTTAAATGCTTCTCTTTGACTCATTAAAATTAAATTTGCCTCGTGCAATATTATTTACTCTCTTAATGTTATCCACGTATCAGAACAATAGTCTTGGGATGTCTTCTGAGCTATTAGAGTATCAAATCATTGTGCATTGGTATAAAATCTGTAGTGAAACAAAATCCTGCACATCCTTCTTTTTTTCTTCAAAATATTCCCACCACTGTCGGTTATGCGGGTCTCTGTTTTCATAAATTAACTCCTCATCGATTGGGAATCTCGTATGTTCTTGCACCCGCTCCTCATCAAATTTGACTAACATTTTCGTCACTATCTTAGCATCCAGGAAAGAGAATTCATCTTGTTTACCAGTATAATAACTCAGCACATGTTCTAGTGTTGGTTGATCTACCACTTGAGGTCCAAATAAGATATAGTGCTCAAAATTATTTCCCTTGTAGACATTCCAATGCCCCTCCTTCATCTTTGGTTCATGATCATTCATGACTTCATAGTAGGTTCCAAAACTTGGTATAGGCCTTATTTCACCTACAGATGCATTCTTTTTCCTGTATAAACAAATATTTACTCTTAACAAATCATTCAAATTCTTAATATTCATTACATTAATTAACATCCAATGGTAAAAATTAACAACAAAGGATAAAACTTAACAACCATGTATAAAACTTAACACCTATGATTGAAAGTTAACACCTCCTAACAAAAGTTAACATCTATTGATAAAAGTTAACTTGTATTGAACGTCTCATCTTCCGTTCTCAAAAATTCGGTTCCCTTTTCATGTACAAGAGGGCCATTGTCGCCTCATTGCTGTCGTCATCCTTAGATGAGGCGGACGTCAGAGAAGAATAACCAACGGCGGGGGATAAAGATGCAGAGGCGGATGATTCTCGCAAAGCCGCATTCGTCATCGTAGCTGAGGGACGATGACAATGAACCACTTCGAATTCGTTGTTGTCCCCTTCACCCTTCTCCAAATTTGGGCTTTTGGCCATCTTTTTCCTGTTTTTAAACAAATTTTTAATGGATTTTCTAGAGGTTCGAGACCAAATCTAGGGTTTTTTGGGTTCTCTTGAAGTTGCTAGGGATTGAGAGAGAGAGAGCACTTTTTGGAGGAACAGTGTAAGAAGTAAACATGGGATTTTCTCTCTTTGGAGGAACAATGTAAGGAGTAAACATGGGATTTTCTAAAAAATCTCTCTGTGATGACTTGGCAGGGTATAAAAGGGCTAAATAACAATTTGTTGATATATTTGAGGCTATCTCACTTGCAAATAATACTAGGGAGCTGACCACATGGTTTTTTTTAGGCCTTGACACAAGTTTTCCTTAAAACACAAGCAATTTTTTTCAATTCAATTAAATATAGTGCAACTCTCCTCTTTTGTTGGATAATCACGAAAGGTTTGTAATGTTCATCTAATAATTTAAAAACTTATGATATTATTCTCACACAAAAAAAACAATGGAAATGTTTAACTTATTCTAGCAGACTCCAACATGACTGTTCGGCATCACATGAACGATCTCATTCGAGGCCTCACAAGCGATTGAGCTCCATCCACAAAGATGCTTGTGCCAGTCATGTAGCGGGAGTCATCAGACACCAAGTAGAGCACGGTGGAAGCCAAGTCATTCTTGGGGTCGAGCCACCTCTGAAGAGGCATCACCTCAGAAGTAAGCTTCTCAGCTTTCTCCCTTCCGATAGCCGTTGGGTACACATCGCCTAGGTGAAGGCCTCGAGAAATGCCATTGACACGGATTCTGTGCTTCCCCATCTCCATTGCTGATATCTGCAGGGTGACCATGTTTGAGTTATTTGGCAGTATTTGAATTTGATTTGTTTATATATTTTGGGTTCCGACACTTATTCATGAATATTCATCTAACATGCGTATTTGTTTTTTCGTTATTTGATAATCGTTAATTATTCAATGATTTTTAGGTAACAAAAGTCAGCAACTTATCACACGTGCACCAGAATATACAACTATAATATAGAGCAAACGACAATAGAGCAATGGAAATATGTTTTGATCTAGTATAAAACCTAACAAAAAAATTTGACAGGAAGGGTTTGCAGTAAATTTGATTTATTAAATGAAAATAAATACGAATATTAAATAATAAAAAATTCAAATATGCAACTTGTTAAATTTGATTCTCTAGGAACCAACTACTACAAATTATCTATTTTCTAATGAACAGGTCACTGAATCGAATATAACAACTAGAGGAACAACCATTTGGTAATTATTCAATCAATTCCCGCTCCTACAAAGGAATAACCCTTGATTCAGTGTATTGATCCCCAAACTTCCCTGTTCTGCCTGAGTTTTATGCCGTCAAAGATTGGAACAACTCACTCTCCAATGGATATGGTTCACTGAACAGCTCCTCATTTTTGACATACAAGCTAAAATATTTAACAAAGTTATGTATGCTACAAGATCTATGGTAAGCAGTTATAAAGCACAGTATAGACGCAAGTTTTACTTCCGTTAACATATGAGCACCTAGAATATCATGTATTTAAAGTTTAAAGCTGTATCTGCTGCATAAAGATAATATAAAGATATTCATCATTACTGGTCAATGAGTTAAAATCATCAAAAATTCTCTGGAGGACAAGATTCAAAGCCCAGGTGGCAAAAGGGTTGTGGGAATTCACATGTTTGAGTCCACTACAGCGCTTTGATTATCTTAAAAAATAAAAAAGAGAAATGTATTCCTAATAGCTGACAATTCTTATTTAAGAAAAATAAAAATTAGCAAGACAAAAAGAAGAAAAAAAAATTAGGCTCCCAATTTCATGAAAAGATAGAGATAAGTAACTCCTTGAATAGGAAGCAAGAACCTTTCTAGAGGTTTTCAGGTGTCCGACCTATTATATTTAGACATTAGTCTCTCAAAGATCAGCATTTTGATATTAGTCCCTCACAGTATGACTCTTACTATGTATGGGTCCAATAAAGTTTTCCCCCTTCCAATTTCCTAGTACAACCATAGTTTCAGCGTTAACATTTGAGCCTAATTATCACCCTTCTCTGAAATTAACTTTTTATCTTCAAGAACCGAGTCTACGAGCTGGTAACAAATTGAAGCACAAGTAACATTGTGCAAATTCAACTTGCATTGACTTAAGCTTCACTAGGTTTACAAAAAAAAGGAGCAAAGTTACCAAGCTTAGTTTCACAAGATTCCAATCCTGATGTGTTGAATTTATTGATCTGAAATTTCAGCAAGAAATCATGATTGCTATTCAATTGCCAAATTACTGGCAACCCTATATAAACTCTGATTCTCACAAGAATTGATCACTGCACAAGTATCAAGGTTACATGAAGGTAAAATGCTCAGGATTTCCTTTTTTTTTTGTGGGTGGGGGTTGGGGGGGGGGACTGCTTCATGGTTTATATAAACACTACCGATCGGAACTACAGAATTTAGGCTAAATTGGCTAACAATATATCTTGATCTATCAATGCCATGGGCTTACAACTTGAACATATAGCTCTTTCTTATTATTGCGACAAAGGTTGAACAGACTTTTTTTTAATAGGAATTATCAGATGGTAGGGTTCACTTAAGGAGTGTAAGCACCTTAAAGAGAACACAAGAGAGAAGTTAAAATCCAATCTTCTGTTGAAAGTCAACAGAATATTAGTCTTAAACTGATGGACATCACCAGAGGCTATGAAGCACGGATACTTCCCCCAAGGCCACGAATCCGTGTCCGACACAAATCGGACACGGATTCGTGCGGACACGTGCAAGACACGTGTCGGACACGGTCAATCCGTGTCCGATACAGGTCAACAGTCAAACAGGGGGGGACACGGTCAAAGAAGATGGGAGATACGGCTTGGATTCGGCGAATGAAAAGAAAAAGGGGGGAAAGGGAACCCGAAACTCAAACCCAAAAAAAAACCCTAAAATCGGGACTTACCTGTTCTCGACGCCGCTGATCCTCTCGTCCTCATCTCTCGCGCAGACCTCTTCTTCTCTTGTCGTCGTCCTCGTCAAGCTCGCCGCGCCGGAGGTCAGATCTCGTCAAGCTCGCCGCGTCGGAGGTCAGTTCTCCCGTCTCTCTCTCGTCCTCGTCTCTCTCGAGTCGTCTCTCGTCGTCCTCGTCTCTCTCGAGATCGTCCTCGTCTCTCTCGAGTCTCTCGTCGTCCTCGTCTCTCTCTCGATCTCCATCTCTTCATCTCTCTTTCTGAGTCTCTTTCTCTCTCTCTCATATTCTCTCTCTGCTCTCTGTCTCTCTCCGTCTCTCTCTCTCTCTCTCTCTTAATATTTTTTAATCTCTCTCTTATTCTCTGTCTCTTAATATCTCTCTGTCCTGTTCTCTTTTGTCACTTAGTTACTTGTTTATAGCCGTATCTCCCGTCCTGTTCTCTTTCTTCACTTAATTTTTTGTAAAAGACTAACCTTTTTTTGCATAAACAGGTGCTACTGCTGAGCAACTGAGAGTGAGAGAGTTGCAAACTTGTTTTTTTGTGATAGAATGAGTAGAGTATGTACTCAAATTCCTTTTTGTTTACAAACTTGTTATTTTGTGATAGAATGAGTATGTACTCCAATTCCTTTTTGTTTACAAACTTGTTATTTTGTGATAGATACATAATTTAGATTGTTCGTTGAATTTTATAAATTTTTCTATATATAAAAATAATTTGAAAAAAATTCCTCGCCGTATCCCCGTATCCTATTTTTTTGGATTTTGTCGTATCCCGTATCCGTGTCCGTGTCATATCTGTGTCCCGTATCCGTATCCGTGCATCATAGACCAGAGGAACTCTTTATTCCAGTGTGATTAATATTGTAAGGGACCAATATCAAAATAACAATTTGTGACAACTTACATTCAAATACAAAGTTTGTCAGGGACAAATTTCTGAAAAGCTTTTTCTTTTTCATCTACACTCTCCTAATCTCTACTTTCTTATTCCCAGCATCCGAAATTTGAACTCCATATATATGAGAGCAAGGAACTTTATATAATGGAAGGATTTTGATTAAACTAATGTAAGTTAGACATGATCTTATTTGGCCACATGAGATGAGTTTCATTATGTGTTGAGTAACCCATTCATTGCAATTTGTTTCAGATTGTGATACCTAAATAGATGATAGGATCGTGTTACATAAGATCCCACTTCTGATTCATATAGAACCACCTTTTTCCAATGCATGCCATGAAAATAACATCCACTTTAGCACCAATAAGATTCACTATATTTATGATATCAACATAACTTTGTTATACAAGGGGAAACATGAAATATATGGTATCCAATTAGTAAAGAAAGCATCCTACTTTAATGCATGATAACAGTTTTTTGTGATTGAAACAGTCAAATAGATGTGCTATTCACCAAAAGAGTCAAATGCCGATTCAACTAAAAAAAGCATTATGAGCAGAAACATGTGAGAATGTGCTTACTCGAACTAATTGTTGTATAGAAGCCATGCATGAACCAAAGGCAGCAGCCCCAGGATACAATCCTCTTTCTGCACCTAATATTGAGGTCAAGAACACAATAGATCCTCCAGTTTTGAAATCCCGCATTCTTTTAGAAACAGCCTTAAGCAAAAACCATGGTGCCATGACATTTATCTTTACTGTCTTTTTGTACTCCTCTTCAGAAATCTGCAGAGGTTCTTGATTCTTTCCTGTTAGCATTAGTAAAAGAAATTTTACTCAACTACTGAACAAGTCTACCAATTTCTAACCATGTACATCATACATTGATCCAATAAACATCATACGACAGAGGCCAACAAGAAATTTTAAAAGAATTCTAATAGATTATAATTAGCAGTTGATAAGATAATTTTATCAACATATGTTGCTCTCAAAAGCACCTCCGAAGTGTGGGACAAAATTACCATGAAAAGTGTCAATGAGACTAGAGCAAATGCCCAGCAAATAGTAATTGATCCTTACAAGAAACAAATAAAGCGCTAAGCAATAATAACAACATGGCATCATTGACCATGGAGAACTAGAATTATTTGCTCTCAAATAACCAGAAAAACAACCCACATCTGCACCTTCATATTTCCACCTAAGCTTTACTGTGACATAAATTGCATGCAAATGATAAAATGAGACTCTGAATGCAATCAGCAGATCCTTTCATCTATAGATAGCTTACCACTGAGAACCAAAGTTTAATTTCAAAATCATGCCTAAGTTGTCTTCAGGCATGAGAATCACAATTCACGTGGTGCAGTAATTCAGAGCATGGTAAAATTTCTCCTACGTGACTGAATTATATAATTGATCTCTCTACCAATACTTAATTTACAGTTAATTGATAAAAGTGAAGGCTGTGAAATGTGTCCAACACTAAAGAGTTGTTTAACGAGAATTATTCAGCAAGACCTTTGAATAGCAGGAGTGGGATTATGGATTGCAGAACAAGCACCACAACCAAGAAAGGTAACAAGAATACAATGATTTTCTACATGGTTCGGGTAAACGTGCATACCTCCATGGTTCCTCAAATTCACTTTTTTCACAAACCGGTACAAGTTTTGAACAGTACAACTTGTAACCCTCGCCCATCTCACATTACTTGAAGAACCTGAGTACGCCCACACTCAAGAGCTCCAAGATGCTGTTGCTTGCCATCACTTTTTAACTCTACATCACTGAGTACAGTAACACAAGAGCTCCAAGTGGCTTCCATCACTTTTCATCAACAATACACTTCACTCCAAAGAGCATATAACATGAAACGAACTCATCGAAAGATCGATAACAGAGAATTGTAGGACTCAGATTGACAATCCGACTGTTGAATGTGTGCACCAGCACCTCAAAAACAACACTCTGAATTTCATCTTGATAAGATAACGCATGTCCTTCGATCAACAAGGAAATTCTATGCTAACCAGAGAATTCAAACTGCACAAAATCTCTTGTTTTCTCTCTAGTATGTACTTCTCTCGCTTTTTGCTATGTCTTTCAACTAGTCAATAGGCCTTCTATATAACCATCTCCTAGTCAATTTCTAATACACGAAGTACTGACATAATTACTCTTGTATATTTCCAAGAGCAACCTTCAAACTCCCCTATGCTTTACACACTCAAACGCACTCATCAAACTTCAATGGTCTAACACCTTTTATTCTTCTAGGAGTTTGCACCCAGCTAGAAGAGAACTCCTAACGAATCTTCCTTTCCAAAGTTACGTTGGAAACACAACCAACCTTCTCTTTCAAGAAGATTCAAGCTTCTTAATGGGAAGAGATTTCATCATCATATTTGCTTGATGGATATACAAACGCATACATAGCTAGTGATTCCGATTCTTAGAAGTCCACTTCAAGTTACATTATGATTTTCCTAAGGAGAGCGGTGTCATATTAGTCCAAATTGCAAAAGTGTACCTCACTCAATTAATAAAGCCCAGTATATTACTGCTACAAAGGCATCCAAGTAAGTTATCTGGATGTAGAATTTTTTGAAAGCACTGGAGCTGGAACAGGAGAAATATTCACTTCCTTATGATAGTCAGAGGATCATCCATCTAACAAAGAATCCTACTAATCGTTCTCAGACCAAGAATATCAACTACCATTGAACCCGAGATGTGTTGAAATCCAAGTTGATGTGAGTTAAGAAGATTCGTACTAATGACAACGAGTCAAACATGATCACAAAATCTCTTCCCATGGAGAAGCTTAAAACTTCTTGTAAGAAAACAATATTGCTTGTGCCTTCTACCTACTCGGACGGAGGAGATACGTTGAGTATTTCCCTGCTAGTGGGATCCAAACTCCTAAATCCTAAAAGGTTAAAAGGTGTGGATCATGGAAGCTTCAAGAGTGCATTGAAGAATGCAAAGCCCAAGGATTTTGAAGGTTGCTTTTGAAAATATGCAAGAGTAATTATATCATAAATTTATGCTCGGAAATCGACTAGGAAATAACTATATAAAGAACTTATTGGTTGGTAGAAAGGCTTAGTAAAAGGGGAGATAAATCAAGAGAAAACAAGTTTGAATAGTTAAAATTTTCCGATCAACAGAGAGTTCATCTTCGATCAAAGGGCAAAGGTCATCCTCGAGACGAAATTTTAGAGTGTTATTCCTAAGGTCTTAGTGCTCATATCTAGCATCAATCAGAATCCTTACAGTTCTTTGTTTTCCACCTCTTAGTAAGTGATTCATGTTATCCGCTCTTCAAAGTGAAGTGTATTGTTGATTGTTGATCACTAGTATCCATAAGAGATAGTGGAAGTTCTGATATAGACTAAGTCTCGTGGCTCTTCTCCGTAATGGCGTGTCCACATAAAATTTGTAGTAACATTAACTATTTTTCTGCTAGTTTACGTTTCTTGTGTATCAACAAAGCAGGAAACTTTTACTTCCACAACTTCATAGGTTTTCTCCAAAAAGGAGAACTTAGAATTAAAGCTAGATATGTGCAAAAAGGTCAAGAGTTTTTTAAAAAATTTGTGTATGGTAGGTTAATTAGAAATTTTGTGAAAAAAAATATTGCAGTATAAGTGGACTTCCAATCAAATGGTCCTCGACCAAGAGTTTGCAACAATGCGACATGTCCGTGTATATTATACTTGTCAGTTACAACGCTATTACTCAAATGCATCATATGTACAAAGTACAAATCTCATGGAGTTTGATAAAGGGGAAACTGATGAACAAATTAGAATAGAATGACAATATATAATCAATAATATTTAAAATCTAACCGTAAGCCTTTAATGAACAGGGGCAGACTGTGTAACATATCCATGCAAAGAATGACTAAATGGTGTCATGTAGCTATCAATGTAATATCTCTAGGAAATTTATGTCATGCACTTGTCTTCAAATTCTTTTGAATAATTATTCATATTATAGTCCATAATCATTCCCGATCTAACTTGTATCTATTATTTAGAAGGTTATTATTTGTGTTATGCAAAATTTCCTAGATAAACAAATAACGATCATAAGAAAGCACATAAAATATTGGGAAGATAAAACACACAGATATAATGCGATTCGGCTTGTAGCCTACGTCCATGAGTGAAGGAGGCGAATATCTCTCACACAAGTAGAATAGTCAACTATCAAATTGTGAGGAGGACAATGGTATAGATCTCTCAATCACTAATCCCAAACAACTCCCCAAAAGCCAATGCAATCTCTCACACAAATAGAAGAGTCAACAACTGAGTAATATACGACTGCTTCAAAAAAAGCTTTGATGTGCCCTTTGTTTCTGATGGCTTTGAATTTTGATATGGCATGCTTATAAGATGGCTACCAATAAATTTGTATAAGATATAATCTTTGATCATAATCCACTGATGTAGGAATCACCAGTTCTTAGGTCTCCTATGTGTACAAGGAGCCAAGCAACAAAGTTTGAGGATAATTCTTTTCTCTTTATCCTTATCTTCAAGCCAATATGTAAGCTAATTCCTTTCTGAAGTAGGATTAACCATCTTATCATTAGTTCAAAACAACTCTCAGCTAAGACCAGCTGAGCCAAAATAGAGTCGAGTTCGGCAATGCAGATTCAAGAACTATAGTCATAACAATTTGTATTAGGTATCCCACCTAATATTTGTTTGAGTTTTCTAAATCTAAATAAGATAAAACTAATATTTGATTTTTAATCAAATCGGAATGGATTTGGGGCTTATAACTAAAGGAGTTTGGAAACACTTGAAGAAACCATCTGACAGTTGCTAAAGGGATCTGCCAATTCTGGATATAGTCCTATAGAAACACTTGAAGAAACCATCTGATACTTGTTGCTAAAGGGATCTTTCAATTTTGGATTATAGCTCCCATAAAAAGGATTCCTCTCTGATAGTCATTTAAGGAAAGTATTGGTGAGTTATAGGACGTGGTCCGCCTTTGATATAATGGAACCTCTCTGACTGCAAGCATTATGGGCATAACTTTTTTATAATAAACCATCTAAAAGATCATGTAATGGTCTCATCTCTTATCGCTTTGTTATATTTTCTCTACCTCTATCAATTTATGAGTTCTCCATCTTCCGATCCACCAATCTTCTATAAGTGCTATCAATGTTTCAGCTTTGTTCTTGGGCATGCTGAAGTAAAGTCTGCAAAAGTTTCAATTGCAAAACACTAAGGTAAAAAAATATGATTCGAGAGACAACTAAAGTCCCTAGCAAGCCACTGATCAATATCTATTGATTCAACAAGGCTCAGGCCTTTACAAGAAGATGAAGAAATTGGTATCTTGGTTAGATGATAGTTGGACAGTTGGTTTGAAGGTTGTTAGTTACCATGATTCATCTTTTTTTTTAAGGAAATGAGGTCAAATATTATGTTGTCAGTAAGAAAATAACGAGAATGTTGTGTGCTGAGCGGAGAGCCACTACACTAGCAAGATGATTGATGGATCATTTATATTTAAGGTAATAAACTCTTAACACAAAATGAAAGAAGGTTTGTCTCTTCAATCATCATTTGTATGTCTCGAATAAAGTAATAAGACAACAATTACCAATAGAGGAGATGATCGATGAAAAGA
>BQKN01064471.1:72727-87199 GCA_022839385.1 Asparagus kiusianus | reverse complement strand
AGTAATAAGACAACAATTACCAATAGAGGAGATGATCGATGAAAAGATAAAAATTTTATATTGTTATCACCTCTACCTCCTTCATATGAACATTCACTTCGTACTCTTGTATGAACAAGATGCAGTTAACATTGAGGGTGTAGAAATAGTAAGACCAGAGCTAAGAGTAAAAAGGAGAGGAGGATATGCAGCTATAAATTAAGCTATAAATTAGTAATCAAGTGCATTGATCCCTTTTCTGTAAGAAAACACATACAACCACATGCCCAAATAAATCAAGCTGGATGTTCTCCAAAATCTATTCCATCCTCAAAATAAATTCCCAACTCCCAAGCCTCAAGAAATAGATGGCGGAAAAAATCTAAAATGAAAACTGAAATATATCTAACTAATCAATAGTTGAATACAATTTGAGGTCTATGCTTGTACTGCAAGTTTTTGATAATCTTCAAATACAAAGCCTATACTCAACAGTGTATGTCGTCTGAGTTGTCCTCTCATCATAAATCCACCTCAAATTGCAGGGATGAATCATGATCCCCATTTTTCCCCTAAAATGCACATAAAGATATAGATGAATATCATTACATGATTTCATATACCACCATAGCAAATATCAGTATTCATTACTAGAGTGAAGGATTGTTTCATTTCCAATGATAATGAGCAAGATATCCATCATTACATATTGTAAAGGACAAGTCATGGACTATAAGTTGGATGTTAAAGTACTATGGTAATTCTCCAGAAAAAAGAAATGATAGAAACTACAAGCAAGTGTAGAAGTATATAGACCAAAAGGTACTTTGGATTCTGGTCATGGGAAGCTCCACCGAACAGGAAACTAGTATTAATCCTCGAAGGGACACACATGACACAACTATTCCTCGAGAAAAAAGTTATAAAAAAAAGTGGTTGCAGAGCAAAAAAGGACATCTTCGAGAAATTGTGAACTCAACTATATGTGATGATATCAAATATGTAGATTATATACAACAGTAACAACTAACAACACAGAGATAACCCATTGGACAATAAAGTAAAATATTTAAATCAACATAGGCTGCTCCCATAGAAAGTTTAAACTAATGGATAGTCGACTAATAACTGTAACATTGATGATAATTCATAGAGCAAACTATGCCAACTTCTATAATATGGATTCACAATCATATCATAACAGAACCTTAGATGCAGAAGCAAGTACTCGGTAATTAAAATTAAGATGCAGATTAACATCGGATCAACACACAACATTGACTTACATAAAGAAAATATTAATTATTACAAAATTCTAACCGATGAATAAGAGTAAAAGATAATCATATTGCTTCTTTACCTTCATAAACATAACAATTGACAAAAGCATCCAATGATCCTAAGAGCTTCCATGCAATGTCCACAACCCCATCGAATGTTGCCTCCTTATCTTCTTCCATATTCAATCCAACCACTTCAACCTGATTAATTCCCTTCAAAGAACCCATAATCTCCTCGGCCATGCTTCGGAGACAACTTTCATCACCCGCTAGAACTAACCTAATTACAAAATCAAAGAAGAAATCTGAAAATATAAATAAAAATAAAAATCATAAAAAACTTAAAATCTAAGGTAATAGAAATATGAGATTTACCCAATTGATTTAAGGAAAGGAACATGCCTCAGGAACAAATTATAGAGCAGGTATAATTACAGAATAGAACAAATAATCTTAAAAGAAGTTCCATCAAGCAAATAATCCATGGAATTGGTAAAGAAGAAGAATATGTTGCCAGGGATTAAAACCAAACCAAACCAAACACGGAATAATACATGAATTCAAAAGCAACAAAGATATCACTACCATCCATCAACATAAGTAGAGTAAAACAGCAAAAAAGATAGGATCTTCAGAGATTTATGGAGGACATGTAAACAATAAGAAATAAGCTCAAAAGGAGCCTCATTCCAAGCAAATTAATTCATTGAATTGGTAAAGAAAGAAAAACATGATACAACTCTAAACTACAAATAAACTAAAATCAAACCCAAAAGAAAATGATCCGTGAACTCAACAGCAACAACAATAGCACCACCATTCATCAACAAAATAATAATTAACAGCAAAATATATATATATAAATATATCCGATTATTACCTGCAGCCACTCTTGGCCAAATGATAAGCAATCCCTCTCGAGATCTCGTCTCCACTCACAGTCAACAGAACCCTTCTCCCACTGCTCTCCATTCTCTCAAGCTACCAAACAAAAAAACAAAAACCCAACTCTCAAATCTCAAGTTGCAGATACCCAACTCAAAAAGAGGACATCTTGATCATGAAAAAGTGATTAAATTTAAGGAACTTAGACACGTCTGAGACGACGCGATTTTGATGGACGCGATAAATAGGTAGAAAGTGGGTAATTCGGTCAAACGTATTGGGGAATTGTGAAAATTTGAGAGGAGAAAGCCAAAATTGGAAAACTTTGGATCGGTGAAATTATTAGGATAAGAGCTAGAGGGAAGTCAACAGCAGAATAATTGAGTCTGAGGTTTAATATAAGGATTGTTATGTATTTTAACCCTAAAACCAATGTATTTGGCAAAATGTCCAGATTGGTATATTTTGTAGAGGTTTGGTTATATGTTGGTATATTTTCTTTTAGTTTTGTCAGATTGGTATATTTTATCGACTCTGGCGTCAAATACACCTTAAATTTGGCCGGAGTTACTGTTCCGACCAGTGCTGACGGGATTTCTTGCATAAAACTCTCTCATTAAAACATCATCATGCTCCTAACCGTCTCCTCCCCCCCCCCCCCCCTTCCCCTCCCTCCTCCTCCTCCTCCTCTTCTTCAACCTCCCCCTCTCCCTCATCCTCATCATCCTCTTCCTCCTACTCATCCTCTTCAACCTCCCCCTCTCCCTCCTCCTCCTAAATTCATCCACAACTGTTAGTAGTTCAGCTAGCTTCTTGTTTGGGAAAATATTATCAGCCTTCATCCTTTCCCTAAACCCATACGTTGGAATCCTTGCGTTCAAGTAGGCTTCAAGCAGCAACTCATGTAATTTCATCCTATTTCTGAACCCTGCTTGCCTTCATCTATTCTCTTTCATGCGCTTAACCAAATCTTCCCCCTCAAATAGAAGTTTATTTGTAGCATATATCCTTAGAAGAGCATCATAGAATTTTGATAAAACTTTATTTCCCAACTTCAATGTTTTCTTAAATACTTCCTCAGCCTTATCTACACAACCACGATGAGGTTTAGCCTCACACACTTTCCAAACCCTCTCAACATCAGAAGCTTTGTCAAGAGAAGCATATGGGAGAACAAACTTTCTTATTTTACCCGAGGGGTTCGAATTACCCCCCCCCCCCCCCCAATCGTATTTCTCCCGAGGTGAAAGAAAAGATGCAAGCCATAAATTGAATCATTAGATTAGGCCACATTCCCTCAAATTTCATCTTCTCTACAATCTGTTCGATGCCATGATGATGATCATAATGACGAGGTTTTGTTGAAGAGGATGAAAGAGGAGGAGGAAGAGGATGATGAGGAGGAGGGAGAGGGGGAGGTTGAAGAGGATGAGTAGGAGGAGGGAGAGGGGGAGGAGGGGGGTTTAGGAGGATGATGGGGTTTTACCGAGGGAGTTTTATGCAAGAAATCCTATCATCACTGGTTGGAACAGTAACTCCGGCCAAATTTAAGGTGTATTTGACACCAGAGTCGACAAAATATACCAATCTGACAAAACTTAAAAAAAATATACCAACATGTCACTAAGCCTCTACAAAATATACCAATCTGGCCATTTTGCCTAATGTATTTTCAAAATTAGGAAAATTATGTTAAGTTCCCAAAAACAATATCTTCATGTGCTGCAGCTCATTCATCCCCCCCCCTATGTTGTTCAGCCCCAAGAAGTATGACATCTTGTGCTGTAGCCCTCTTTTAGCAATTATTACCAGCCAACTAAGTATAGAGAGAATATAAAAAGTACAAAACCCCAAAATGTTCTTATCTCTTTCATGTTAGGTCTATTTAAAACTAACATGAACTCCAATTAGAACTAACATGAACTTTTATTATAACTAATTAATTCCTTTTAAGTCTAATTTAAATCATGTTATGTCTAATTTAACTTATTTTAAGTCTAATGTAATTGAACTTAACATGAAATTGGACTTAAATTTTTAAATTAGACTTAACATGATTTAAATTAGACTTAAAAAGAATTTAACATGATTAAAATTAGACTTAAAATTTTGTGTTAGGTCTAATAAAAGTTTGTGTTAAGTCTAATTTCATGTTAGATTTAATAAAAAGTCATGTTAAGTCTAATTTCATGTTAGGTCTAATAAAAGTTCGCGTTACTTTTAATAAAAGTTTGTGTTAAGTCTAATTTTATGTTAGGTCTAATAAAAGTTCGTGTTAGGTCTAATAAAAGTTCGTGTTAGGTCTAATTTCGCCAAAACCTCAGAAGCAATTCAGCGAAGCTAGAAGATAACTTCGCCAAAGCTTATCCATCCTGACGACAAGTCATATCATGTTTACTCAAAGACCATGAGTCATCACGTCGCTTATCAGCCCATGTCCCGTCGATCGCACCTCAAATCGAGGCTGAAGTGATCTTCGTCCTGTCGCCAGCCAACACATGTAGAGCAAAGGATGACTCACCTTCCAGCTCACACTTTATCACTGCTATTTGCATGGCCGAAGTGACCAATCTGCCATTAACATCCTCTTTATATGCAGATGTTATTTGCCAAAGCCATAGGTTCGCAATCTAAACTCTCCTTCTGACCTAAATCTTAGAAATCATCATTTCTAATGCACATAGCATAAGAATACATAGTTCTATGGCTCCACTCAAGCTCAAGTTCATCAACTGACTTGATCGTCGGAGGTACCACGGGGAATCATCACTCCACCCTCTCAAGGAGTGCTAAGCTCTGGGGGAACACTCTCGTGAAGAGATCCATCAGAAACTTTCGACAGCTTAGTCGAAAGTTCATCCACCATTTCCTAGCTGACACCAAGCGGAAGCTCCCCCCTCATGTGCTGATCCAAATAAGGCAGGGGCCAGAAGAGAGCCTCCGGGCCTACTTTAAGAGATTCCAAGCCAAGAGGCTAAAAGTCGACGACCCAGGGGTACGATCACCATGTCAGCACTCGTCGCTAGTTTGCAGAGCAATAAGTTGGCCGACTCTCTTGCAAAGAAACCAGACGTTAATTATGAGCAATTGATGGCCAGAGCCCATGGATACATGGACATGGAAGATGCCCGAGCCTATAAGGTGGTAGCCAGGGCCACAGAGACCTCCACAGTCACGTCTTTAGCACCCTGATCCAAGCTCTTAGCTCCTCATCAGGATAAGCCCAAGGCACAACACTTTGGCTAACTTCACAGTCATCTCTCGGCCATAGGGGAAGCCCTAGTCAACTCTCCTCGCAGTTCTAGCCATTTGACTCCTCAATCGGATTCCAAGCCCTTGGCTCCTCACTAGGGTAAGCCCAAGGCATAACCCTTTGGCCGACTCCCATAGTCATCTCTCGGACATAGGGGAAAACCTAGTTGACTCTCGAGAGCCTAGGTGGTTCGACTCCTCAGTCGGATTTCAAAGCCCTTGGCTCTTTATCAAGGTAAGCCTAAGGCACAACATATGGTTTGATTCCTCTCACTCTCATCGATCATCATGGTCAAGACCTTGGTTCCTCATCAGGATAAGCCTAAGGCACAACCCTTTGGCCGACTCCCACAGTCGTCTCTCGGTCATAAGAAAAAAGCTGATCGACTCTTAAGAGCCTAGGTGGTTCGACTCCTCAGTCAAATTTCAAAGCCCTTGGTTCTTTATCAAGGTAAGCCCAAGGCATAATATATGGTTCGATTCCTCCGGCTCTCATCGATCATCATGGTCAATACCTTAGTTTCTTTAAGGATAAACCCAAGGCGCAACTCTATGGTCGGCTCTTACAGTCACCTCTCGACCATACGAGGATTATGAAGACTTAGGTCCAGCATGATGCCCAACCTCAGAGTTATCATTATGCCATTAAGACCTTGGTATCATTATGAGTAAACCCAAGGCATGGTGTTCAATTGTCCGGTCATCTTCAGCAAAAAGACTCAAAGCGCTTCAACTTACTTGTCTTCCTCGACCAAGACCCGAGCATCTTGCCCGTAGTAGGTGCAATATGAGGCAGTTGTCAAGCTGGCTCGTAACATTCGGGTTGACACAACACGACCAGCTCAAGAATTTCCACTTGATTCGCTCAATCAAAGCAATGCTACAAAGCAATCAGTAGCCCTAACTTCAGTCCAGAGCTTTATTCATTTCACTTGGACTCGGCTAAAGCCGACTCCAAGCGAAATGGGCCAATTGTTATGGGGTATAACTGTTTCCAGATATATGATCTAATGAGCCAAAATCTCGACCGATGGGAGAGATAGTCAGAGATCAGCTAGCAGTCCGACTCAGCCGACTAGACGAGACGAAATTCATCAATGTTGACTCGAAATGCGGTACCAGTCGGCACTCTCGCAGCAGGTAACTCGCCAAGAGCCTAGTAGACTCAGTGCGTTGTCGCTCCTCTCAACGAGTCGACTCTCCTCGTGAGTCCCATCATGAGGGACATTGCTTCTTAGCGAAGCTAGAAGATAACTTTGCTAAAGCTTATCCATTCTGACAACAAGTCATATCATGTCTACTCAAAGACCATGTGTCATCACGCCACTTATCAGCCTACGTCCCACCGATTACTCCTCAAATCGAGGCCGAAGTGATCTTCCTCCTGTCGCCAGCCGACATATGTAGAGCAAAGGATGACTCATCTTCCAGCTCACACTTTGTCACTGTCATTTGCATAGCCGAAGTGACCAATCTGCCATTGGCATCCTCTTTATATGCAGATGATATTCGCCATAGCCAAAGGTTCGCAATCTAAACTCTCCTTCTGACCTAAATCTCAGAGATCATCATCTCTAACGCACATAGCGTAAGAACACATAGTTCTATGGCTCTACTCAAGTTCAAGTTCATCAACTGACTTGATCGTCGGAGGTACCACGGTGGAATCATCACCCCACCTTCTCACGACTTTTTCTGTGCAGATTGCAAACTCTAACTCAGTGGCCAGACATAAAGTCAGGAAAGGAAGGGATCTCCTTCATCATCCTCTATCCCTTCTCAACCGCAACCATCATATTCTGGATTATATTGTGTGATCTTTAGCATCAACAAGAACTAACACGAACTGAGTTAGAACTAACACGAATATGAAATAGAACTAACATAAATTAGAAGTAACATGAGTTATAACTAACACGAACACGAAATAGAACTAACATAAATTAGAAGTAACATGAGTTAGAACTAACACGAACACGAAATAGAGCTAACATTAACTGCAATTAGACCTAACACGAACTTTTATTAGACCTAACACGAACTTTTATTAGACCTAACATGAAATTAGACCTAACATGAACTTTTATTAGACCTAACACGAACTTTTATTAGACCTAACATCAAATTAGACTTAACACAAACTTTTATTAGAACTAACACGAACTTTTATTAGACCTAACATGAAATTAGACTTAGCACGGATTTTTATTAGACCTAACATGAAATTAGACTTAACATGAACTTTTACTAGACCTAACATAAAATTTAAGTCTAATTTCAATCATGTTAAATTTCTTTTAAGTCTAATTTAAATCATGTTAAGTCTAATTTAATTTTTTAAGTCTAATTTCATGTTAAGTCCAATTAAATTAGACTTAAAATAAGTTGAATTAGACATAACATGATTTAAATTAGACTTAAAAGAAATTAAATTAGTTCTAATAAAAGTTCATGTTAGTTCTAATTGGAGTTCACGTTAGTTCTAATAAGAGTTCACATTAGTTCTAAATAGACCTAACATGAAAGATATAAGGGCATTTTGGGGTTTTGTACTTTTATCTTTTCTCTATGCTGAGTTGGTGGGTAATAATTGCTAAAAGAGGGCTGCAGGACAAGATGTCACACTTATTGGAGCTGAATTACACGAGAAAAAAAGTAAATGGACTGCAGCACATGAATATATTATTTTCGGGGCATTGACACAATTTTCCCTTCAAACTTTTGTCTTCAAATGTTGATATTCCTAAAAATATCTGCAACTCTCCTACTTGGATTAATCTACCTATCACTTACCAAACGTTTTGTTACGTATTAGGGGGTGTACTGACAAAATCCCCTAACTTCGGACAAATATCCCCATCACTTACCAAATGTTTTGCTACGCATTAAGGCATGTACTTACAAAAACCCCAACGAGGGGTGTATATTTAAGGCCTGTTTGGTTCATTTCCTTAAAAAAAAGAAAACACAAAATCATGCTGAAATCTATTTTAGTCCATTTCAGGGGATTTATCAGAGTTGATTTTTTTTGGTTTGTTTCGTGTTGAAATCATAGGATGTAAAGCATTGTTTTTCATTTTTTGGTTTGTTTCAACATCCAAAAATCAAGAAATTTGACCTCATTTCAGCCACTTTAGTCACATCGGGTCTCGAAAAGGTAAGACTAACAATATTTTATTCCTCATTCCTACATTTTCCACCAATTTCAGTCACTTCGGGACTGAAATGGGTTTTTACAAATTCTGACGTGGCACCCCATTTCACAGTTCCATTTATTTAAAACCCTCACTGAACCAAACACGGGAAATAGAAATGGGTAGAAATAAAAAACCGACGTGGAACTATTGTCAAGTCACAAAAGCTCCATTTTCTTTTTTTTAGCAAACAAACAACCCCTTACTCTAAACTAGGATATTCAGAAATACAAAGATTTGAATGGTGAGTATAAAAGTATGGTGGATTAGGAGTAAATAAACAAACATAAATGTTTAAATAAATACTTTGAACTATTAAATAAATGGTTCATTTGTATAAACCCCACTTAAATCATGGGTATTTGTAAAAGTACTTCCTATATTTTAATATTTGCAAATTATGTCCTCAAATCATCAACTTTTTGTGGGAAAAACACCTCTAAAATCAACAAATCATCAACTACATGCTAAAAAGTTGACTATTTTAACGATAATTTTTAAATTGAGATTGTAAATTTGCTCGTCAAAGTTGATAATCAATTGCTTTGAGAGTAATATTTTTTCAAAATTGATGATTTGAGGAACAGTTTTGCAAACACTGATATTTAAAGGACATTTTTGCAAATACCCATAATTTTAAGGGGTATATATGCAAATAACCCCAAAACAAATATTCTCCCACTAACGAGTGTGGGCTCGCTCTCTCTCAAGTGCAAGGAAATTCCACTCGCGTGACACAGGGTGATCGAAGAAAACAAATATTCGAAAAATTAGACTTGTGTGTCAAGAGTAGGGCTCTCGAATCAGTATATATCATAATCTTTCTTATTTTAAATCATTCACAAGAGCCTCCTCGCTTAACACGCTGCATGCCTATTCAGACATTATGAAGATGTTTGGTAGACATGAAATAGAGTTATATATAGTATCAAATCAAAAAGCCTTTTTTTTTCAAAGTCTTTCAGTTAAAGAGATTTCACCTCAGAATGGTAACTCGATTTTCAAAGGCTTCAGTAAATGCTTAATTGTAATGAAACAATGCATTTTCTATAACAAAAGGTGAAAATAATTTAATTTTGCAATTAATTCCCTGCTCGGATGGGTTAATGATGAAAAGGCCTGCGAAGGGAGGTGAAAAAGGCTCACCTTGTTTTTGAGGAATTTTTTTTTCAAAAGGGAATGAGAGGGATGTGACAAAGTCCATTTCAATTTTGTCTCCATTCTATATAATTTAGTTTAATTTCTCTCAAAATTGGCATGCATGTAACAGAGGTGAAAGAATTTGGATCCATCTTGATATGAAAACCAATGATTGAGAAATAATTTTCCTCCATTTCATTTTAATAAACTCCTGACATGAAATTATATTTTCTCATTCTTTAATTTCTTTCACTTCCCCTATTTTAACTTTCATTTTCCCTCCTTTCCTCATGCTAGCAAACTCCCAAAAATTGTGTAAGGGCACACAGGATGGCTTTAGAAGTATGTCTCCCATCATAACGTGCAAAAGATCCAACATGGACTTTTTAAAAAAAAAATTTAAAAACCAACACGTAGTTGATATTATTTAATTTCTATAGTAAATAACACATGAAGCATTTTATGTGTGTAACATATCAAGTTAAGATTCTATCACCACACTCCATTAAAATGAATCAACTATACCATTCATGCATAGTAAGAGAATTAGTTTGAGAATTATAGTTATTTTTCCTATGGAGTAAACCACCTCACTTCTATAACGATAATTTTGATAAGATTCCTATTGTAACATATGCTGCAACTGTATTGCGACATGCCAAAAAGTTTCCTTAATTAAACTACTTTGCACACCATAGATGCTCGGTTTGTTTTTATCGTTTTTTATATACTCTAAGATTTTTTTTTAACTTTACACTTTAATACATCAGTTATGCAAACATGAGAATTTAAAAATTCTCATGCGAACTCACATGCTAATTTCTTTCATATTAGCAATTTGTGCAAATAAACCCCCAAAATTTTATCTCTTGCAAAATACCCCCAAAATTTTCTATCCTCCTCATGTTGATGGTCTGTTTACCCTCACAATATGTATGTATTAAACGCAGGCTGCAGCTCGTAGTATCCATGACTAATGACAAATCCAATGGTTTTAAGAACACGGTCACGTATTAGAAGCATCGATATCAAGTAGTCCGTCTTAGTGAGAGGAATGTGGAGCAACAATAAATTGACTGAGCACATGAACAGCGTGTGAAATATCAGGTCTAGTGATAGTGAGGTATACTAAACTCCCTACAAGATGTCGATATTATGTGGCATCAGGCAGCGGGTCACCATCAATGGCTTTGAGCTTCACATTCAACTCAAGAGGCATCCAAGCTAGTTTGGGATCTGTTAGGCCGGCACAATTGATTATGTTCTTAGCAAACTTTTGCTGAGAGAGATGGTAGCCATGTGGGATCTGGTTGATTTCTAGTTCGAGAAAGTAATGTAAGCCGCCTAGATCTTTCATCTCTAACTCTTGTTGGAGGTAAGATTTGATTTGGATGATGGTTGATGGGTTGTCACCAGTGATGATCATGTCATCGACATATAGGAGTAAGATTGTGTGATGTCCATCAGAGGAAGAGATGAACATGGCCGGATCATACGCACTGGGAAGGAAGCCTGCTGGTTGCATGACCTGTGTAAATGGAGTGAACCATGCGCGAGGTGCCTGTTTCAGGCCATAGAGCGCTCATCGTAGGTGGTAAACAACACCCTTGGAGTTAGGAAGTCCGGGAGGTGGAGTCATGTAGATGTCCTCAGTGAGATGTCCATGTAAGAAGGTATTTTTGACATCCATTTAGTACAATGGCCATTTTTTGGCAGCAACAACAGTGAGTAGTGTGCAAACAGTGGTCATTTTGGCAACTGGAGCAAAGGTCTCCACTCCGTATTGTTGCGTGAAACCGCAAGCAACTAACCAAGCCTTGTGGCGCTCAATGGTTCTGTCCGCTCTAGTATTGACCTTGTAGGTCCACTTGGATCTAATTAGGGTCTTTTCTGGAGGAAGAGATGTGAGATCCCATGTGTTATTGAGTGTACTCACCTAAGATACGGGTATTTGCAAAATGATACAATCATAGCCCTAGCAAACTAGCCTCAACCAACTTAGTGGCTGAAGCCCAACAGAGGCATCGACCCCGTCAACTCATCAAGTCGATATTCTTTCAGACTGACACCAAAGGCGGGGTCAACCGACCCTATCGTCGAAGACGACCCACCAGGGGTACTCGACTATTTACTCGACGACTCACTAAGATGACTTGGTAAACATTCCCTATCGACTAAGTTGAGGAATAACCTTTGTATCAATCCTCTCCCCCAGAGTATATGTCAGCATCCCAGTCCACCTCGGACAAACCTTATCCTGATTCTAGCCTGATGGTCTCTATGACTTGTCAGCTACTCACGTGCCTTATACCACACTCTAAATCACTTCTCGAAAAATACAGAGACACATTCTCCCATGCCGAAGTGACTTACCCTCTAGTCGCCAGCCGACACCTGTAAAGCGAGGGATGACTTAGCATGTCAGCGTGCCTTCTGCCAGGTTCTTAATCACGAAAAATACGGATACACCATCTCCCATGTTGAAGTTGTTAGGTCTTATGTTTATGAGTCTACTATCTAATCTAGTTTTGACGATTAACAAAAAATTACTAACAACTTTTGTCGAGTATTTGTTCTTTCTTGTTAGGTATTCTACACAAAGATCCTAATGTTGGAGGTTGGTTGCACTGACGCTTTCACGATCACATCCAATGGAGGTTGACGGAAAAGTAGAATGAAGCTATTTACTATTCAAAATTAAATTGCACTTCCAAGCTTCATCCGCAACCAAGACGAGCTTAATTGAAGATCATTGCTTGGTATTGTAGTTTAGGTTTATACCACGTGTGTTAATACTTAGAGCTCAAAAATCATACACACACAGATAGATTTTTGATTTATCAACGTTTTAGATTATAGACTTAACAACACGATTTTAAATCTTTTTTAAAAGTTTATAAATCTATTTTAAAGTGTTTCAAAGCTTGTTTGAAGAAATTTTATCAAAATCAAGTTTTAATTTTTTTGCATTTTTGAACGGTTTGCAAAATACATGAGTTTTTACAAATGGGAAATGTAATTTAATAAATTCATTTTCTAACATGTTCTATATAATGTTTATAAATATTTTCCAAAATGTTATCATTTTTAGAGCTAATTTACTATGTTAAATTGATTTTACAAACTCAAGTGTTTCGGTAGTTTTTAGAATATAGAAAATCTATTTTAAAATAGTTATTTCTCACAAATGAGAAGCGTTATTTCAGGAATATTTTCTCTAACATATGTATCTACATGTGTAGAAGCTTTTCTCAAAATTTTACTATTTTTAGAATTGATTTGATATTTTTAATTAATTATATAAAGCTAGCTATGTAAAAATTTTAGGATTTGTCAAATCTGCGTGTGCATGATTTCGGTCGACCGACACACCTCATCCAGTCGACCGGAGACCCAAATTCAGTCGACTGACACTTGAAATTTAGTCAACCGACCACAGAGCCATTGAATAACAGCTAGTTTTTTGCAGATCTTGTTTTTTGGGTTTTTTCCTTGTTTTTTGTGTTGTTCTTTTGCTTTGGGTTGTTGTATTGAGAATATATAAATATACCTCAGCCCTCAACACTTAGATATATCTAAGAAAAATTTCAAACAAGTTTATAAAGGTTTTAAGGGTGTTTTTGAGTTTGTTTTACAAGTGTTTATGCGAAGAAGTTTTCACAAGAGGAGGAGATCATTTTTTTCGTGTTTAGGCTTCAATCTTAATCTCTCTCACTCTTGATTTTCAGAGAAGTTTTGCTAAACTCAATTCTAGCTTTATATATATATTATTTATTGATTATCATTTTTATTAAGCTAGATTTTATATTGAGTTTATATTTTATTATACTCATTGCTTACACACACAACTCACTTGAGCTTTTAGTATTTTCACATATTGTATATTTGAGTTGTGGGAGTTGTAACATTAAGTGTGAGCTTAATTAAGTTCTCATCTTGTTAGAGAACAAAACAATTTGTATTTATGCTTAATTTATAAGAACACATTATAATACACAAGGACACCGAGAGGAGTGTGTGGTGAGAGACAAGGTCAATTCCAAGAGGAGTGGCGTCAGTAGTAAAGCCTAAGGAGAGGTGATAAATCCAAACACTTGAGGAATATGATATAGGCTAGGCTAACATTTAGAGGGTGTATTGTATGATTACAATTGTATGAGTTGTGAAAGTTTTCGCTGAGCTAGAAAACCGAATGTTTGACTTGTAAACATTTTTGATGAACATTAAAAACTGATTGTGATAGTGGAGATTCTCCTCGTGAGTGAGGAGCGGAGATGTAGGTCGAGGGTGACCGAACTCCGTGATCATATTGTGTGTTTGAGTTTGCTTTGGGTATTATTTGTGCTCATTGCTTATTGATTTAAATATCGTCATTATCTCATGTTTATATCGCCCTTGTTTTAGTTACATATCCTTGCATATAATTTATTGTATATCATAATTGCTAGGATAATTGTTAATAAGTACTAATTTGGTATTAATATCGGAATAAATTAGCTTATATCCTATTCACCCCCTCTCTACGGTAATTTCAGAAGTGATTTTCCCTTCAGTCGCCAGGCAACACCTATATAGCGAATGATGACTCGGCTCTTAGCCTGTATTTTGCCACCGCCTCCCTATGCTTGGCTGGGAGTGACCCATTTATCCCCATGACGGAGATATATATAGGTAGGCTCCTAACCTCAAGAGCAGTCTCTCTCTCTCTCTCTCTCTCTCTCTCTCTCTCTCTCTCTCTCTCT
>BQKN01064471.1:38876-60939 GCA_022839385.1 Asparagus kiusianus | reverse complement strand
TTAATTATTTATTAATATTATTATATGTTTAATTATTAATTTAATGATTATTCTGGATATCATGTAAAATATTTCCCATAATCTTCTCTCTCCTTAATTTTTTCTCCCGTTTAAATTCTTTCCATAATCTCCTCTAAATTCAAATCCAATCACCCCCCAAAATCACGTTCAAAATCATACACTTACCTCTCTCAAATTTTCTCCCACAATTCTCTTTCTCTCTCCAATCTCTTCCTTTCAAATCCCCTAAAATATTCACTTTCTCTCTCTTCAATAATTCTCTCAACTCCAGCTCATTCTTTCTTTCTCTCTCCCTCAATCATTCACTCACGCAAAGAAATCCAGCTGGCCCAGCTCACATTTCCTTTCTCTCTCTTATTATTTCATCAGCTCCTTCTCATCACCTCAAGCACCACCTCCACCTTCGTCGTCCGCCTAAACCCAACCTCAGCGCCGCCCAGAACGTCGCCAGTGTTCCGAGCATCCTCCCCACCTCTCCTCCTCCAGTCGCCGCCTCAGTCGCCAAGCCGCCGCTCACCCGCGCCCGCCAGCTGCCGTCGCTGCCCTCCGACAGTTCACCACCTCCTCGTTGCCACGCCTCACAGCCTCGACAAACTTTCAGCAACGTCCTCTACCCAAAGCTCCGTCGCCTCCCCTTCTTCATCCCGTCGCCGCAGACCCACGACCTCCTCCCCTCCACGGTTAGCTTGACCACCATGCCGCCATGATCCGCGCCTCCACCTCCTTCCCTTAGCTCCGACGACCTCATCTCCTCCCTCCGTTCACCGCCCTCATCTTCGACCACGCACAGCTCTGCCTTAGCCGTAGCCTCCTCCTGCAGTCACCTCACCCGCAACCCCTACAGTGCCACCACTGTTCGCGGGAAAAATCGTTGCTTTCTTCATCGATTCCATTGCACTCTCAATAACAGTTTATCGATTACAAAGATCCGGTCTTTTTATAAGATCCGGTTACAACGAAATCAAATAAAAAAGAAATAAAAATTATAACTTTTTCTCCTTGTTTGTCGAACAAATCACGAGCTCCTGTTTTGCGGTCATTCGCTTGCGTGGGTTGTTTGCCTGCGCTGGGGTTTATCCGTGGACCACCGCGCGATCTAGATTCGGTCGGATCTACGCAGTACGATGGGTATTATTTCACGAAGGAAATAATAGCCGGGGGGGGGGGGATTAGTTCACCAAGGAAATAATCGCCCGATTCTCGGGATTAATGACCAAGCTTTGATCCGGAGGATGACCGTGTAGATCTGAGATCCGACTTCCTCTCGAACTCTTGCCTTATTTGGCGTCGACGGTCGCTGAGGATCAGATCTGAGGATTTAGTCCAAGTCATAGAGGCTCCGACGATTCGAGGTTGAGTTCTCAATTCGGCAGAGTTTTCTCTCAAGAGTCAAAAGTCCTTTCAAATGAGTCACACCTCTCCTATTTATAAGCACCCTTCACTGTGCCCGGGCACAGGTGGCCGAAGCACCTAGCCACCATGAGGTGGCTAGGCCACCGAGCCACCAAGAGGTGGCTCGGCTTTGGCCGAGCCACCAAGAGGTGGCTCGGTTTCGGCCGAGCCTCTCTTGGTTTTGGTTTTTCTTGTCGTTGTGTCCGTTTTCCGGTTCTGTAGTTGACTTATCCGGACTTCATTCGTTGACCTGATTTGGCAGTAAATCCGCTTTTGAGTTCGAGTCCGAAACTGATCTTGATTCGATCTTGATTCGTTCGAGTCCGCTTTTGGTTGAATGACTCGTTGATTTCTCGACCCGTTAGCTTGCGTATCACTTAGCTTCGAACACGCTTGGATATATCGTCCGATGATTCGTTGTTTTGTCGAATCACCATACCGAGCTGTGTTAAGGGACCTATAAGCAGTTTTATACGCCTACAGATACCCCCTTCAAAGTTTTCCAGCCTCGTTCTTTTATAGAAGAGTCTGGAATACTTTGGATATGATTGTCCCAACCTTCAATCGGTGTAACGGGGCATTGGAATGGCTTCTGTTCTTGATTCTTTCAATCCTCCAGGCTATTCGGTGCTTTGTCGAATGCTTGAAAGGTTCCGGTGTTGCATTTATTGTCTGACCGTTGTCGGAATTTTGAACTTGAAGTCAATTCCTGATTTTCTGATTCCTTAGCTCGTGTCGACTGCTTGAACTGATCATCAATTGGTATTTGCGACGCGTTGTCCGACGTTTGAGCTTCATTGTAACGCGTTGTCCGGCGTTTGACACAGTTTATACTCGTACGTCTAATGGAGTCTACACAGTTTAAGCTCTTAAGGAGTTGGAGCTGGGAGGTCTAGTTTATACTCATACACTCCTGGGAGTTATGTTGAGTTATCCTTAAGAATATTTAAAAAAATATTCTCCAGAAACTTCTCAACAAAAAATAGAGAATAGTTTATACTCGTATGCCTCATTGGAGTAATTTTTAGATTCAAATGATCTGAACCGGCTTGATAATGACCCAAAAAAGGTAGTAATTAGGCTCAAAAATCCTTCCAACCCCTCCAAATATATGAGAGGGGAGTGAATAAATGAGGGACTGAACCGTAGGTTGATCTGAAATCGTTTCGATGCTCGATTCAGCTTCAATTTGAATTCTGGTTCAAATCTGGTTCAAACTGGTTCAAAACTGGCTCAAACTGGCTCAATCTGGTTCAACCTGGTTCAAGGCTGGTTCAAGACTGGTTCAAGACTGGTTCAGGATTGGCTCAGTCTGGTTCAGCTTGGTCTGGTCTGGTTCAGACTGGTTTGGTCTGTTTCAGCCTCATTTGAACTGACTTGGTCTGATCTGGTCTGGTTCAGTCAGTTCTGGTCTGGTTCAGACTGGTTCACCTCTATAAAAGCCCCTCTTTCCTCCTCTCTAGGGCTGGCCCCCCCTTGTGCCTCTTCTTTTGATTTTTCTTCCCTCGAGCATCTTTTCTCCTTCAAACCTTGAAATTTGTCTTAGATCTAGGTTTCCTTTTGATCTTAGACCGAAAAATCCTTCAAAACTTCCATATTTAAAGTTTCTCTCGAGCCCCTCGAGCTCATCTTTCAGGGGGTAAAATTTAGAGATCTGAGGGGTTTTTTATAAAAACTAGGGGATAAAATTTTAGGGTTAGAGTTTATCACCCTAACTAAAATTTTATTTGTATCTGACACCTTGATTTACTCTGCAGATCACCATGTCGCATATGAGAGGCCAGTCCCCTTCTGCATCAGCTGATGGCGTGCTTCCTTCGTATGCTGGTGAGCTTTTTTTAGCGTATTTGTAGTTATTCCTTTATCCCCTTTTTGTTCTCATTGGTGAGACAATCGGGAAGAGCCTTGATTCTCCTTGGTGAGGATCGACGCTTTAAAGATGGGTTTTGCTTGGTCAAAACCATATCTCAAAATTAATAAAGGGGGCGTTTTGACGTTGCATTGTGCCTTATAAGGTAGGGATATGTTTTTTGATATATCCTACTTTATAAGTGCATAATGTGGCGTCAAAACGTCTCGCCCTTTATAAGGCAGTGACTCTATCTTACCCATTTGTAAGATGAGTTCAACTTCCCTTTATAATTGAGACTAACACATATTTAATTGCTTTGTTTTCAGTAGAATACCCGTCTGGAGCGTTCCCATCTCATGCAGTGAACGGACGTCGTGACGAGTATTATTCGACGTCCGACGATTTTTTGCCTATTCCGCTCACCTTTCAGTTTGCTCCGGGTACGTCGACTGAGGTTGCCCAGGTGGTGAAGGAAGGTGGGCATCGAGCTCTTCGACAGTTGATTACGGATGCCCCTTTTGTGAAGGATGCCAGCTCTGTTCAGTCTCTTAGGAAGACTGACTTTTTATTTGGCGACTCCGTCAGAGATCCTGATGCAGTGTTCATTGACGCCGAGCAGTGGCTTCATAAAAATGGCGTTGGTTTTCTATATTTGCCGAAGATTCCTCAACACCGCTCGTTGACTGAGCTTAGGCGTCAAGCTATTGCACGGGAGATGTCGTGGCGCTTGACAGAGGAGCATGAAAGCGTTCATTGTGGCTATATCACCCACCAAGCAGCTCCAGGCTCGAGCAGGAGTCATATTGTTGGCTTGCGTCCTGGAGTATTAGGGCTGGATGCACCGCCGCGTAATGAGTTTCTTTCTTCTGCTTCTACTTTGAGGAATCACCTCGCTGCCTTAGGACGGGAGATGCCTGCGACGCGCCACAGATTCTATGGCTGGGTCCATTCTTTGGACAAGTTCTGGTGGGCTCGTATGACGAAGTATGTCCTAAGCCGATGGAGCGAAGAGTTGCACGTTTATGGCCTGTATGCCGCCGTTCGTTCCACCATGTATGGCTTACTTGTCAGCGCGAAGCATTTCTTTGCTTTGTGCGAGCTCTATAACCCGGACTCGAACACTTTTCTGACTAAGCACGGAGAGTTGGGCTTGGCTCTTCATGAGATGCACAAGATTTCTGGTCTGCCTATGGGTCAGATGCTATATCAAGAATACTTTCCCTCCAATCATGAATTGAGTCGGCTGAAGGATCGCATGCCCGACCGCTACGAGACTTTATGGGATCTCACATGTCACTACCACATAGCTTTGGCGTAGTCTGAGCCTTTAGCGAAGAAGACTAAGTCGCATATGAGTCTGAAGCAGTTTGCGTGCTATTTGTTCAGGAATCTAGAGAGTCATTCTGGCGAGGCTATTTGCGAACGGGCAACACTTACTCCTTCAGAGGTTAATGGTCTGTTGAAGAAGATTGACACTCACTCTTATACCATTAGCAGTCCCGAGGGTGGCTTTCCTGCAGGGACCAAGTTTAAATCGTTCTTGTGGCATGCAACCGCATCGATTCAGCTGATGACCCTCCTCGCCGGTTATCTCGCCATCTGGTTGAAGAAATGCGTGGTCCCGTATCAGTCCGGTGACATCATGCCATTGGAAGTGCTCTACCCAGCGGTTCAGCTTGCCTATAAGAAGGAACTTTCGCTTCTTCCGGTGATGGTAGCTAAATTCATCGAGGGCTTTGACAGATTTCTAGTACTTTCACACAGAAAGAAGATGAACCGTCGGCTAAGATTCCTCTTTCCAAGGTGGAGCTCCCATACACTTATTTGATGGCTTGGTTCGTTCTTCATCGTCCTGATATGATGTCTGTACCTAGCACCGCAGACCACTCTGTTCCCCTACTACAGTTGCTTGAGCACGGCAGGTGGGAGGGGCGAGGATTCCCTGATATCAGAAAGCAGCTACAGGTTCACAAGTGTTAGGCATTTTCCACTTGCTTCCCGCAGTTCTTCGGCCGATATGGCGAGTGTCTGACTGATGAGTAGAGGCCGAGGGAGTACCGAACTCATTTAGATGTCGGCTGCTTTAACTGGCTAATGAACATTAGGCCAGGTTATTTGACCTTCCGGGTGAGGGATTAGTGTTTCATCGAGCCATATCTTCCCTACCGATTCGCCCGCCAGTTTGGTTATGATCAGCTTTATGTGGGGAATCCACGTCAGCAGCCTCGGACCCATGGCGGTTTGGTGGACGGTCTCCGAGCATGGTTGTGGACCGTGACGGGTTACACTGGTGCTAAGTTTAGTCTCCCGAGTGCTGAGCGGCAGTTGAATCTCACCTTCTTAAGCTGCAAGTGATTGTTAGCAGCTAATAAAACTGTCCCCGTGAAGCCGATTGCAGAGCTAGTGGCCGAGGAAGCTTCTCAGGCTGATTCTCGTGTGATTTGGGAAAATGCTCTGTCGCAGAGGGCACGGAGCAAGACTCGTCGGATCGACGAAGAGGGAACAAAAACCTTCAATTCTGCTGAAGAGACCTCAGGCGAAGATCCTGAAGATTACGAGGGAGACTTCGAGCGAGGTTAGTCACCCCTCTCTTCTCTCTGTCCTCCAGAATTATTAGTTTTAATAACTGTTTGACGTTTCAGGGACAGTGGCTGATGAAGAAGAAGAATTCCGTCCTTTTACTCAGGCGAGACCTCCGATTGTTGTCCCAGCTGCTAGGCGGAAAAGACTAGCCCACAAGCCGCGTGCAGATCCACAAGCACCTGAGGTGGATTTGGCTGGTGATGATCCGGCTAGCGACGGAGGTAACATCTACCCTATAGACTTTCTTCTCGGTCATTCAGAACTTTGAGCTCATGTTTTTCCTCTTTATATAGGCCGGCGTGAGGAAGGCGAGATGAGTCCTGGTTCTACCCCTCACGACTTTGCATTTTCTGGTGAGCCTGACTCACCACCTCAGGTAGAAAAGCATGCAGAAGTTGCCGACGTCGGGGAGATTATCAATGTAGGACCCGATTCACAGAATCCAGGTACATCTACTATTGACAGTGTATTCTTTAGATAAATGATTCAGAAGTCATGTCTCCCTTAATTGTCTCTATGCTTCTTGCCTTTTAGATAAATTGCAGGGGGCAACCGCGGACCTTGGGGCTAAAGAGGCTAACACGTCTGTAAGAGGTAACTCATTTCCCTTGGTTGTAGCCTCTTTACTTTTCTCTCGCATTTATATTTCCTTGTATCAGATTTTTCGACTGATGATTTTGATGAGGAGGGTTTGCTTGTGGACACTCCCATGCTCCACTTCGTGTATGGCTCTCCTCAGATTGATGACCAAATGCCTAAATACATGTTTCCTGAATCTACATTCCCCAAGAATCCCGAGGATGGTACTTTTGAAGGTACATGCCATTTCTCAGGTTAATTATAGGACTAGCCGTTTTGTGGCTAATGCAACTATAATGTGATGAATCTACAAACTCCATTTTATGTTTGGCAGAGGCTTTTGTTGGGACTGATCCTGTTGAGCCGGCTGTGAGACCAACCATACCAGTTGATGCATCAACAGCAGTTACATCTCCACTACCCCCAGTGACTCAAGAGGGTATGAATCAAGCAACTGAAAATGTTATTTATTTCCTCCTCAAGGCCTTTTTGACGGATTTCTCCTTCTTTGTGTAGGGCCTTCTTCTCGGCTTCATGTCCTTATGAAAGAGTTGTTATCAGACAACGATCCTGAGAAGATCGTCCTCTGCATAGAAGTTCGCTCCTTCTTCTCCTTCGTGAACACTATGATTGGCAAGCTCTTCCACGGCGGACTCTTCCTTCGCCAATTCAAGCCTTTCCTTGATCCCAGAATCAATTCGATAAGGGAAGCAGGATATCCAGATCTGGCGAAGGCTATAGTTGATGACCTTGATTGCCTAGAGCATGAGCTTCAGATGTTTCGTAAGCTCCGAGATGCAGGTGCCTCTTCATTTATTGCTGCCGAGCTGGATACTCGCTTACAGACATGGCGCGAAACTCGAGTCCTTGCTGAGTTTGAGCTTCAGGTGCAGCGGGATCAGGTAGATCGAGTTGAGACCAGCCTTGCTGCTAGATCATCTTCACTTGCCGAGCTTGACATTTCCATTACCTCTTGCGAGACCGAGATAGAGCAGCTCAGAAGAGAACTTCGGGAGAAAGAGGAGACTTTGAATATTCTTCAGATGACGAAGGTACAGGATCAGCAAGCCCACATAGCTTTATCTGAGGAATTGAAGCCCTTGAAGCAGAAGCTGGTCGAGACGGAGGAGGTTGCTGTGAAGACTCGAACCACAACTTAAGAATCCCTCAGAGCTGAATTAGAGGATGAGCTTAGGCAGGCTTATGATGAGAAGCTGTCTAAGATTAGTCAGCAGATTTTTAGCCATGGGCTTGATGTATGATTCCTTTTGTTGGATGTTTTGACTTTTGATCCTCTTAGCGAACACGGTTTTTATTTTTATTATGATTCCTCATTCTGTTTGAAATGATTGACCATAATACTCATAGGATTTTTGACAAACCCTCAGCCCTCAATGGATTTGATAAGCCTTTACCGACTACCGTTTGAGTCGGGCTAGCATGCGGATTGTCCAAATCCGTTCCGCATGTGACGTTGCGCTAAAGGAATGAACTCCCTTAGACATTGTGCTATGATGTTGAATACATAGGCTTCACCATTTGTTACGGGAATAGGCTACCCGGCGACGCGTGTTAGGCGTTGACTTTAGGATTTTTGGCTAACCCCCAGCCTTCAACGGGTTTGATTAGCCTTTACTGACTACCGTTTGAGTCGGGCTAGCATGCGGATTGTCTAAATCCGTTCCGCATGTAACGTTGCGCTAAAGGAATGAACTCCCTTAGACTTTGTGCTACGACTTTGAATACGTAAACTTCACCATTGTTATGGGAATAGGCTACCCAGCAACGTGTATTAGACGTTGACTTATCCCTACTTAGGCTTCGGGATAAAGGTCCCCAGAGTCAGGTTCTGGTATCTCTTTCTACGGGTAAAGACTAAACCGGCGACGCGTGTTAGGCGTCGGCATATCCTTTCTTAGGATTCAGGATGAAATTCCCCATGCGTGTAAGGCATGGATTTTGGTGTTATTAATAACAACCTGCCACAATGTTGAATATGTGGGCGAGTGTTCTTTTTAACGGTTAAGAACTAACCGGCAGCGCGGGTTAGGCGCAGACTTATCCCTGCTTAGGTTTCAGGATAGAATACCCCAGAATCGAACTCTGGTGTCTTCTTCTATGGAGAAAGACTAAACCGGCACCGCGTGTTAGGCGCAGACTTATCCCTGCTTAGGATTCGGGATAAACTTCCTAGGATGAATCCTAAATTCTTGGAAAAGGATTGGTGTGGGAAGGAAGAATTTTATATTCTATTCCCCGAACAAGGAAGGAAGAATTTTATATTCTACTCCTTGATTCTGGAAAGGAAGAATTTTATATTCTATTTCCAGTGCAAGAAAGAAACTAGAAGTGGGATCTCCACTCCGAGAATCTGGAAGATCTAAACAAGCTTACCTTTTATAGGATCGGTTATCTAGATGGGTTTTTCGTTTATCGAAATGAAATTTCAACTTTGGTTATGACCATGAAAAGGTTTAACCAAAGAGAAAAGAGGAGAGTTCTTTCGTTTATCGAAAGGAGGCTCTGAATTGAAAATGGGCCTCTTGTTCGTAGAAAGAATCAAGAGGGGAATTTGTGGGTGGCTTAAACTAGAAAGACAGTTTTGGTGAACTCACTGTCAATTGAAATTGATCGGTGAGGGATTTTGGTGGTAGAAACAATTTTGGGTTATCCTCTAGAATATTAAGTGTAATATTCTTCGAGGAACTTCCCGATAAATGGGTTATCCCGAATGTACTAAGGATAGTACTTTTTAAGGAACTTCCCATTTATTGGCATTAATTGCCTGACGCCCTCTAAAGAAATGAGACGATATGCACCGTTTGAATAGACTGTGTCTATCACAAACGGTCCTTCCCATTGGGTTCAAATTTATCTTTCTTCTTGGAGTTGAGGATTATCGGTCGGCGAGCAGCAAGGACCAGATCTCCTTCCTTGAAGCTTCTCTGTCGGACTCTTTTGTTAAAAGCCCTAGATATTCTGGCTTGATAAAACTCGATGTGTTGTTGAGCTTCCAAGCGTCTTTCATCCAACATTTCGAGTTCTTCGAGAAGTTTCTGATGTTGCTCTTCAGTCGTCATCTCAGTTGCGAGAGCGATCCGAAGGGATGGGATTTGAATCTCCAAAGGCAGCACAGCTTCACATCCATATACCAACGAATACGGGGTGGCTCCCGTAGGTGTGCGTACGGTGGTGCGATAAGCCCAGAGTGCTTCACCGAGTTTATCGTCCCAGTCTCATTTATTGGTCTTCACGAGCTTTGACAGGATTTTGATGATCGTCTTGTTGAAAGCCTCAGCTAATCCATTCGCAGCGGGATAATAAGCTGTTGACGAAACATCTTGAATCTTGAACTTATCACAAAACCTGACGAAAGCGTTGCTTATGAACTGCGGACCGTTGTCATGAATGATCCGTCTTGGCACGCCATGTCGGTATATGACATGATGCTTGATGAAATTGATGACGTTGTTCGTCTTCACTTCTTTAAGCGGAATTGCTTCAGCCCACTTTGAAAAGTAATCTGTGATGGCGAGAATAAATCGATCACCTTTGACTGAAGGAGGAAAAATAGGACCGACAATGTCCATACCCCATGTCTCGAATGGCCAGGACGTGGTTGACGTGTGTAACCGCTCTGGTGGTTGGTGCATATAATTTGCATGCACTTGACAGGCGTGACATCCTCGGGCGTATTCGATTGCGTCACGAACCATTGTTGGCCAAAAATATCCCATTCTCCTGATGTGATCGTACAGTTTGGGACCAGGCTGATGCGCACCGCATTCTCCTTCGTGTGCTTCCTTAAGAACTTCTTCTGCTTCTTTGTTTGAAAGGCATCGGAGTAGCAAATCATCATACCCCCAACGGTATAATGTACGGGTCTCGGTATTATAGAAGAACCTTAGTGCTCTTCGGCGGATTGATTCCCTTTTTTTTACATCCTCTGGCAAAATACCATATTAGACGTAGTCAATGATGGGAAAACGCCAATCTCGGGACTCAGACCCGATTTGAGTTGAGTTCACCTCCTTGGCGTCTATGTTTCTATCATCTTCCTCTTCGATATCCATATTGTATATGGGTATGCAGAGTTGATGCGATCTTACTGTGACTAGCAGTTTAGTTTTGGGAGGCTGCGCAAGTGATACCGCTAGTGCTGCCAGTGCATCCGCATAAGCGTTCTGGAGATGAGGAATGTACTCAATAAAGAATTCTTCAAAAGAATCTGCCATTTTGACAGCCTCCTGGTGGTATGGGATCAGGTCTTGGTTCCTGACTTCATACTCTCCACGGACTTGGTTGACTATCAATTGAGAATCCCCAAAAGCTTCGAGATATTCGACCCCCAGCTCCTTGGTGAAACTGAGTCCAATGAGAAGCGCGTTGTACTCGGCTGTAGGCTGTCTAAAAATCACAATGGATAGCTGATTAAAGCAAGCCCCGATAACGGAAGTCACAATCAAACGACTTCCACGACCACCGCAAACACGACCTCATTTCTGAGATGATTGATCTTGATGGTTGCGACAATAACATGACCAATATTATATTAGCAACTATTAGAGATGCTGATGAGCAGTGGGATGATTTCAGAAATAAAAGGTTGGACTTAGTTGGTGAGTTGCTTGGTAGAGAGCTGTGGGCAAATATTCGTCTAAAAGACACTATGGATGTTGATTCCCGTCTAGCTCTCACAACGAAAGCTACAATCAAATAGCTTTCGGGTCGATAAGCGAAGAAACTGCAAATGGAGGACTTTTCACATAGATCGAGAAGAGTTACAATTCGACGACACTTCCGACAACTGATGGAAACTCTATTCAACAGTCTTAACAATCTACAGTGAAGGTTACAATTTGACGACTTTCACACTCCCCAACAGCTAAAGCGAGGATTACAGAACAACGGTCTTTGCAACACCTTACAGAAGAAGTTACAAGTCAACAAACTCCTTCTAAAACGCGGAAGTCATCCCCGCGTTACAAGTATGGAAGTGCAGGCGACCCCGCGTTTCCAAGTCACAACTCAACGTGAACGACCCTCGCGTTCGTAGGGGTTCAACTCACACCGACCCCCACGTCATCAAGTAGGCAACAAGCCAAAACGCGAGCGACCCTCGCGTTCATCAATGTTCAGCTAATACCCAACCTCGCGTCACAATTCTAAGACACGAAGTTGGGTTCTGAACGCCAGAGTAGGAGTTTGACTTGTTCAAACACAAGTCGAACGGTTTCAGAACTGATTCCCACAATCTGAGAGAATCACGCCCACGTAGGAGCGGATTTAGAGGTCAGTTACAACCTCTTATCTCCCTATAAAATCCCAACGAACCCAACAAATCAAAGGGTTGGAGAGTGGAATCAGGAGTTAGCAGCTAAAGAAAATTCTGGAGGATCTCAACCACCCTGGTTCGGTGATTCAACAGCCGCAGCAAAATCCTTAGAGATAGGATTTTCAAATCGATCTCAGAAGATCAAATCTGAGAAGATTCTTCAACAACAGAATATAGCTTGATCATTAACCGAATTTTCGGTTCTAACAACTTTATTTACAGAGTTTTAACTCGTTCAGAGTTCGTAAACTCATTAAAGAGTTACGTATAAAACTTCCTACAGAAGTTCATCGTTCCCACGAGATAAGAGACGGTCGGATCGTCAACGGAGAGCAAATTCGACGCAAGTAATCGAAGGAGGCACTCCATCGCTACCGAGAAGAATCCAGTTTTAAACAAAGGAGAAAACCAGATTTGTTTTCTTCTCTTTTGTAATCAAGTTGTAACCGAGAATTAAAGGAATTCAATTCAAATTTTCTTTTATTCTCTTCATTACAATTTTTCCCACATACAAAAGATGGCGACTCCGCTGGGGACTAGCTTTTCCGACGAAGAAGTGGTGGCGCAATCCGACGTCCACCTCATGGGAACGACTGTAGAAACTCTCATCGTGGAGTTTGATCAAGCGAAATACGAGGAAGCCTTATCCTCTGGATCGCTTAGCCCCAAGGCTAAGCATGGTGTCCGCAAAATCTCTAAGGAGATTAATTCTGTTGTTGAAGTGCCGAAGAAAGCCCTCTCCTTCGGCCAGGAACTCAAACTGGCTTTGTCAGCGGAAGACCCCACATCCGCGTCAGCGAGGCATGCTTCAGGCCACAAACGGCCTCTGGAAGAAACGAGTTCCATGAGCGTTAATGACGCTGCTGCTAAGGCTTTGAAACAAGCCAAGAAGAACGCCGCTCGCCGACGGAGAAGATCCATACGACGAGCACACTTACGTGAAAGCCGACTGCTGGCACAACGCGAGAATCGCGTTCATGAGACTTCCGCCGAATTTAGCGTTCCCAAAATAGAACGCTCACTTTGTGGCAATGAGCCTGATTATGAGCCTCGGCTAATTCAGTTGAAACGCGACCCTGAGTGGCGCGTTGTCTCCCCAAAACGCAGCCCTCAGAAGGAAGCTGCCAAAAACAAACGCGACCCTCAGGGAAGTGTTCAACCAAAACGTGACCCTCACAGGTCTGTTTCACCAACTAAACGCGACCCCCAGGGGTGCGTTCAAACAAAACATGACCCTCGCGGGTCTGTTTCAACATTTAAACGTAGGCCTCGGCCTAAGTTTCACAAATCCGAACGCGACCCTCGCGTTGTTCCTCAAGAACGCGGTCATCAAGAGGTCCGCCAGGTTCAGAAAGATCAACGTGGTTTCAAAATCCACGTTCGACAAGAACCAGTCTCACCTACCCAAGGGCAGGGGGTTCCATCTCCACTTCCAAGCCCGAGGAAAAGTTCCTCCCAAGTTCCTGATCTGCGGGAATTATTATCAAGAGGAAAACCAACAACACAAGCAGCTCACTCATGCCAATGTGAGAGGCTTATTTCGGCGGTTCTTTCGGAGTGCCATTGCTGCACATCCACACCTCAGCAATCTGTGTTCGACCGGTTAACAAATGTCGTTAGGCCTGCCAAAAGACAACGCCGACACAGAAAGAAATCTGAATACCCTCATGTCACTATCAACATGATCGGCCGAGGGAAAGCTTCGCATTCCGATTCCGACGAGTCGCAAAGAAGTCACTCCCCAACCGTCAGGGAAATGTGTGACCAACTCGAAGGAGTATATCGGAATACTCGAACTCGGACAGGAGCTATTCGCCCGGTTAATTATCAAAAGTTAGCCAAAGGCATTACAATAAGTAATGAACATTCGGCAATAGCCGAGTCTCAATCTTCAAGCTCTGTCGGAGCACAAGGAGTTTCTGCCTACATGACAGAAAGCCCCGAGGACATAGCCAAAAAAGTGAACGAGCATCACGTCATGCTCCATGCGCAACAGGAAACACTTCTCCAATTAAAGGATATGCTGGCCCAGCTCCTCGCTAAAAAAGGCCACAAACCTGAGTCTTCCCGGAAGACAATTTCAAAGGGAAAGCAGAAAGCGCACGAATATTCAGATCGTGAGACTCACAATCTTGAATCCTCTTCCGAAGGTGAGAGGGAGATGGAAAAAGAACTGCACCCTCAGTCCACCAAAGTGGATGAGTTAGAGGCTCGTCTCAATGCAATTGCTAACAGGAGCGAGCTCCGCGAAGAAGGAGTGGTTCGGCCTTATCCTGCGGAATGGGATACAGCTCCCTACCCGCCAAAATTTAAGGCTCCAACCTTGCAACCGTTCGACGGCACGGGATCGCCAAATCAGTACATTTACTACTTCAAATCCTAAACTGGAGATGTGGTAGCAAATGACGCCATCTTGACCCGCTTATTCATTGGCACGCTTAAAAGAGTTGCCTTTGAATGGTTTATGAAACTGCCTGCCAGATCTATCTAGAAATGGGTAGACCTGGAAAGGCTATTCTTGGCCAGGTTCTTTGAGGATGACACGGAGGTTTCAGTCCCAACTCTCCTCGCCACCAAGCAAAGGAAGGGAGAGTCCATCAAAGCCTACGTGGAAAGATTCCGCAGCATGGCATTGCGATGCCCCTCAGGTATGACTCAATCAACCCTGGTTGAAACTTGCAGGCACAACCTGCAGACTCAGCTCCTTACTCAGATGGGAGTAGCGGAGTGTCGCTCCTGGAGACAACTAGTTTCACAAGGAGAACAAGCGGAAGAGATAGTGGCGAGAGTCAAAGCTGAAGAAGTGCCACAACCCAAACCGCAACAACAACAGCAACGTAATCAGAACAATGCCCAACGGTCTAAGGGGAAAGAGACCTTAGCAGCTGATTACACGCGAGTGCCGCCACCTACCAAGCAAGGCAAGGCGCCAAATCAACAAAGAGCACCCAAACAGTATTCGTTCAAAGAAGAGCATGTGGACACCTTGTTCCAACTACTTCGGAAGAACAACAAACTACAGCTTCCCGAAATCAGGAAGCCGGATTAGGCAGGGAAAGTCGACGACCCTAACTATTGCCGTTATCACAGATTCCTTAGACATCCTACCAAAAAATGCTATGTCTTCAAAGACATCTTGCAGAATTTGGTAAATGCTAACGTGCTCACTTTGAAGCCCGAGCAGAAGACCGTGTCTACCAACTTGATAGCGGTCCAATTCGGCGACTTCCCACCGATGACCACTGCAAATGGCGTCGTTCCCATTCGTAAGGGAGAAATGCGCCTGAAGAATGTTGACTTGCATAGTCAGAAGGACAGGGGGTTGGTACCCCTCACCACCTCAAAAGGGGAAATCATGTGGGTCCACCCTGATCTAGTGGAAGACCAACAATGGACGAACACCTCGTCCAAGAAGAAAGGAGGAAAGGCTAAATCATCCAACATGATTAGCCCCTCCGTTGCTGAAAATGATGATCACCTCAAGCTTCTCACCGATTCAGAAGAAGAGAGGATTGTCCTGGCAGCATACCCAGGAGACAACCCTGGCACTCGGTCAGGAAAAGCCTACTTGAGGGATTACGGCTAGAATGTTCAAGAAGTGGAAGAACAGCCCCAAGACGCTGGGGGTTCTGTGCCGAAGAAGCCGGTCGATAAAGGCAAACAAAAAGAGCTCCGGTTCAATAAAAATCTTCACCAGGAACACGGGGAGTCAAGTGCTCCCTTCTAATTCAACGTCATGGCACAGCTGGCTAACATACCGGCCAGGATTACCCTGTATGAGCTCCTAAGGTTATCCAAAACTACCAAGGAAGCTCTGATTGAGGCATTGAAGAATACGGAGAGCTTCATTACGCAAGTCGCTCCAATTCCCGAAGCTTCTGAAGAACAAACTTGCCTACAATGTATGCAAGCGGCAAGAAGCCTACCCTGCATATCCTTCACTCAGGAAGATATGCAGGTTAAGCACCAACACGATAGACCCTTGTATTATACGGGGTATATCGGATCCTCCGAAATCAGCCGCGTTCAGGTTGACCCGGGTTCAGCGCTCAGCATCATGCCTTACAGGGTTATGCAGGTGTTAGGAATCCCTATACATCGGCTGAACACAACTCAAACAACCATTTTCGGGTTTAATACAAACAGCACTCGACCCCTGGGAAAAATCAAACTCAGGTGTCAAATCGGAGACCTTAAGTCGGAGGTGACTTGCTACATCATAGATGCGGACACGTCCTACAATCTTTTATTAGGACGACCCTGGATACATGCGAACCGCATTGTCCCATCTACTCTGCATCAAGTCATGAAGTATGCCAACGACGAGGGGGAAGTTCGAACTCTGATTGCAGAGAAATATCCCTTCCGAGGAGTCGAGAATTTCCACACCGACTCCGTCTTCTATCTGGAGTCCCAGGAGAAGGAAGATGTAGACAGCAGTAACGAAGCTGACGTCGAGCCAGATCCTGACGAAGATTGTCCTTGGGAATTAAACTTTGATGTAATGGGTCCAAGTGAGAGTGATAATAATGTACCGAGTGGGGGCGAGTGGTGCATTAATGAAGATTTTATTTTAGCGTACTTGTCTGATGTTCCCTCTAAAAATGAACAAATAGAGAACAATGCTAATGTAGGTACCAATACATGGCATGTACTGTGCACCGAGGCATCACTCACATTGCCAATTGAGTCGGCTTTCGTTTCAGACGAAGAAATAGAAGACGCACAGAAGGCTTTCTTTAAAGTCCCATCCAAAAGGAAAGGGCGGAAGCCGATCTATTTCGGGAAGGTCAAACCTATACAACTCAAGCGAGGAAGTTCGGAGGAAGACGATGGAGTTCCTCAATTCCATTATCACGAACCTAACTCCCTCCGACTAATAAAACAAATGGGGTATGACTTTAACGAAAAACAAGGTTTAAATTTCGGGAAAGGAAGACGAACACCGATTCGGATGTCTCTAACCCCCGAAGGGAAACCCCCAGATTACTACCAAAAGACCAGAAGGGGTTTAGGATTTGTCACACCTCCCGCTGTCTCAGAAAATGAAATAAGTAATTATCTGCGTCAGGACCATTCATCCGGAACGTCTGCATATGAGTCCGATGTCAATATCGGACCTCTCTTTAGAAATCTGACCGTGAATATGGTGTCAACTAGTCACCCAGATGAAGATGCAGGGGGTGATGAAGGGTTAATGGAATCAACCAATGACCCCTAGATCAAACGTCTTAACATCTTATGGGACATGCGATTCGAACAACGCGAACCACCCACTAAAGATAAAGTGGTCCAGGTTAACATGGGAGACGAACATGATCCTAAGCCCATTTTCATAGCCGAAGATTTATCATCTTCCGAGAAAGAAGACCTTATATCTCTCATCCGAGAATATATAGATGTCTTTGCTTAGAATTATGAAGACATGCCTGGTCTTGACCCAAAAGTGGCCGTGCACCGTCTCAACATTGATCCGGATGCCAAACCCGTTAAACAACAACAACGTCGGTTTCGTCCCGAGATCATGGAAGCAATTGAGTCCGAAGTGAAGAAGCTCATAGACTCAGGCTTTGTGAGGGAAGAACAACACCCAGACTGGGTAGCTAACATTGTTCCAGTTCCCAAGAAAAACGGTAAGGTCCGTATATGCATCGATTTTCGCGACCTTAACGCAGCTTGTCCAAAAGACGAGTTCCCGCTTCCTATCACAGATGTTATGATCGATAACACCTGCGGATATGAAAGAATGTCCTTTATGGACGGATTCTCTGGGTATAATCAAATCAAGATGCACCCAGACGACGAGAGACATACTGCATTCAGAACACCACTGGGGGTGTATTGCTACACAGTGATGCCTTTCGGCTTGAAAAATACAGGCACGACTTATCAACGTGCAATGAACACTATCTTCCACGAACATCTGCGTAAGAAGATAGAGTGCTATGTTGATGACATAGCTGTGAAAAGCCAATGTAAAGGAGATCATCTTACAGATTTGAAGACCATGTTCGATATCATGCGGACACATCAGCTGAAGATGAACCCGACAAAATCATTTCTCGGAGTATCAAGTGGAAAATTCCTAGGATTTATTGTCACATCCAAAGGAATTTCTCTTGATCCTGAGAAGGTGCGCGCTATCCAAGACATGCCACCACCGAAGAATCTCAAAGAGCTCAGAGGTTTGCAAGGCAGACTGGCCTACATCCGAAGGTTCATATCTAACCTTTCAGGGCGCTGCCAACCTTTCTCGAAGCTCATGAAGAAAGGGATATCCTTTGTTTGGGATGAAGAATGCCAGAAAGCTTTTGAAGAGATCAAGAAATTTCTCACCCAGCCACCCGTTCTCGTGGCCCCTATATCAGGAAAACCATTCCTGTTATACGTGAGAGCCATGGAACATTCTCTAGGAGCGCTGCTGGCCCAGAATGACGACCAAGGTCAGGAGCAAGCCATCTACTATTTAAGCAGGACCATGATGGGAGCCAAACATCGGTACAACCCGGTTGAAAAAGAATGTCTCGCTTTGGTATTCGCGGTTCAAAAGATGCGACATTACCTAGTTGGACAAACAATTCATGTCATTTCTAAAGTGAATCCTTTGAGAGTCCTGATGAAGAAGCCATCGTCTCTGAACTGTCGACTTGCAAAATGGGCCATCCTATTGTCACAATACGACATGCAATTTATGCCCCAAAAGGTAGTCAAGGGTCAAGCATTGGCAGATTTCTTAGCCGATCACCCGGTGCCAGGGACATCTAAGTTGTATGAAGAATTACCTGACGAAGTCGCTGAAGCTTGCGTCATCCAGGAAGCTACGCAAGTGTGGAAATTATTCTTCGACGGCTCATCTAGAGCAAATCCTCATGGAGCGATTACTGCGGGAGTAGGAGTGGTGCTCGTCTCGCCTAACGGTCACGTAATCCCAAGAGGATTTTCCTTAGTCGAACCGTGCACCAACAATGTAGCTGAGTATAACGCATTGCTACTAGGGATGCGACTCGCCGAAGAACTCGATATCCGGCACCTCGAGGCCTATGGTGATTCTCAGCTCATTATAAATCAAGTCCGAGGGGAATATGAAGTACGCCATGAGGACTTAATCCCATACTACTTCGCAGTGCTAAAGCAAGCTAAGCAGTTCGAGGGATTCTTTATCGAATACATTCCACGAGCCCAGAACGCTTATGCAGATGCTTTGGCTTCATTGGCAACTTCGCTGGCGTTACCACCAGGTACCGAAACGACTATCCCGGTCTCTGGACGTGAACTATACTCCTCCAAGATTCCTAAGGAGGAGAACTCAGACAAGACAATGATGGAGGAAGTCTGTACGACCTCCATAGAATTCGAGTCTAGAGATTGGCGATTTCCATATGTGGACTATGTCCTGTACGGAATCTTGCCCGATGATTCTAAGGAAGCGGCCGCCATCAAACGAAAGGCCCTCCGATTCTATTACGATGCAGTCACTCAGACTCTGTATCGTAAATCCCACGACGGCATTTTGCTCCGATGTCTTTCTCAAAAGGAAGCTAAAGAGGCCCTCAAGGAAGCTCATGACGGGATGTGCGGAGCTCATCAGCCCGGAACTAAATTAGGAGATCGCCTCCGTCGAATTGGCTATTACTGGCCAAAGATGTTCTCAGATGCGGTTGATTACGCTAAACGTTGTCACGCGTGCCAAATTCATGGGGATTTCATCCACCAAGCGCCTGGAAACTTACACCCCACATCTGCATCATGGCCATTTGAAGAATGGGGCATGGATATTGTAGGACCAATTTCTCCTCTAACTTCTAAAGGACATCGGTTCATCCTGGCTGTGACCGATTATTTCTCCAAGTAGGCGGAGGCAATCCCGTTGAAAGAAGTCAAAACTTCCAACGTAATCAAATTCATCAAACACCATGTTGTCTACCGTTTTGGAGTCCCGAGGCGGATAGTCCACGACAATGGGACACAATTCGTCAGTTTTGGGTTCCAGAGGTTTTGTGACAAATTCAGAATCCAGAGCGTTACATCTACGGCATATTACCCGCCGGCGAATGGCCTTGCAGAAGCCTTCAACAAAACCATTGTGAAACTTCTTAAGAAATTCGTTTCCAAGAGTCGACGCGATTGGGATGAAAGACTTGGCGAATGTTTGTGGGCCTACCGTACAACGGTGAGGACCCCTACGAGAGCTACACCGTTTTCGTTGGTATATGGCTGTGAAGCCGTATTACCACTAGAGATTCAGATTCCTTCTCTGAGAGTCGCCATCACGACAGGGCTAACAGAAGAAGAAAAGCATCAACGGCGCCTGCAAGAACTTGAAGCCCTAGACGACAAACGACTTCAAGCTAAGCAGCAGATCGAGCTCTATCAAGCTCGGATTTCCAAAGCCTACAATAAAAAGGTTAAGGAACGAACTTTCAAGAAAGGCGATTTGGTCTTGGCCAACAGACGACCCATGGTGATGACACACAAAACCAAAGGGAAGTTCAATCCTAAATGGGAAGGGCCCTTCGTAATAGACTCAGTTTATTCAAACGAAGCATATCGCCTCATCAATCAACAAGGAGACAGGCTCATGATGCCAATCAATGGGAAATTCCTAAAGAGATATTTCCCGTGAATCATGTAGCCCCCTAATCCCCAGCTAGATCAGGCTGGGGGTTGCCTATTTATAGTGTAACTCTATTTTGTATCTCGTCAAGTTAACACTACACCTCTGACGATTGAAATTTTCTGGAATTATTCCAAGTAATAATAAAGAGAATTTCGTTCTTTTCAAGTTAATACTATATTTATAACATTTGCATTACTTTTTCGTTGTCTTGAATTATATTTCAACAAAAGTGATAATGCAAAACAAAACGATATCATTTTCATCCAACATTGTTAACTTCGATACAAAGGCGCCGATGAGCAAAATGAAAATGATACAGAAATCCCTTAATAAAAAAAAGGGGGTACAAGATCTAAGCATCAGGTTTCATCAACTTGAGAGATTTCAGCCTGGACTTGAAGGCAGAGAGTTTCTTTTCATGAGTCGCCCTGACCCGTTCCTTGATCTCTCTCCTGAGCTTAGCTTCGATAGGTTCAGCAGCAACAATGTCTTTACGAATCTTCTCAGCCGCGTGGAGCGTACGGCAAAAGTCAGTGTAGATACGATCGCTTTGAAGCCCAAGCCCTTTTCGAGCGTCTTCGTATTGAGCCAACTGAGTTTTCTTCTGGTCTAACTCTGCCTCCAAGCGAGCAATGTCTTTTTCAGTGGCACGAATAGCAGAAACAACACCTTTGGTGTCGGTATATACTCTAGTTTGCTGTCACCGTAAGAGAGATATGTGTGCCTTCTTCGCAGACAAGTCCTTACAAAGGATTTCTCGACGATGCGACTTTGAGATCATGGCCAAGGAAAGAGCTTGTAGGCATCGAAAATTGCCGATAGGTCCCCGAACATAGCTCGGTGTCAACGAGTGACGATCGAACGTCACTACCCGGTTCACAAGAGCTCAAATGACGCCGGTGAGCGACTGAAGCAAACCGACGGATTACGTGAGCCGACAGAATGTCAGAATCACGAGGATACGGGTTGACCGAAAACCCCGCGATCACCGCAATCGGACCAACGCCCGCTGTGCCCCAATCACCCCACAGATAATCCAACCATCGGGGCCTACAGAGCTCGCCGTCACGATTCCAACGCATCCGAAATCACTCAAATCCGAGTTCGGACGAAAAGTCAACGGCGAGTCAACAGCGGGACAACGGCACGGCCCCGGGCTGAACCGGGGACACCCAAACAAGTCTCGGCTGGCTCGAGACACCCCATGGGGGGTGTCCCGGCCTTGGCCAGGACACCCCTAGGGGGGTGTCTCTCCTCTTGGGGTGTCCATATGGCCCCTAGGTGCTCTCTTATGGCTATAAATAGCCCCCTTAGCCCTCCATTTACAAGGGCTCTTGATTTGGCTCTGATTTAGCTTTGGGAGAAGAATTTCCGGTCTTGGGATTATCCTCGAGATCTGAAATTCCGGAGTTTGGAAGCGGCGAAGCCCTGCTGGAGTGAGGAGTCAGAGTTCTTCATCAAGGTTCATTCACCCCCCCCCCTCTGATCCTTAGTGTTGCTCCTTAGCGGTGACACTAAGAAGAGCTATTATCTCGTTTTAGCCGAGATATACGCTTATAACCTCTAGATCTTGCGCGGATCGACGAGGTTCTGTTTCTATATCCTACGCGGATAGACGAAACTCTGCCGGATTTTACCGGCAAGGATCTTGAAGAGTCGGCGGTCCACGGACATCGACGTCCCC
>BQKN01064471.1:0-18876 GCA_022839385.1 Asparagus kiusianus | reverse complement strand
GATAAATGCAAAGAACACTAAAAGACCAATATCACTTTTTATTCAAAAGCCAAAAGAAAGTGATACAAGACAAACTTGTCCTTGTCAGAAGAACATTACAAAAACCAAGTTCACTCATGCATCAAATCAAAAGTTGCGAGTTGAGTCTTGAGCTCGGCTAATTCTTTCTCGTGATTAGCTCGCACTATAGCTTCAGCCTTGGCCCGGAGTTCATCCGCACTTGGTGTGATGATGGCCGCCACTTTGTTCCTGGCCTCCTCTAGGGCTAAAGCCTGTGAGTGATATTCCAAAGCACTGTTGGCATCCTGGGTGCTGAGGATATTGACGACGTTTTCTTCACGAGAAACTTCAGCCTTTAAGCGTAAGACTTCAGCCTCGGCTTCAACGAGTCTATCACAGAGCGAATTCAGAGAAGTAGTCGAGCGTTCTAATTCTTCTCGCTTCTGAATATTACGCTCACGAAACTCCGCAACCTGGCGCTCTTTCTCAGCTAAGTCCCGCTCCAGTGATTCCCGTTGTATCATTTCGGCAACTTGAAGATTAGCCAGAGTTGATACAATTTGTGGCTGGAGGTCGCTATGACCCATGGTCTCGAGGCGTTGTAATTTCTCCTCCAAACGGAGGATGATTTCTGAGCAACGCTCGAACCATTGAGGTTTGCCCACACACCTAACATTGTTTAAGCCTGCTTCCAAGAGAAGTCGAAAGGAATTTAGGGTCCCTTGACCATTCATCAGAGACTCAACCACCGTCTTCGCAAGAGTGTTTAGATACACCAAAGATATCTGAAGGAACTTAGGTGCATTAGCAAGCCTGACGGTCGCACCTGAAGATACCCCTTCAGCAGCTGAGGTTGGTGCGTCAAGACGATGGCTAGTAGGCGATCCCGGTGCCGAAGCTGCAGAAGCAATCGAAATATTCAATTGCGAAGGGCTTGAGGTTAGGGCCATCAATGCCTTCGCTTGAGACGAGCTTGGCCCAGCCTCTGTCGGAGCAAGTGAGATCTTCATCACCGCTTTCGGTGAAGTGGCCACCATAGAAGAGTCATGTAAGGTTTGCTCCGGCAAAGGAGCCGATACCTGCACGACCGGCTGTTCGGGAGGAGGAGTCGCTACAGTGGTTTTAGGTAACACTGCAGGCGGAGCAGTTGCTGTGGGTGCATCAAGTGTATGTTGCTCTTGTAGAGAAGCCAACGCCGGCAGAGGTTCTTGCTCTAAAGGAGCAGCTGAAGTAGTCCCGGGAGCTGGCGAACCTGCACGAAAAAACGGTCGGAAAACAGAAAAAGCGTGCGGGATAAGTCAAAACAAACTAAGCTTACCGGTGAGATAAAAAGGTGTATAACCAGATGCCTTATCAGACGTAGCCTTGGGAGCATCGTCAAAAAAAGTTATGTCTTCCATTGAGTCGCGCTCCTCATCTTCTGCGTCGTCGCCCGGCAAGCTGCCAACTTCAGCACCTTCATCATCTTTATCTTCGTCAGCTTCACCGCCGATCGAGGAGCCTTCATAATCAACTCGTTCCTCGTCTTCTTGAGTAGCTGAAGACCCAGGAAGATTTGTGCCAACGGCTGGTTTATTCATAAGTCCTGTTGTAGGACTAGGAATTAAGTCACCGGCTTGTGACATTAAGGCTGAAGGAGAAGGTGATGGATTCTCTTCAAGACCCCTTGGTTCTGATACCGGAGACGGAGGAAGATCCATCACTGGAGCAGATTCTGCATCTGCAGTCATTAACTCATCCTCCTCGTCCTCAGGAGGATGATAAGAAGAAGCTTCGCCGGATAAGGCTGGCCCCTGAGAGCAAAGCCCAGCTCTATGTGGCAAGCCCGCCACAGACGACTCCTGTTGTCCTTCATCCACAGCAGCCCGGATGGCCTCAGCCATCAACTTGGGTTTTTGTTGGCCTTCGGGAAGAGGATCAATCAGCAACTTCCGACGAATCTGTTTATCATACTTGCCGGTCTCATCTGCCGAGAGTTTTCTCTTCCCAGCTGCTCTAGTCACGGGGAGGTTAACCACCCGTTGCTCTTCCGCCTGAACAGCCTCAGCTCTTTGTTCCTCTTCCTGCCTAGTAGGCTGGTTCTCAACGGCTAAGAACTCATCAATCCCTCTCAAACGAGATGTCTTTGACCCCCTCCTTAAGGAATACATGTGCCGAATGTCTTTCAGGCACGATGAATTTATGTTGTAATTGGGGATCTGAGACGCTGCGTGATACCAATTACAGAAGCTTATGGAGGTGTAGGAGTTGGCAGTTTTGTGGGGAAGCCTGAAAACGGCCTTGGTACAACCTGCCACAGAATAAAACCAGGCCCTGGCTCCTTCATATAGATTGCCCACAACCGATAACTGAGGGCGAGGGTTCCCGACGTACACTTGGTCGTACCCAAATTGCCGAGCAAACCTATAAGGTTGGTAGGGCTCGACAAAGCAGTTGACGCCTTGTCGGAAGACTAAGTAGCCTGGCCTAATGGAGAGAAGCCAATGGAAAACACCTCCGTTTAGCTGAGTGAATCCATTAGAGCCTGCTACATCCTGATATTCCGCGCCATAGATACCGCCCTTAAAATCAGGGAAACATCGATAGATATGGAAGTTGGTGTCTCGCGCCAAGATTTGGTGAATCCTAACCATATACCCCCCTTCCTACTTCGCAGACTCTAGTCTTTGTACGAACGGGGTGAAAGAATCTCCCGGGGGAGAAGCTGCACTCATCAACGAAGGGCAGTGGAGCACGTACCAAGCCATCAAATAAGTATATGGCATTGGCACCCTAGGATTGGGAGTCTTGAAAGTCTTGCGACCCTCGGACTCCACCTCTGTGGTTTCAACGAAGTCCGAAGTCAACTCCCGCAATCCGAATTGTAGACAACCTACCATAGCACTAAGGAGGCTCACAGGCCTCCTATGGGCTAGAAGGACGGCGGGGTAGATCACCTCAACAGCGAGAGCATCGATCGGCCTAGTAGGGACGACGCATCGCTTGAGCCACAGCATCAAATACCCAGCCAAAAGCGCCGTATCAGAGATAGGGAGCAAAGCTTGGTAATGGAAACTCTCAAATTCCGTATGGGCCGGGAAAACATCTTCCTTGGCCTCATTTGTGTAGTGGGAGGTAGCATCATCAATCCGGGCTTGGACTTCTTCCAAAGTGCTGGCCGATAATCGGGACACTAAGCCCCCCTTACTGGTCAAGTTCTGGAATAAATATTCCGCCCAAGACACTTGTTTAATGCCGCTTCCGCGGGCCCCCGTCAGCTGCATACAGATGTGGAAGTGACACATGACTTCCCATAAAGTGTCATAAATTTCGGGGCTGGCCTTCTTTAAAAGTTGGAGTTCCGCCGATCCCGGAACAAATTCTTCATATGGTAAATCTCCAAGAAGAAGACCCGAGACTTCGTGTATCTCGTGAAGAGCGAAGCCTAACTCCCCCACAGGAGTGAAGAAAGTGCAAGTATCAGTGTTATACTTCTCTAGTATGGAGAAAAAGTGAAAATGGCTCTGAATGATTCCAAACTTAGTGGCCATCACAGGAATCTTCAAACCAGCTTGGGAGAGAGGCGCATCCAATTCGTTCAAAACGAACTCGGTCATCCGTGTCCACCACCCTGTCACTGAAGAATGGACCCAGCCAGGAGTTCTAAAGCCTTGCGCAGGAAACTCCCCTTTCTTTTCTATAAACCTCCTGACAAAAGTCCTCGCGGGACTAGCCACTTCACCAAGGGGATACTCCTTAGCAAATAAACCTGGTCGTAAAGTAGTCACTTGTCGACCATAACCTGCCGATCGGACCCCGTGGAAAGTCAAAGTCCCAAGAGCAACTCCGTCTTGATCCTTGACCAAAGGCCAATCCATATGCCTCGGGACGGATGCACACTGGAAGTAGGATATGGGGAACATTCTCTCCATATTTGGTAAGAACAGGTTGCGGTCTCCAACTTTCCGCAACCACTTATAGTTCCCGTCATAAGCGGTATCAGCATCAAAGTCAACGAAGTCCCCGAAAAGGTATCCAGGTTTGACTATTGGTTTACGGTTCGTGTGCTCAAACTTAGCGTCCGTAACCAATACCCTAAGAGTTTCGGGAGAAGCTTTTGTGACTAATTCCGCGCGACTCTTGTCCCTAATTTTGAAGACTGGGAGTTCTAGGCGCGAGTTGAATGTCATGTTCATGTCCACGCCACCTACATGCCCAAAATGATGGCGAAAAAGAAGAGGTTCGCTGGAATGACGCACTGCAAAACGAAGAAAAAATAAGCTAAGTCAAAAGCAAAGCCCAGACGCGAAGGTCGACACCCGCGTCAACTAAGTTCAAACGCGAAGGTCGAACCTCACGCCAGAAAAGTCAGACACGAAGGTCGAACCTCGCGTCAGAAAATTCAGACGCGTAGGTCGACCCTCGCGTCAAGAATCTGAGACGCGGAGGTCGAACCCCTCGTCAAAAATTCCAAACGACGGAGTCCAGCCCCGCGTTATCTGAAACGAGTTTCCTCGTTGGATCCAAAGATCAAAACTTGCCGAAGCAAGTTCAACGACCATGAAGGCCATACTTACCACCGATCAAAGGAAGGTGAGGCGGCATGTTCGCCTGAGCGGCAGCGCCGCCGGCCGGCGCTGATGATGCCGACTCTAGAGCCGCAGCGGCGTCAGATCGGGAAGAACGAGGAGCGTCCTGCTTGGGTGCCATGAGATCTCGTCGGAGGGGAAGAACAGTTCTTCGCCGGAGGAGAGAACGAAGATTTTCGTTGGAATTTCAAGAAGAGTCGAATGACTCTGATTTGACCTAAAGCGGTCTATTTATAGACAGCTGGACAGGCTATCAAATCGTAACGAATGGGATTCGAGGTCAGAATCCCGCCCGAACCGACCCTCGCGTTCGGGTCGGTTGAAATTCCAAAACGTTGGGCTCACCCACGCGTTCCAATTCTCAAATGCATAATTTGTTTATGCATTGGATTATTATAATGGCAGCTCTTTGACTACCAAGGCTATGACACGGCCCCAGATAGATAAGAGCTAGCAACAATCATCAAGGCGACCAAAACCGAGGAGAAATAGGCGACTCCGTAGGGGAGTCTATTGGAGAAGCACAGATAGATTACAGTCAACGACATTGAAATCATCTGGCTCGATCAGACGTAATGAGCAATCAATTCACAAGATTTTGGGGTCCAAAGTATTCCGAAAATTCGTCCCAGTCAACCGCGAACTTTCGAAAACTTTGGATGGGGTTCTGTAGGCTGTCTAAAAATCACAATGGATAGCTGATTAAAGCAAGCCCCGATAACGGAAGTCACAATCAAACGACTTCCACGACCACCGCAAACACGACCTCATTTCTGAGATGATTGATCTTGATGGTTGCGACAACAACATGACCAATATTATATTAGCAACTATTAGAGATGCTGATGAGCAGTGGGATGATTTCAGAAAATAAAAGGTTAGACTTAGTTGGTGAGTTGCTTGGTAGAGAGCTGTAGGCAAATATTCGTCTAAAAGACACTATGGATGTTGATTCCCGTCTAGCTCTCACAACGAAAGCTACAATCAAATAGCTTTCGGGTCGATAAGCGAAGAAACTGCAAATGGAGGACTTTTCACATAGATCGAGAAGAGTTACAATTCGACGACACTTCCGACAACTGATGAAAACTCTATTTAACAGTCTTAACAATCTACAGTGAAGGTTACAATTTGACGACTTTCACACTCCCCAACAGCTAAAGCGAGGATTACAGAACAACGGTCTTTGCAACACCTTACAGAAGAAGTTACAAGTCAACAAACTCCTTCTAAAACGCGGAAGTCATCCCCGCGTTACAAGTATGGAAGTGCAGGCGACCCCCGCGTTTCCAAGTCACAACTCAATGTGAACGACCCTCGCGTTCGTAGGGGTTCAACTCACACCGACCCCCGCGTCATCAAGTAGGCAACAAGCCAAAACGCGAGCGACCCTCGCGTTCATCAATGTTCAGCTAATACCCAACCTCGCGTCACAATTCTAAGACACGAAGTTGGGTTCTGAACGCCAGAGTGGGCGTTTGACTTGTTCAAACACAAGTCGAACGGTTTCAGAACTGATTCCCACGATCTGAGAGAATCACGCCCACGTAGGAGCGGATTTAGAGGTCAGTTACAACCTCTTATCTCCCTATAAAATCCCAACGAACCCAACAAATCAAAGGGTTGGAGAGTGGAATCAGGAGTTAGCAGCTGAAGAAAATTCTGGAGGATCTCAACCACCCTGGTTCGGTGATTCAACAGCCACAACAAAATCCTTAGAGATAGGATTTTCAAATCGATCTCAGAAGATCAAATCTGAGAAGATTCTTCAACAACAGAATATAGCTTGATCATTAACCGAATTTTCGGTTCTAACAACTCTATCTACAGAGTTTTAACTCGTTCAGAGTTCGTAAACTCATTAAAGAGTTACGTATAAAACTTCCTACAGAAGTTCATCGTTCCCACGAGATAAGAGATGGTCAGATCATCAACGGAGAGCAAATTCAACGCAAGTAATCGAAGGAGGCACTCCATCGCTACCGAGAAGAACCCAGTTTTAAACAAAGGAGAAAACCAGATTCGTTTTCTTCTCTTTTGTAATCAAGTTGTAACCGAGAATTAAAGGAATTCAATTCAAATTTTCTTTTATTCTCTTCATTACAATTTTTCCCACATACATCGGCTACGTTATTAGAACATGGATTTGTCAGTGAATAAGCCCGAGGCATTACATGCTTCCCCGGGGAAACTAAGACAACTCCAACTCCGGAGGAGACTTTAGGACGTTCGGGGGTTACTGCCTTATTAACTGCCCTCGAAGCACCATCAAAGTATAATTGCCATACTTGTTGATGTGATGTAGTATTAACCTCGTGGGTTTCATCCGGCAAGTCATCATATACTTCTGCCGTATCTGTTGTCGGGCTTGCCGCCAAAAGATCACAAATCGCTTGTCCTTTGACCGACTTCTGCTGTTTGAAGTGCAAATCATACTGGGAAAAGAGAAGGGCCCACTTCGATAACCGCCAATTCATCGAACCCGGTTGTGTCATAAATACCCGTACTGGGTTAACGTTAGAGATAACGTAAATCGTCTGTCCAACCAAGTAATACCGCATCTTTTGTACTGTGAATACTAATGCGAGGCATTCTTTCTCAATCATCGGATATCGGGACTCAGCGCCTACCAAAGTCCGACTTAAGTAATAAACTGCCTGTTCGTGACCATTATCATCGTCTTGTGCTAATAAAACACTTATCGAATGGTTCATCGCCTTGATGTAAATCAAGAACGGTTTACCTGATTTTGGTGCGACAAGAACAGGAGGGTTTGTCAGATATGTCTTGATATCTTCGAGTGCTTTTTGGCAGGCGTCGTCCCAAATAAATGACACACCTTTCTTGTTTAGCTTAGAGAAAGGTTGGCACTTCCCAAAAAGATTTGAGATGAACCGCCGGATGTAAGCTAAACGCCCTTGCAATCCTCTGAGTTCTCTTAGATTTCTCGGGGGCTGTAATTCATGTATCGCCTTCACCTTGTCAGGATCAATATGTATGCCTTTAGTGGTGACGACGAATCCCATGAATTTTCCGCCGCTGGACATTCCAAGGAAGGATTTAGTGGGATTCATCTTCAATTGATGACTCTGTATGAGATCGAACATCGTCTTCAAGTCCTTGATGTGATCTTCTTTGTTGCGGCTTTTTACAACCAAATCATCAACGTAGCACTCGACCGTTTTCCTGAGGTGCTTTTGGAAAATCTTAGTCATCGCTCGCTGGTATGTGGCGCCTGCATTCTTTAGACCGAAAGGCATCACCGTGTAGCAGAAGACACCGATGGGTGTTCTGAACGCTGTATGCTTCTCGTCATCCGGGTGCATCTTGATTTGGTTATATCCTGAAAAGCCATCCATAAAAGACATTCTCTCAAATCCGCACGTATTGTCGATAATAATGTCCATGATTGGGAGAGGAAAGTCATCTTTTGGACATGCCGCATTCAAGTCCCTAAAGTCGATGCATATCCTGATTTTACCATTCTTCTTCATGACGGGAACAATATTGGCTAGCCAGTCTGGATGCTGCTCCTCTCGGATGAATCCTGAGTCGATCAATTTCTTAACCTCTGCCTCAATGGCTTCCATAATCTGCGGACGAAACCGTCTTTGCTGCTGTTTGACGGGTTTGGCATCCGACTTGATATCGAGGCGGTGCATTACCACATTGGGGTCGAGCCCTGGCATGTCCTCATAATTCCAAGCGAAGACGTCGATATATTCCCTGATGAGGGCAATTAATTCCTCCTTCTCATCTGGGGGAAGACTATCACTGATGAATATGGGCTTTGGGTTGGCTTCATCGCCCATGTTAATTTGGACTATTTTGTCCTCAGTGGGGGGTTCCCTCTGTTCAAACCTATCTCCGTACTGCAAGTTTAGGTGATGAACCCATGGGTCTTCCCACGTTGGTATTTGATCGTCGTCCTCCATCGTAGATGGATCAGCTGTAGTCATGTTCGACATTAGGGTTTTAAATACTTCCCCTAAACTTATATCGGAGTCCCATTCTGAGGAATCTGACGAGTACCCATCCTTGTATTGCTTAGATGATTGGTCATTGATTAACCAGCAACACTCGTCTTCTGAAGAAGAGACATAACTCAGTCCTCGTCTGAATTTATAATAATCATCCAGTTTCCCTTTTGGTACATATGCTGCTTTGGCTGTAATTCGGGAACCTCGATCGAAGTATAATCCTTCTCCGAGTGCGAAATCGTATCCCTGTTTTTCCATGAGCTTGCGCGCTTCCGGACTATACTTAGATAAGTGTCGACTAGGTTTGTCTTCATCCTCATCTTCTCTTAGAAAATGATCTGGTAATGGAAAATTCTCTCCTTTACCATAAATCACTTCTTTTTGCACCCCTGTTTTGGCAGGAACGATCAGGGTTGTTCCGAAAGAATGCTGGAGGTGTTTCTTTGTTACATAAGACGATCTGAGTGGCGTATACAAATCAGGATTATCGTATAATCCCTTTATCGCATCATCAAGAGACAGTGAGTACTCTAAATCATCTTTTATTTCAATATTAGCAAGTTGCCAGTTACAACTGCCATCTGACGATTGTTCATCGTCAAGATTGATTACAAAGGGTACAATGTCATTTAAAACAAAACCTCCATTGTAATCGAATCCGGCTTCGGAATCAGCTTCTTCTCCGCTGTCCGTGCCCTGGACCGATGGTTCAGTATCGGATTCGTTACCATAAAGGAGAGAATCAGTGAAATAATTCTCAAACCCTTTAAATGGTTGCTTATCCGCGACCACCATCCTGACTCTACCATCTGTGTCTACATATTTCAGACACTGATGGAGAGTGGAAGGAATTATAACATTACTATGGATCCAAGGCCGACCCGGTAGTAAGTTATATGATGTTTCAACATCAATCACGTAACACGTGACCTCCGTCTTCAGATCACCCATTTGACATTTTATCCGGATCTTTCCCAAAGGCCTTGACCCGCTGGTGTTGAATCCGTAAATGACAGTACCTATAGACGCTAATTTGCTGACCGGAATGGCGAGGCTATGCATCAAGCGAAGCGGCATAATGCTCACAGCGGAACCCGGATCCACTTGGATTCGGTTGACTTCGCTGAAGCCAATGTACCCGATGAAATACAGGGGTCGATCATGATTCGAGTTCTTCGTCTGCATATCCTCTTTGGTGAAGGTAATGCAGGGAAGGTTCTTAGCCGCTATATTGCATTGTTGAACTAATAGTTCTGGCTCTTCCGGCACCGGCTTGACCCGAGTAAGGAATGCTTCTGAATCGGCCAAGGCCTCTTGTAAGGCTTCCCTGGTCTCCTTTGACAACCACAGCAACTCGTACAGTGTTATCCGCGCTGGAATATTAGCTAGTTGAGCCATGATATCGAAGATGTGCGGAGTGTTTGAGCTCTTCGGTTTATCTCTCCCAATCGGACGATTGAAACGAGATTGCTTCGGATTCTGCACCTCCTGGGTTTTCTTTTCTTTCTGCTTATCCACCGGCTGTCGTTGAGCCTCTTCAACCGGTTTAGGAACCGTAATCACCCCCAGCTCCGTGAGAGTTTTGGCTGGTCCCCGTTTAGTCACCCCCTGCTCAGCTAACTGATCACTAGGTGACAGATAGTTGAAGTGGTACTGGTTTCCGCTTCTGGTGACAAAGACTTCCTGTTCTTCTTCGGAGAGCGGGAAGGTAGGAGCTTCATCACCATCCTCTTTGAAGATTGCAGAAGTAGCATTGCAGGACTTGCCTCTACCCTTCTTGGTCAAGGAAGTCGCCCACTGATCATCTTCAATAAGATCCGGATGAACCCAGAGGATTTCGCCGTTTGGGGCTGTGTGTGGCACAAGTCCCTTTTGGCGCTGTCCATATGGATCATCATTCACCGTCTTCATTCTTACTTTGGTGACGCGTTTTGGCTCGAACCATGTTGTTGGCACCGATCCGAAGCTGATTGACACTGCATTTGCTCCTACATTCTTGGCAGGCTTCGGGGTTATGACCCCTACATCAATTAATGCCTGGATCTTATCCTTGAGGTGGAAGCACAACTTCGTAGGGTGATGGACCGCTCTATGGTATGCGCAATACTTCGGATCCATCACTTTGCTAGCCCCCTCTTGATCCACGATCGCCGGCAGCTGGATTTTGTTATTCTCCAACAAATACTTGAAGATGGCGGGCACCTCGTCATCTTTGAAGGAGTACACTTTAGGAAACCTCGGCTCCGAAGATTTCTGCTTCTGAGGCCGTTGTTGCCAATGCTGCTGCGATTGTTGTGGCGCTCGCTGCTGCGGCTGTTGCTGAGGTTGTAGTTAGAAAGTTTGATTAGCATCAACTGCGTTAGCATGTGCCTTACCCTTCCCTTTTGGGACGAAGTTCTGTTTCGGAGGATTTGTCGCCGGTTGGCCTCTCTCCGCCTTCTTTCTTCTGAGGAATCGCTCAGCTTGCTCCCCTCGGACCTTTAGATCCTTCCATGTTTTGGATGGTGCTGTCCCCATTGCTTCCAACACATCCAATGAAAGATTGTTGTGGCAGGTTTGGAGAATGAACTCCTCAGTGATCGGGTCCCGGCAATTCATCGTCTTGTTCCGGAACCTTTTGACGAAGGTATCGACTAACTCCCCGTCTTTCTGTTTTTCGTCCAGTAACGACCCGATAGATATCTCGGTGTCATCGTCGAAGAAATTGGCGAGGAACTTAGTCTCCATATCGTCCCAGCTATTCACGCTACCTGGCTTGAGGCGACGATACCAATCAAAGGCGGCTCCGCGAAGAGTGCTAACGAAGGACCGTACCATCAGAAGTTCATTGCCAGAGATAACACCCAGATGTGATTTGAAGTAAATCAAATGCTGGTTGGATGAACCCTTCCCATCAAACAGCATGAAGTTGATTAAATTGAACTTCGCCGGATATGGGATTGATTCCCATTCTCTTGGGTATGGACAAGGAATGCCTGTTTTCTTCACCTCTTGAGCAGAAATCAACATATTGATCTTGTTCTCGAGGTTTTTGATCTTTAAACTTTCACCTGTGTTTTCGTTAGCACGATTCTGAGGTGGAAGTGTGGCATTGCGACTAGCATCCTCATTACCACCCCCTGTATTGACGGGAGGATTATTGGCATTGTGAGCTTCATCCGTATCCGTGTGCTCATCTTCCTGAACGACCTGGTTACGGCGGCTTGGTTCGCCTTGCTGGTTCGTCAGTGTCTGAATTTGTTGCTCATGCATTTCTCTCATATTCTGCATGGCCATCTGCATTTCGAACTTGAAGCTCTCTTGTTGTTAGGCCATGGCTTCTTCGAGCATCTTGGCCACTTATTCCGCACTTATTATGAATGACTCGCGGGGTTTTCCTTCGCTGGATACGGTATTATCAGATGCAACTGCCGAGCCGGCATCTGATTCTTCATCTCCTGAAGGTAATCTCGTCCGAACCCTACCATATGTTGCACGAATGATAGCTCCAGACTGCAGATGAGTTACCCGTCGGGGCATCTCTAGAATCGCCTCGGGATTGTCCTGAGCCGATGTTCCTTTGCTGGTCATATTGGTGGTGACCCTCGAAAATTCTCCATCTTCGACCACCGTTCTTCTTCGTCGGAAACGCCTATGCCTTGGTTTTGTGTTTCAGCAGTGAGTCTTTCGAAAACCGAAATCCTCTCGGGGACTGTCTTGGCACAGTTGCACTCAAACAATACTGCCCGAATGAGTTTTGAACAAGGTCATTGAGTTGTCAATTCTCGGGGACTCCTTTTCCTTGCTTTACTCGTACCCCCAACACGATAGTACAACTCATCGGTTTACAGGTCGGAGTAATCTATCGTGTGTTGGCATGATTTCTCAGGTATAACGCCATCGTCATCGGACGACAACATTTCCTTCTGAGGGTGAATTGCCTTCTTCGGGCTTTCAAGAGTCACACGTCTCGAAACACGCTTTTATGGGCGTGAATTCTCAGCGGGCTCCTGGACTTCAATACGCAAAGTGGTACGCTTGGGTGCCATGCACTCCTTGTCATGTTGAGGGTGGCAGCGACTCCCAACATGTTGATTCGTTTGGGGCTTCTTTAGTGGGCCCAAACGTTCTTGGACTGGAGCTTTGCTTCGCTCCTCGGGAAGTGGACCGAGGCGTTCCAAGGCTGACTTCCTTCTTTGGGATGGTCCGGCGGGATCTCCCAGAGCAGTTGTGGAAATCATCGGCGATTTGGGTTAGTTCGCCGGAGGTTGAACTTTTGAAGGCTGCAGTTGTTGCTCCTTAGTCTGAGTCGCCACTTCAGACTTCGGCCTCCAAACTTTGCGGGTTGATGGCGGCTTCTTGGCCACTTCCCTCTGCAGTCTTCTACGGGCTTCTTGGACTTAAGCCCGTGCCTGCACTGACAGTGCGCGGCGTTTGCAAATGCGCTCCTCGAGCGTTGAACGATTCCGTTTGACACGGACCCATTCGTTCGTTGGCGGCTTGGAGGAGCTACCATTCATTGATTGTTAAGGCTGTTTGCCTCTCTTGTTCTTCAGATCCGCGTTGTAACGGATCCCGTCAACGGACTCCATGGCCTTTGAGAAATATTTCGCAAGGTGTTGACGTTGCCTTTGGCGGGCTTTCTTAGAGAGAGTCACCACGCCTTCAATGGCGGATTTGACCTGCTTGGAGGCCGGTGGAACTTCGCCTGATGCAACTTCAGCATCAGTTGGGGCTGGTTCTGCGTTGGTATTCTCCATTTCTTCATACCAACGGACTTTCCTCTTGGAGGAGAACTTCTTGGACTTGCGGGGGGAGGTAGATCCGGACGAGGACGACAAGTACTCCTCGAACTTCTGCTGGTCGATTCATACTCGACCTCCTCCACGACCGGGATTGAGATCCGTGGCTGCGATGCTCCGATCTCGGCAGCGAGATCGGCGGCTCCCACTGTGGTCGCCAGATTGTTCGTGGGAAAAATCGTTGCTTTCTTCATCGATTCCATTGCACTCTCAATAACAGTTTATCGATTACAAAGATCCGGTCTTTTTATAAGATCCGGTTACAACGAAATCAAATAAAAAAGAAATAAAAATTACAACTTTTTCTCCTTGTTTGTCGAACAAATCATGAGCTCCTGTTTTGCGGTCACTCGCTTGCGTGGGTTGTTTGCCTGTGCCGGGGTTTATCCGTGGACCACCGCGCGATCTAGATCCGGTCGGATCTACGCAGTACGACGGGTATTATTTCACGAAGGAAATAATAGCCGGGGGGGATTAGTTCACCAAGGAAATAATCGTCCGATTCTCGGGATCAAAGACCAAGCTTTGATCCGGAGGATGACCGTGTAGATCTGAGATCCAACTTCCTCTCGAACTCTTGCCTTATTTTGTGTCGACGGTCGTTGAGGATCAGATCTGAGGATTTAGTCCAAGTCTTAGAGGCTCCGACGATTCGAGGTTGAGTTCTCAATTCGGCAGAGTTTTCTCTCAAGAGTCAAAAGTCCTTTCAAATGAACCACACCTCTCCTATTTATAGGCACCCTTCACTGTGCCCGGGCACAGGTGGCCGAACCACCTAGCCACCCTGAGGTGGCTAGGCCACCGAGCCACCTCAAGGTGGCTCGGCCTTGGCCGAGCCACCAAGAGGTGGCTCGGCCACTGAGCCACCTCAAGGTGGCTCGGCTTTGGCCGAGCCACCAAGAGGTGGCTCGGTTTCGGCCGAGCCTCTCTTGGTGTTGGTTTTTCCTGTCGTTGTGTTCGTTTTCCGGTTCTGTAGTTGACTTATCCGGACTTCATTCGTTAACCTGATTTGGCAGTAAATCCGCTTTTGAGTTCGAGTCCGAAACTAATCTTGATTCGATCTTGATTCGTTCGAGTCCGCTTTTGGTTGAATGACTCGTTAATTTCTCGACCCGTTAGCTTGTGTATCACTTAGCTTCGAACACGCTTGGATATATCGTCCGATGATTCGTTGTTTTGTCGAATCACCATACCGAGCTGTGTTAAGGGACCTATAAGCAGTTTTATACGCCTACAACCACTCCTCCTCCACCCGAACCACCAGCATCACCTCCGACGCCTTCTCCTCAAATCTCGCACCAACCCCACGTCACCCTCCACCGCTGTCCGCCTTCGCCAAGCCGCTCAGCCGACGCCCTGAGTTCGTCGATCCTACAAACCCTCTGTTCATCGCTGTCGAACCTCCTTAAGACCCGCCCGAACCCTCAGCTTCTGAGCTCAACCAACGACCCACAGCCTTGGGCCCGACCGCGCTGCTGACGAGCCACCCCCTTGCACGTCAGCGTCGATCCGTGCGACGAAACCCCCAGGCAAGATCCTGCTTCCCTTGATTTGATATTCCATTATTTATATCCGTTAGTAATTGATTTCATATATTAGACTATGATATGTAATTATCTGCATGAGTTTGTTGATGAACGATATTGATTACGAGATGCTTTTTATAAAAAGAATATTTTAGATTTATTTTAAAATTATTATTATAAGAAAATAAGTTGATTTTGAAAAAGGGGTTAGTTTTGAATTAATATAATGAGAAAGAATTTTTTAAAAGAAATTTTGGAATTAATAAATTTATGATCATGATGATTGGAAATTGTGACATTTCATGTGAAATTATTTGATAATTGTAGTTCCATCTTGCACTGTTATTAGTAGTTGTTCATGTTTCCTGTTAATGATTCATGACACTGTTACATAGTATTCATTGCATTTATACATTGTTATAGTTGAGAATCGCGAGTATTGCTTAACCATAGTGACCCATGAGATATGAGTTGTTGACTTGGACTTGGGATGGGAAGGTCTGGGTTCATGTTATCGGATATGTTGTTGTTTATTTCCAGGCCCGCACCAGCGAATCGTTTCGTACTGGGGTGGGTCTAAGGAGCAGTGATCGTATGTGTATTGTTTATTTCCAGGCTCGCACCAGTGAATCGTTTCGCACTGGGTGGGTCTGAGGAGCAGTGATCGAATGTGTTTATTATTATTTCCAGGCACGCACCAGTGAATCGTTTCGCACTGGGGTGGGTCTAAGGAGCAATGATCGAATGTGTTTATTGTTATTTCCAGGCTTGCACTAGTGAATCGTTTCGCACTGGGGTGGGTCTGAGGAGCGGTGGTATTGTGATTATTGATTATTTCCAGGCACGCACCAGTGAAACGTTTCGCACTGGGGCGGGTCTGAGGTACTAGTGAGATGTGGTTGTTAACCAGATGTCTGATAATGTGAACTTTGACTCTGTGTGAGATGTGAACCAGTGACCTGTTATAGGATGGCTATTTACATGACCTCATTTCTTGGCTAAGCATGAGTTCTTGTGAAATGTAGGCTAGTTGTGTTTCTTTTCATACATAGATCGGGATTAACATTTAATTATTTACAATTCGAGACATATGGTATATACATGAGGGTTTTCTTGTTTGGATTATTTCTCTCAACGTACTACGTCTCATGTTGTATATTTTTAAGTATTAATTCCATCTAGTGTATGCCCCAGTTACTTGTATGATTGTTCTGATCGCTAGCTGCATGACCTCGTTACCTGATCGATTTTGGATGCTTTATGTTATTATGATTTAGTAGTGTTTTCATGTTGATTTGTGGATTTCAGTTGTACGTTCTTTTGTTGTTTCTATTATCGTATCGTTTTTCGCATTGGATTTCCGTTCGTTCTATTTTTTTGTGGGGTCGTGTCTTGCCGTGTGCCATACACGCTGACGTACACCTGTTTTCTCTGGTGTACGTCAGACTTAGAAGAAGAACAGGTTCAGTCGGGAGATCGTAGGAGCTAGAGGATTCTTAACAGATGTGCTTTGCAGAAGAGCAGAAGAAGAATTAGAAGCTTAGTTATCGGTCCTAGTTGTTTTTGGTAGTTCTTTCCATTCCTGCTTGATCGATGTATTTTTGTATCTCTTCAGTATTCATTTGTTTAGTTTTTGTATAAGGGCACGTTTGACCCGTATTTTTATGTCTCGTATGTTATCCCATTTGTGATATGATATTTCTTTATTCTGAGTTTGTCTATTACATTCTTGTTGATTGTGATCGGGGACTTGTGACTTCGCATTGTATTTATTTCTAGACACTTAGCGTATTAGATTAAGAAGAAAAGAGAAAAAAATGATAGTGTATATTTTTTTCTCAGTCTAATACGTCACGGACTTATTCACGTTCCGATTCCCGGGTATTTTGGGAAGCGGTGCGTGACAGGTAGGGTTAGGGTTTGTAAAGTTTTTTATATATGATAAATACATTCCCGTCTAGGTTGCCTACCTAGACGGAAATTTCTGTCTAGGTTACCTACCTAGACAGAAATTTCTGTCTAGGTTGATTTTTAATATATATATATATAGTTTGGCATTCTAGATGAAAAATTCCGTCTAGAAAGCCTCAAACTAGACGAATCAAGCTAGACGAAAATATTTCCGTCTAGGTTGCCTTAACCTTGACAAAATATTTTCCATCTAGGTTAGATGAAATTTTATTCCGTCTAGTTTATTCCGTCTAGTTTGGTTATTTTTCTACTAGTGAGTGTTTGCCAACTACACCATCTGCTAGATGGTAGAGCGACCTTCAACACGCCTAAAAACACTCCAGAATAAGACACACCATAAGGGTGGTTGCCCTAAAAAAAGCAACCCCGGCTTCTAATCGCCGTCACAGAATAACTCTGGCCAGAACACAGGTTCTGATCAGATCCAAACATCGCTCAAGCTCTAACTGACAATAGCTCATATGAGCATACGAGCAGTGATTAAGTCTGTGATAGGCATCTCAGACCATGAGGATTCTTTGAAGGGAACTCCTATACACCAGGGATGAGATTGTGAGAAAAGTTTAGGGCCTACTAACTGATTGTCTTCTCAGGGAGAACAACCTTGGCCCTTTAACTGACGCCTACACCACTAAAGTTGCCTAAGCTTTTGTGATCGAAGCATGTGACCCGCACGATCCCCATAAGGGAGACTTCTCTATTCACAACATGGTCCATTCCCCAGTACTCCCGAAGCTCCTTCAAGAAAACCACTATGGTTTGTCATTTTCAGGTAGTACAATATTGGTTGTTGGATTCTCTCCCCAAGAGAATTTCCATCATAAAAGTTACCTAGTAGCTTTTGGTCGTGCCCCCAACCCTCACAAACTCGACTAGGAAAACACCATTCAACATAATTCATGGTGTCTGAGCAGTTCCTTTTGCTAAAAGTCAGCATGCCAACCGTCTGCCTTCAAGGCCTCGCTGAAGATTTGAACTCAAAGGAACCTTGGTAGATGACATGGCAAATAGAGTTCCGACTCATCTTCGTTTATCAATGAGTCGTCTGCTATGGTAAAAGTAAAGCCCAACTAAAGACGTTTAATACTAGCGGCCTCATCTACTACAAAACTGCCTTTGAAACAGAAACAAGGAAAGATCACAAGTGGTTCAACACCCTTGAGCATCAGATGTCTGCAACAAATACTTTTCATAACCGTGTAAATTTTAGTACTAATGAAATCTTACCAAATATGAATTAACTCTTATCTCATAGGAATTATTCCTTCACTAGTGTAAAACCCTGTGAATTTGAATATTATGTGATAAATAATAGTAATTATGATATGTGGTGATAAATAACATATTCTAATGTTTGAGTATGCTAGAGATTGATTTGAGATCAATCCAATGTATATATGTGAGTAAAGATAGCAAACATGCACGAAATCATGCACAAATCTGTTTCTCGACAGATAATAGTCAACTACTACTCAGAGTAGTCGACTAACCAGCTTAGTAGTCAACTACTCTGAGTAGTAGTCGACTATCAGGGTAGTTTCTAGTTTTTCTTTTAGATTTCGAGGTTGATTTGGTTTATATCCGAACCCAGGTTGTTATATCTCTTTTCATACACATTTAAACCCTATTTTTAGAGAGAAAATTGGTGAGAACAGCAGTCACCTTCCTTCTCAAACCTTAAACCCTAAACCCTAGTTTGTGAGTTTTGAGAGAGTTTTGAGGCTTTTGTCAAGAGGAAGGCGAAGTTTTGGCATCATGGTTGAAGAAGGATCTTGCACACACGTGTTTGAGGACTCTAGCAACACTCTAAGGTAAGATCATCTTCACCCGTTCCTGAACCCTTAGTAATTATAAGATTTAAAGTGATTAAATTAATGTTCTTCATGACTTTTCTTAGTTTCATGAAATAAAAAGGAAGATTTTTGATAATAGATCTGTGATCCTTGTTAGATCTAATGTTTTTCCTTACTGTTTATGTCAGAAATATGATCATGATCATTAGGGTTGTTTCCGGTAAAAGTTGCTGTTTTCATTGCTGTTCTCTTTTTTT
>BQKN01064470.1:408071-424893 GCA_022839385.1 Asparagus kiusianus | reverse complement strand
AACAAATGGTAAAGTCTATGTATTCAACATCATAGCACAAAGTCTAAAGGAGTTCATTCCTTTAGCACAACGTCACATGCGGAACGGATTTAAACAATCCGCATGTAAGCCCGATTCAAACGGTAATCGGTAAGAGCACATCAAATCCGTTGAAGGCTGAGGATTTGCCAAAAATCCTAAGTCAACGTCTCATACACGTTGCTGTTTAGTCTTTTTACAGGAGAAAGACGAAGTCTACGTATTCAATATCATAGCACTAAAAGGGTTAACTCTTTTAGCCTAACGTCACGTGCGGAACGGACTTAAACAATCCGCATGCTAGCCCGACTCAAACGGTAGTCGGTAACGGCTCATCAAATCCGTTGATGGCTGAGAATTTGCCAAAAATTCTATGAATACGAGTCATTGACGCATCAATTCTATGGATTGGTCTCATGACTCAAGTATCTGCCATGCTCTAATACCTTAAGAGCTTAAACTGTGTATACTCCAGCAGACGTACGAGTATAAACTGTGTCGGACGTTGAACAATACGTCGCAATAAAGCCTGGATGCCGGACAACGCGTCGCAATGAAGCTCAAACGCCAGACAATGCGTCACAATGAAGCTCAAACGCCAAACAACGCGTTGTAAATGAAGATTCAACGCCGTCAATCGATGATCAGTTCTATGTTGAAGCAACCAACTCGAGCTGAAAATCAAGAAATCAAGAATCGACTTCAAGTTCAAAATTCCGACAACGGTCAGACAATAAATGCAGCACCAGAACTCTTACAGATGTTCGACAAAGCACCGGACAACCTGAAGGATTGAAGGAATGCAGAACAAAAAGTCATTCCAAGGTCCCGTTACACCGACTGAAGGTTGGGACAATCACATCCAAAGTATTCCAGACTCTTCTATAAAAGAACGAGACTGAAATACTTTGGAGGGGGTATCTGTAGGCGTATAAAATTGCCTATAGGTCCCTTCGTGTAGCTCGACGATGCCGATTCGACAAATGGATCATCGGGCGACATATCCAAGCACGACCGTTAGCCTGCAAACACCGAAGCCAAACGATACGCGACGAAGCGAACTAACGAGGCTACGAAGCTAACGAACCGCACATGAACAACGGAATGCATCCATTCGTATGCGGAATCAAGTCAACGGTTTGGGGAGTCAACGAGTCATCCAATCAAGAGAGGATTCGAACTCAAACACCAAGGCGGATTTACTGCCAAATCAGGAACCCGACTTACTGCCAAATCTGGAATCAAGTCAACGAGTTGTTTCCAAATCAATCAACCACACAACCGAATCACGGACATAACCGGAACCGGAAACAACGGAAAACGACGAAACGGACAACACCCGGAGTGGCTCGGCCTAAACCGAGCCATCTCAAGGTGGCTCGGCCCAAGCCGAGCCACGCTGAGGTTGCGCGGAGGCCGAGCCACCCTGGGGTGGCTCGGCAGCCGAGCCACCCCCTAGGGTGGCTGAGCCACCTCATGGTGGCTCGGCATGAGCCGAGCCACCTTGAGGTGGCCGGCGGTTCGGGTGGCTTCTGACTTGTGCACACGGGCACAGTTCAGAGAGCCTATAAATAGGCCAAGGGGTTCTTCATTTCAAAAGGTTGGATTTTGGAGGAGGCGAAGCCCTGCTGAACTGGAGACTCAGATCTAAAAAAGATCAGAACTTTAAGACTTGGAAGACTTGCTCATCCAGATCTGGTGCTCGACGATCATCAACGTCAAATAAGGTAGGTGTTCGAGAGGAACCGGATCTCAGATCTCAGATCTACGTAGGTACACTCCGGATCAAAGCTTGGTTCTTTGATCCCGAGATTCGAGCGGTTGTTTCCTTGGTGAAGTAATCCCTCCCGGCTATTATTTCCTTGGTGAAATAGTACCCGTTATACTGCGTAGATCCGACCGGATCTAGATCTCACGGTGGTCCACGGATAAACCCCGGCGCAGGCAAACAACCCACGCAAGCGAGTGACCGCAAAACAGGAGCTCGTGATTTGTTCGACAAACAAGGAAACAAAGTTGTAATTTTCATTTATTTTTATTTTATTTTCATTGTAATCGGATCTTATAAAAAGACCGGATCTTTGTGATCGATAAACTATTACAAGAGTGTACAATGACATCAGTAATGAAGAAAGCAACAAATTTTCCCGCGAACACTCGTCAGATCTGCAGTTCCCCGGATCCGTTCCTTAAGATTATCCCGTTGTGATAATCTTAAGGAGAGCAATTATCTCGCTGTTGCCGAGATAAGCGTTACGGTTTCTTGATTCCTTCGCGAATCAATGGAGCTCTGTCCGATTTTTTAGTAATCGGATCTGATCGACGGTGGTTTACGGATATCAACGTCCCTGTCACAGGCCAAGATCCCACGCAAGCAGCGGGCGATAAACACCCGTTGCGTTTGTTTGAAGAGAGTTATATTTTTTTTATTTTTTTATTGTGTAAGAAAGTCTTATAAAAAGACTAATTTTACTTTAAATCTGTAATCGATAAACGTGTAATAGATTCAACAATGAAGAAATCAACTTTCACCGCAAACAAACTGGCGACCACAGTGGGAGATCCTCGAATCCAAAGTCTTCTGCTGTCTTCGGGGTTGCTGTTGCGACGTCTGATTAACATCAATAACTGTTGTAGGTGCTTTCCCTTCATCATGGGAAATGAGACTCGGGTTCAGAGGGTTAGCTATCAGTTGACTTCTTTCGACCTTCCTCCTTCTGAGAAAGCGTTCGGCCTGCTCTCCACGCACCTTCAACTCTTTCCAGGTATTGAGCGGCTCTACTCCCATAACGTCCAAGATGTTAATGGACAAGTTGTTATGACAGGTTTGCAAAACGAATTTCTCCGTGACGGGATCCTTGCAGTTCATTGCCTGATTGCGGAAGCGTTTGATGAAGGTATTCACCGACTCCCTGTCTTTTTGTTTCTCATCGAAGAGTGTCATGATCGACACTTCGGCGTCATCATCAAAGAAATGAACGAGGAACATGCTCTCTAGGTCCTCCCAGCTGTTGATGCTTCCGGGCTTGAGACAGCGGTACCAATCGAAGGCAGGCCCGCGAAGGGTGCCAACGAATGACCGCACCATCAAGGGCTCGTTGCCAGAAATCGTGCCCAAGTGGGACTTAAAGTAGATTAGATGCTGAGTGGGCGAGCCCTTCCCGTCGAACGGTGTGAAGTTGATCAGGTTGAACTTCGCTGGATACAGGATCGAATCCCACTCTTTCGGGTAAGGACACGGAATGCCGGTCTTCTTTACCTCTTGAGCAGACATTAAAGCGTTAATTTTGCTCTCGAGGTCCTTCATCTTTTCGTCCTCATCTATATCCTGTTTTGGACAATTTTTGAGAGGAATAATGCGGCCACCCCCAGTGTTATCATCATTGGTGGGTCCACCCCCAGCGTCATTATTTTTAGTAGGACCACCCCCAGCATTATGTTCATCCATATCTGAATCGCTACCTGCTTGGTTAGCAGTGCTGCGACGGATGGACTCACCTAGCTGATTCGATAAAGCTCGGATTTGTTGATCGTGCATTTGTCTCATCTCCTACATAGCCATTTCCACTTCGATCTTGAATGCTTCTTTCTGCTTAGCTAAAGCATCCTCAACCATTTTGGCTACTTCCTCGGTGTTGATCATAAACACCTCACAAGATTGTCCGGGACTGGATACGGTGGCTTCTGAAGTGACTGCCGAGCAAGCGTCTGACGCTTCATCGTCCGAGGATAGTCCTCTGGTCATCCTCAAATAATCTCTACGTCTAGTAGTCCCTGCACGTAGTCGAGTTAAACGATGTGATATGAGGGGGTCCGAATCAGAAGGTCGGGTAGATTTCCTCTTATCAGTCACGTTAGCGATGACTACGGATTGTTCAGGCCCGACGGCTTCTAATTGAAGCCGAGACATTAGTTGGGCTATCCCCGAATTGACTCTCTTTCCTGGGGAAAAACCAGGGTTAGAAGTAATCGGAGACTTCCCCTTATCGACCATATTGATGGTGAATACTGGGAGTTCGTCATCTCGATTGGCTGATCGCCTCTTGCTAAAATGCCTTGATTTGGGTTTCAATGCTTCTGCGGAGATACTCTCGAATATCGAGACCCTCCGTGGAGCGGCCTTGGGGCAGCTACACGCTGATAATACTACCCTGATAATTTTGATACACAGACAATGTCAGTCCGCTTCCCAGGTACTTTTCTTTTGAGATTTATTCGTACCCCCAGCCCGATAGTACAACTCATCGACGTTGTAGTTAAAGCAACCTATCGGCTGTTTACATGAATTCTCAGGTATAACGCGTTTGTCTGTCTGACGCATTTTCCTCTGAGTAAACATTGCCTTGTTGGCATCTGCAGGAGTCACACGTTTGGAATCACACTTTTGTGAGGGTGAAACCTTAACGGGCTCCTGGTTTTCTGCACGCACCCCCAATCGTGTTGCAGAAATCAACTTATTAGGAGGTCGCGTACTCCCCCCAGTCTGGATGTTTGCTCGGGGTTCCTTCAATGGTCCTAAGCGTTCCTTAATAGGTGCTTTGCCTCGATCCTCGGGTAGAGAGCCAATGTGATCCTTCAATGAGATTCTAGATTTGGAGAGACCCACGCTGTCATAGGGCTTTACTGGAATTGCGGGAGCAGGATCTGGAGTTGACGAAGGCCGGAGAGCAACGTCGCCTGCTTTTACCTTAGGCGCTGATTTAGCTTTTGGTATCCAAACTTGTTTGGATCTCGGCGATCTCTTAACTGCCTCGTCCTTTTGTATTTCCTGTGCTTTTCGCACAAGGGTCCGGGCATGCACAAGCAAGGCGCGGCGCTTCTGGATTCGCTCCTCGAGAGTAGAGTGGGTTCGTTTGACACGAACCTATTCGTTAATTAGAGGTCGGGAGGAGGATCTCGATGCTGGTCGTGGCGATAGATTAGCCACTTGGCGCTTTCTGAACTTCAGATCTGCTTGGTAACGGAGTCCATCCACCTGATCCAAAGCCTTGGCGAATTGGCGCGCGAGGCGTTGGCATTTCCTTTGACGTGCTCTCTTTGATAGAGTTGGCACACCTTTAGCAGTCGGCTCCTTGATCGCGAAGAAGTTCAGATCTACAGATCTGATCTCATTGGATGCCGGCGGATCGTTGTAAGGTGCAACTGTAGCATCGACTACGGGGAGATCGACTTCTCGGGTCTTCAGATCTGGAGACCGACGGATCTTCTGGGAGGAGGAGATCTTCCTGCGCTTATTAGGAGTAGCAGATCTGGAGGAGGAGGAGGAGATGTACTCTTTAAATTTCTGCTGGTCGAATTCGTACTCGACCTCTTCGAACACCGGGATCTTGATCGTCGGCTGCGGCACGACAGTTTCGGCAGCGAAGCTGTTGGCTCCCACTGTGGTCGCCAGTTTGTTTGTGGTGAAAGTTGACTTCTTCATTACTAAATCTATTACACGTTTATCGATTACAAATTCAAAGTAAAATTAGTCTTTTTATAAGACTTTCTTACACAATGAAAAAAATAAAAAAATACAACTCTCTTCAAACAAACGCAACGGGTGTTTATCGCCCACTGCTTGCATGGGATCTTAGCCTAGACTAATTCTACTCTTATACTTATCGGAGTCTTGAGAAGCAGTTTATACTCTTATACTTGTCGGAGTATCGAAAAGCGTTGGGGATCTGGAATTCTCGAGCGTTGGCGGAGCCCTGCCGAATTGAGGAGTGAAGAGCCACGAATTTCAGAAAGGAGGAGGAGACTTCAGCGAATTCTTCGGCATAAAGAAGAGGAGCTCGTCAGATCTGCAGTTCTCGTGATCGTCCCTTAAGATTACCCCGTTGTGATGATCTTAAGAAGAGCAATTATCTCGCTATTGCCGAGATAAGCGCTATGGTTTCTTGATTCATTCACGAATCAACGAAGCTCTGCCCGATTTTTCAATCAGATCTGATCGACGGTGGTCCACGGATATCAATATCACCATCACAGGCGAAGATCCTACGCAAGCATCGGGCGATAAACACCTGTTGTGTTTGTTTGAAGAGAGTTGTATTTTTTATTTTTATTTTTTTCATTGTGTAAAAAATTAAAGTCTTATAAAAAGACTAATTTTACTTTGAATATGTAATCGATAAATGTGTAATGGATTCAGCAATGATGAAATCAACTTTCACCGCAAACAAACTGGCGACCACAGTGGGAGCCAACAGCCTCGCTGCCGAGGCTGTCGTGCCGCAACCTTCAGCAGTGTTTGCGGTGAAAGTGTTCATGATCAACACCGAGCAAATAACCAAAATCATTGAGGATGCTCTAGCCAAGCAGAAAGAAGCATTCAAAAACGAAATGGAAATGACTATGCAGGAGATGAGACAAATGCACAACCAACAAATCCGAGCTTTGTCGAATCAGCTAGGTGAGTCCAGCCTTCACAGCACTGCTAACCAAGCAGGTAGCGATTCAGATGTGGATGAACACAACACTAGGGGTGGTCCCACTAAAAATAACGACGCTGGGGGTGGACCCACCAATGATGATAACACTGGGGGTGGCTGCATTATTCCTCTCGAAAATTATCCAAAACAGGATATAGATGAGGACGAAAAGATGAAGGACCTCGAGAGAAAAATTAACGCTTTAATGTCTACTCAAGAGGTAAAGAAGACCGGCATTCTGTGTCCTAACCCGAAAGAGTGGGATTTGATCCCGTATCTGGCGAAGTTCAACCTGATCAACTTCACGCCGTTCGACGGGAAGGGTTCGCCTACTCAGCATCTAATCTACTTCAAGTCCTACTTGGGCACGATTTCTGGCAACGAGCCCTTGATGGTACGGTCATTCGTTGGCATCCTTCGCGGGCCTGCCTTCGATTGGTACCGCCGTCTCAAGCCCGGAAGCATCAACAGCTGGGAGGACCTGGAGAGCATGTTCCTCGCTCATTTCTTCGATGATGACGCCGAAGTGTCGATCAGGACACTCTTCGATGAGAAACAAAAAGACGGAGAGTCGGTGGATACCTTCATCAAACGCTTCCGCAATTAAGCAATGAACTGTAAGAATCCCGTCACGGAGGAATTCGTCTTGCAAACCTGTCATAACAACTTGTCCATTAACATCTTGGACGTTATGGGAGTAGAGCCACTTAATACCTGGAAAGAGTTGAAGGTGCGCGGAGAGCAGGCCGAACGCTTTCTCAAAAGGAGGAAGGTCGAAAGAAGCCAACCGATAGCTAACCCTCTGAACCCGAGTCTCATTTCCCATGATGAAGGGAAGGCACCTACAACAGTTGTTGATGTTAATCAGACGTCACAACAGCAACACCGAAGACAGCAGAAGACTTTGGATTCGAGGCTCCAAAAAGAGTACTCATTCAAGGACGAAGACGTTCCAGCCATCTTCGAGACCCTTCTTGAAAACAACAAGATCAAGCTGCCACCCATCACAAATCAGGAGGAAGCTGATAATACTACGGATCCAAAGTACTGCGCGTACCATAGGAGGATCCTTCATCCCACCAAGACTTGCTTTACTTTAAAAAATAACATCCAAACCTTGGTTGAAGCCGGCGTCATAACGCTATGATAAGCCAAATGAGAATGGCAACACTCCGATAAGTATAAGAGTATTAACTGCTCCTTCCTAGACTTCGACAAGTATAAGAGTATAAACTTCTTCTCAATACTCCGACAAGTATAAGAGTATAAACTGCTTCTCAATCCTCCGACCGGTATAAGAGGTTAAACTGCTCCCTGATACTCTAATTGGTATATGAGTCTAAATTGTTTCCTACCGTTGACGGGAAATTCCTGGAGAATTTTTATATGTAATATTCTTAAGGATAACCCGATCATGTAACCGAATGCAATGATAAACCCAGTTTCACGAAGAAGCTGGGGGTGGATGATTCATATAACGGGAAGTTCCCGGAAGAATACTATATGTAATTTTCTTAGGGATAACCCGATCATTACAAACAAAGTGATAAACACTAAACCCCCACTGTGATTTCTGAACACTCTTTTGCTGAGACGAGATTCGATCGTTCCGTTGGATCAATCTTCCCTCACAAAACTCCAATTGGTGTTTGGCGACAGATCAGCTTTTCCTCACAAAATCCTCCACTGATCAAATCAATTAGCGGTGGGTCCACTAAAATTTTTATCCGTCAATTCATGGTAATTTTCAAAGCTTGACGTGTTAAGTCCTGATCACTTAACATCAAAATACTCCATTAAGTGGCTAGTACAAACTAATATTTCTACTGCTACTTGTATTCTACTCCCTTTGCTTTCAGGTCAAACCTATAAAAGTTAGGGGCAAAGTCAAATTCCCCTCTCGATTCCTTCCATGAACGAGAGGTCCACTTTCAAATTGAGCAATCAAACCTATAAAAGTTAGAATTGTCTCCAACTTCACTTAGTCAAACCTGCAGATAGTTAGGACTAAGATTGAGTTATCCCTTTCGATAAACAAAAGACTTCCATCTTTTCCTTTTTCAGTCAAACCTATAAAAGTTAGGGTTGAAATCAGAATTTTCCCTCAATAAATGAGGAACTCTTTTCTTGGATCAAGCAACCAATCCTATAAAAGTTAGGGTTACTTGAATCTTTTCGATTCTCGGAGTGGAGATCCCACTCCTAGTTTCATCTTTTCGGTTTCTGAGGGTGGAGATCCCACTTCGAGTTTCCTTTCCAACTGAAGATAGAATATAAAATTCTTCATCTTCGGTGCCGGGAGATAGAATATAAAATTCTTCCTCTTCCATTTTGGGTTTGTCTTTACCCTGAGAAAAGACACAATTCTCAACTTCAAATCCGTACATTCTATGCACGGGGAACTTTATCTCGACTCCTAAATAGAGATAAGCCTACGTCTAATACACGTTGCCGGTTTAGTCTTTCACCGATTGAAGAAGACACCAGAATTTCAGTCTGGGGAATTTTATCCCGAAGCCTAAGAAGGGATAAGTCAGCGCCTAATACGCGTTGCTGGTTAGTCTTTGACCGTAAGAGAGACAAAAGCCCACATATTCAATATTGTGGTAGGTTGTTATTAATAACGCCAAAATCCGTGCTTCACACGCACGGAGAATTTTATCCCGAAGCCTAAGCAGGGATAAGCCAACGCCTAATACGCGTTGCCGGTTAGTCCTTAACCGTAAAAAAGGACAAAAGACCACATATTTAATATTGTGACAGGTTGTTATTAATAACGCCAAAATCCGTGCTTCACACGTACGGGGAAGTTTATCTCGAAACCTAAGAAGGGATAAGTCAACGCCTAATACGCGTTGCCGGTTAGTCCTTAACCGTAAAAAGGACAAAAGCCTACATATTCAATATTGTGGCAGGTTGTTATTAATAACGACAAAATCCGTGCTTCACACGCACGGGAAATTTTATCCCGAAGCCTAAGAAGGGATAAGCCAACGCCTAATACGCGTTGTCGGTTAGTCCTTAACCGTAAAAAAGGACAAAAGCCCACATGTTCAATATTGTGGCAGGTTGTTATTAATAACGCCAAAATCCGTGCTTCACATGCATGAGAAAGTTTATCTCGAAGCCTAAGAAGGGATAAGTCAACGCCTAATACGCGTTGCCAGTTAGTCCTTAACCGTAAAAAGGACAAAAGCCCATATATTCAATATTGTGGTAGGTTGTTATTAATAATGCCAAAATCCGTGCTTCACACGCACGGGGAATTTTATACCGAAGCCTAAGCAGGGATAAGCCAACGCCTAATACGCGTTGTCGGTTTAGTTTTTTACCGATTGAAGAAGACATCAGAATCCGATTCTGGGGACTTTTATCCTGAATCCTAAGTAAGGATAAGTCAGCGCCTAACACGCGTTGTCGGGTAGTCTATTCCCGTGATAAAGACAAAGTCTACGTATTCAATATCGTAGCATCAAGTCTAAGAGAGTTCATTCCTTTAGCACAACGTCACATGCAGAACGGACTTAAAACAATCCGCATGTAAGCCCGATTCAAAAGGTAATCGGTAAGAGCACGTCAAATCCGTTGAGGGCTGATGATTTGCCAAAAATCCTAAGTCAACGTCTGATACACGTTGCTGTTTAGTCTTTTCACAGGAGAAAGACGAAGTCTACGTATTCAATATCGCAGCACTAAAAGGGTTAACTCTTTTAGCTTAACGTCACATGCGGAACGGACTTAAACAATCCGCATGCTAGCCCGACTCAAACGGTAGTCAGTAAAGGCTCATCAAACCCGTTGAAGGCTGAGAATTTGCCAAAAATTCTATAAATGCGATTCATTGACGCATCAGCTTCATTAGTTGGTCTCGTGACTTGAGCATTCAACAACTTCAGGATAAGATCCATACGTGCAGATGAATCAGCTTTCATGGTTGGTCCTGCAGCTCCGACATTTGGGATCGTCGTGCTCCAATACCTTAAGAGCTTAAACTGTGTATGCTACAGCAAACGTACGAGTATAAACTGTGTTAACGTCGGGCGATCTGAAACCCTAGGTCAATGTCGGTCAACGCGTAACCCTAGGTCAACGCCAATCAACGCGTTGTAATGAAAGGTCAACGTCGGGCGATCCAAAATCCTAGGTCAACGCCGGTCAACGTGTTGTGACAAAAAGTCAACATATGGTGATTTGAAAACCTAAGTCAGCACGATACGACGGAGATGGTTAGTTCTAAGTCAACTTAACGACACGAGCCAAACTCAACTCATCAGTTTTAGATTTGAGACTTCGACGACACCCAGACGATAAACGCAGCGCCGAAAGAACTTTAGCTATTCGTCAAAGCATCGAATAGATTGAAAATCGAAGGAGTCAAGAATTAAAGCTAACTACACGTCCTTTACGCCGATCGAAGGTTGGACCAATCACATCCAAAGTATTCCAGCCTCTTCTATAAAAGAAACGAGACTGGAACACTTTGGAGGGGGTATTTGTAGGCGTTGAAAAATCCCTATAGGTCTCCACGAACAGCTCAAAGCTAAGAGAAGACGATGAACATCACTATCAAAGTAACAGAAGCTTGATTGACATCGACAAACATTTGAAGTGAATCGACGGACTATGTGAAGCAACAGAGTTTCAGAATAACAGGAATGAAAGCTGATCGGGAGCCCCGCATCGTTTACGAAAGGCAGAACACCCCTTGTGTATTATTTATTTCACATATGACTCAATCATGGGAGCTTGTAGATCTTCTCGATGGTTTTTCGATGCATCTTGAATCGCATGATTCCGAGTTCGGACGACGAAGATACGGCGAAAACGGACAGAACGCGCAGGACTACGTCCCGGGCCTCGGCGAGACAACCAGAGGTGTCTCGGCCAACCCGAGACAGCCAAAGGTGTCTCGGCTTGCCAAGACACTCTAAGGTGTCTCGGCCAAGCCGAGACATCCAAATGTATCTCAAAACTTGTAAAGTAATTTTGGCCATGATCTGATTCGAATCTGAAGAAACTTAAAACATAAAAGTTATATAGCTCCTCGTTATCTTTCCAATGCATCTTGGATCAGGTCATTCGGAGGTCATATGAGAAAGTTATGGCCAAAATACCCGAGACACTCATTGGTGTCTCGGCCATGGCCGAGACACTCACAAGTGTATCAGACCTTGTGAAGCTGTTTTGACCATAATTATATTCGAATCTGAAGAAACTCAAAACATAAAAGTTGTTGATATCTTCGTTATCTTTTCAATGAATCTTGGATCAGGTTATTTGGAGGTCATATGAGGAAGTTATAATCAAAATACCCGAGATACTCACAAGTATCTCGGCCATGGCCGAGACACTCACAAGTATCTTGGACTTTGTGGAGCTGTTTTAACCATGATTTGATTCGAATCTGAAGAATCTTAAAAATAAAAGTTGCAAATCTTTTTGTTAACTTTCCAACACAAATTGAATCACCTTATTCGGAGGTCGGATGAAAGAATTAGAACAAAAATACTGAAGAGGGTACAAACTGTCTCGCACATGTGCAAGACACTCCGAACTGTCTCGCACTCGGGACGTGTGTTTGATGGTTTTCGATCAGTTTTGACTGTTTCAGAGCCTCCCTAACTGCCTTGAGGTTATCTTTAAATATGATAAAGTGGTTATAACTGAAGATAAGAGGGAATCAACCGTTCCTATCCAAACACAAGGCTCCTGAAGCCTATAAATACAGCCCCAGTGCCTTCATTTTTAGAGATCTGGAATTCTCGAGCGTTGGCGAAGCCCTGCCAGATTGAGGACTGAAGAGCCACGAATTTCAGAGAGGAGGAGGAGACTTCAGCGGATTCTTCGTCATAAAGAAGAGGAGTTCATTAGATCTATAGCCCGGTTCGTCCCTTAAGATTACCCCGTTGCGGTGATCTTAAGAAGAGCAATTATCTCGCTGTTGCCGAGATAAACGCTTCGGTTTCTCGAGGAGGAGAGATCGGATCAAGTTCATCGGCATAAAGAAGAGGAACTCGTCAGATCTGCAGTTCCCCGGATCCGTTCCTTAAGATTATCCCGTTACGATAATCTTAAGAAGTGCAATTATCTCGCTCTTGCCGAGATAAGCGCTACGGTTTCTTGATTCCTTCACGAATCGATGGAGTTCTGCCCGATTTTTCAGTAATCGGATCTGATCGACGGTGGTCCACGGATATCAACTTTCCCGTCACAGGACAAGATCCCACGCAAGCAGCGGGCGATAAACACCCGTTGCGTTTGTTTGAAGAGAGTTGTATTTTTTTATTTTTTTCATTGTGTAAGAAAGTCTTATAAAAAGACTAATTTTAATTTGAATCTGTAATCGATAAACGTGTAATAGATTCAGCAATGAAGAAATCAACTTTCACCGCAAACAGTGTATACCCTGAAATATTGCCCCAATGGGTCTGTTGACCGTTATAAAGCTCGCCTGGTTGCTAAAGGTTATACCCAGACATATGGCGTCGACTATTTTGAAACATTTTCTCCCGTTGCTCGTCTTAACTCTATCTGAATTCTTTTCTCTCTGGCTGTTAATATGGATTGGGCGATGCGCCAACTAGATGTGAAGAATGCTTTCCTTTATGGTGATTTGGACAAGGAGGTTTATATGGAGCAACCTCCTGGGTATGTTTCTCAGGGGGAGAATATTATCTGCAGGTTGAGAAAGGTCATCTATGGGTTAAAGCAGAGTCCTCGAGCTTGGTTTGATAAGTTCAGCAAGGTTATTTCTAATGTTGGTTTCCAACATTGTCAGTCTGATCACTCTGTCTTTCTTCAACGCACAATAACTGGTTTGGTTATTTTAGCCGTATATGTTGATGATATTCTGCTGACTGGGAGTGACTCTATTGCCTTAGCTGAGACTAAGGAGTATCTAAACCGTCATTTTATCACTAAGGATATGGGAAAGCCAAAGTATTTTCTTAGGATTGAAGTTGCATATCAAAAACATGGCCTGTTGTTCTCCCAAAGGAAGTATGTGCTAGATTTACTAGAAGAAGCAGGTCTCTTGAAATGCAAACCTGTAAGTACTCCAATGAAGGCAAATGTTGATTTGTGGCGTGATGATACCTCTCTCCTAGATAATGCTGGACGATATAGGAGACTAATTGGGAAGCTAATATATTTGACAGTTACCAGACTTGATATTACTTTTACAGTAGGTGTACTGAGCAGGTTTATGCACAAACCTAGAGAGATTCATTGGACAGCAGCTCTGAAGATTTTGACATATGTCAAGAGTTGTCCTGGCAAGGGATTATTATATAAGAAGCATGGGCATACTCACATTTCGGCTTTCTCTGATGCTGGCTACGCAGGAGACATGGGAGACCGGAAGTCAACCTCAGGATATTGTACTTTTGTTGGAGGTAATCTGGTGATTTGGAGAAGCAAAAACAAGATGTAGTATCACGATCTAGTGCAGAGGCAGAATATAGAGCAATGGCTCACACTGCTTGTGAGATGGTGTGGCTAAGAAAGTTTATGACAGAGCTTGGTTTTGTTCAGCCTGGACCCATGCCAATGCATTGTGATAACCAGTCTGTCATTTATATTGCACAGAATCTTGTGTTTCATGAGAGGACAAAACATATTGAAGTTGACTGTAATTTTGTCAGAGATGCTTGGAAGAAGAAGATAGTATCTCTCATATTTACTCCGTCCTCACAACAACTTGCTGATACTCTTACCATTGCTACTTCTTCAAAGGCGTTCTCTACTATATGTGACAAGCTGGGCATGGTAAACATTTATGCTCCAGCTTGAGGGGGAGTGTTAAGTTAAGTATTGGGTATTGGGTTAATGGGCTGTTACCCGTTAACCTTAACCCTATTTGTATGGTTATATATATCTCTCTTGTTATTCTCAATAAACAACAATTAGGGTTTTCTCTATTCTCTACAACCCTAAATGAAAGTGTATTCTTTTCTGGAATGTCACTTGGCAAGAAGATACCATGAGTCAACACATACATAAAATTAAGGCTTCAAATTACAAAGAATTCCCAAGTAAGATTTGCTTAGTCAGTCAATTAGGGAAATAAAGAGGGTTATAAAAGAAGAGGTGATCTATACTTGGAAGCATACCAAGCGCGAATTGAACAGAACTATCAGAAACATACAAAAGTAAGCGTATGTTGTACTTAGTTTTTATTTTAGTCAATAATCTTCTCATGATTTGTTCTGAAAAGTAACTAAATATATAACTTACATGTGTTTATGGCACGAAACCCATATCTAGTTTTTCCCTTGTCCATGTCATTTATTTAGCTTCCTCAACTAACTATGCTCCATCAATGACCATGTTACACAGGATTTATGAGAATATTTTGGATGTGATTTATGATAATATATTCTTAAATAAAAAAACAAATCACATTAGGGAGCATTTGGCAACCGTGGCGTTTTTGTTGTTTCTGTTTTTTTTAAATGAAATGCGTTTGGCAACCGGACCGTTTTTTTTTTGACTTGATCCTTTACAAAATCTAAAAAATAAACACTTTTCTCGTTTTTTTCATCTAAGCCGCCGCCCGCAAGCGCGCCGGCCCGCTGCCGCCGCCGGCCTGTCGCCCCCCCTCCCGCCGGCCCCGCCGGTCCTACCGCCCGCCGCCCGCCACCAACAGTCATCGTCCGCCAGCCGCCCGCCACCAACAGTCATCGTCCACCCGCCGCCCGCCCGCCGCCCGTCCGCTATATAAATAATAACTATAAATGGTATTTTCAAAACATGTTTGAAAAAACACCATGACATGGTGTTTTTCTACAAAAACACTACAATAAAATCACTTTGATTACCAAACAAAAGTTATTGATTTTTCATGTATCTTGTGTTTAGGATCATGTTTTTAAATCTCACGCATGTATAGAACTCCATCATGTATCGGGTCATGTTTCATGTAATCAAGTTCATACATACATGAATCTCAGGTTGGATTTCAATATCTTTACATGCTTTACATATGTTATATAATATGGTATGAATCTTTCCGGAGGTTTAACAGTTGGCACTGTACCCAATATAATGTTAAAAATGCACAATACTCAAAATATCATACTCAGACTTGTTTAGCACGCATCTTCAGGCGCCTAAAGGGGTTCTGGAAATACTTCTTAATGCATGAGATTCTTGCATCGTTTCTAATGCATTGCTTTAAAGAAAAAAAAATGGCTTTCAAGTCAGTGTTCTGAACGTTGATGAGTATTACAATTCACTGCTATCGTTCATCGATTTGGCTGTTGATGAAGGGTTTATATCAAGCAATGTAAGACATCAGAACACCCTTTTAAGCGTTGCATTTCGCCATGGCCATGATAGAGGATAGGCAAGTATTCAACTTTTTCCTATCATTTTTGTGGGAGAACTGCTTAGGCAAATGATGAGAGAACACAAATAAATGGTCTTTGTCATATTTGCTTCGGGAAAAAAAAATATCTCCTTGCACTTGTCCAATGATAATAAATGCAATGATGGGCTAGTAGGATGCCTAATAGGTTGTGGTAAATTGTGCACCGTGAAATCCTCTTTTGCACTTTCGATCACAGTAAATATAAAGGTTCAGGTCAACTCAAATGATTCATCATGAACTTCCTTTTTTGCTTTAATTGATTCATCATCAAACTTCCTTTTTTGCTTCAATTGATTCATCATCAATTTCCTTTTTCAAATAAGTGAGACATCTCTTCATTTCAATTATGTATTGCTCTTTTCCTTTGCTTTCTTAGATTTCTATATTCCTTCACATTCTTACTATGGCAATGCAATGTTATTATTTTTCTTTTTCTCTTTTTATTCTTTGCATGGATTTTTCTTTGCTTCTTAATGCAATGGCTTAATTCTTCTCCTTCTAAAGGAACCAACGACGTCGACCACAAGCATCGGGATGGAATATGCCAGTCGCCATCTTTTCCATTCTCATCATCGCCATCATCGACCTTTTGTGATCACATCACTAGTACAAAACAGGACAGTCCAAACGGTTATTACAACCATTTGGACAAGTAGAAATAGCTCAAACGGGTATAACCGTTTGGGATAATAAACCCAAACGGATAAATCCGTTTGGATTGTCAAAAAATCCCAAAAGGCTGAACCAAACGGTTTTAACCGTTTGGGATATCTCAACCCAAACGGTTAAAACCGTTTGGGAGTTTTTTTCAATAAAATAAAAAATAAAAGCCTTTTTTTTCCTTTCGTTCCCCCCCATAATTTTCATTCCAGCGCCAGATTTGAGTTATCCCCAAAATTTTCGTCCCAGTGCCAAATAAAAGTCATCCCTAAAATTTTCGTCCCAGCTCCAAATTAGAGTCATCCCCAAAGTCCCTAACCCCCACCGCACTCTCAAATCCCTAACCCCCTCGACTTCG
>BQKN01064470.1:360630-403071 GCA_022839385.1 Asparagus kiusianus | reverse complement strand
GAAATATAAGAAGTTGACTATTGTAAGGATTCTAAATTATCAATTATCTTTAATTGATCATTTATTGCTATAATTATATATAATTATCTTTATCTTTGGAAAAGAACACTAATAAAGTTTAATTGTAACTTTTTATATTTTATTTCTATAATTAATTAGATTGTAACAGTAAAAAAAAGAGAAAATCACATATTAAATACTCATTCTTATTTATGCATAGTTTATGCGTTTTTTTTCTTGCTAACTTCCTTTATTTTCTTCTCATTCACTCATCTTTCATATTTGTTTAATTTTTGATACTCAACATACATAATTGCAATTCTAATCCAGAAGGCCCCAAAATAAAACGTAAGCTTGTTGGTTTTTATTTATTTTAATTAATTTACATTCATTCTCCTCACACACACACACACATATAGCTCACGGATATGTTCTGTATTTTGTGTTTTTATTTTTATTTTTTTATATCTTTTTATTAATAAAATCATATTTACGTTCAACAATGTCTCAAGAGATTAAATAATTTGACAATTTTATCAATTAAATATTAAAGCTTGAATATAAAATTTAATTATTAATTTTGCATCTCAAAAAGCTAGAAAATTAAATTTCATATAAAATTTATTTTTTAAAAACTAATATTTGAATTTTTTAATGTTAAGACCCTAAATATTTTTCTCTGCCTAGAGCCTCAAAAATGCTTGAGACGGCCCTGTTGCTTTCTCCGATGTTGCATATATAATTCACATCATGCTTTTTGGCCAATGCATCATGTGAAGCCGAAAAAGCACATTCTTCATCTGAATGCACCACTATATGATCACAGAGTTCGGTCCTTATGACCTACGTCTCCGCTCCTCACCTCGAGGAGATCTCCACTATCACACCGGGTTTTCTACGTTTATCCGAAAAACGTTTACACCTTATAATGTCGGTTTTTAACGCTCACTGATCAACGTTCACAATTACTCATAATGTAACTACACTAACTACCACCTCAAGTATTGGTCTCTAGCCTGTGTCTCTCTCAAGTGTTAGGAATTATAACCTCTCTCTATGCATTACCACCTACCCACTCCTCTTGGGACGACCCCGTTGTTTGAGGAGAAAATTGATTTCTTTGAAGAATCCATTACAACTTTAAACGTTACAATAAATTCAAGAAATTAGTCTTTTTATAAGACTTTCAATCAACGATTACAATTATCTTTCAAACTACACACAATAGTAGTTCTAACTCCTATTGCTTGCGCGGGATCGTTGCCGATGTCGGGGTTTTCCGTGGACCACCACGGATCAGATCCGGTCGACAGCAGATTTGTTAGAGCTCCTACTTCATGAAGGAAGTATTCGCTTGAAGCGCTGAAATCTGTTGGCCTTCTTGTTTTGATGATGTTTAACAAACAATTTATCACTAATGTTGTTTGTCTAGTATTTGTGTTTTCTTACTTATTGTAGACAAACAACGAGTTGGAGGTTGGATGGATTGCGCTTCAACGATCATATCCAAAGGAGGTTGGCGGAATATCGGGTTGAAGCCTTGCAATTCAAGTTTAAGATCTAAGTTCAAGCTTCATCCGCAAGTATACCATGTCAAGCTTATTGAAGATCAAGATTGCTTGGGTATATTAGTTTAGTTTTATATTATGTGTGTTCAATACTTTAAGCTCAATCATATACACACATACACGTATTTGGTTTTATATATATATAGTCATATATATAAATACAAGTTTTGATTTTCTAGTTTAAATATGAAACAAATACATATTTATATATATACATGTTTGTTTTCATATGGTTAAGTTGTTTTGGTTTAGTTATGTAGATATGAAACAATATATATCTTCATATACACTTTTATTTGTTTCATATTCTATTGTATTTAGAAAATATTGTGTTTATAGATTGAAGACTTGTTCACACTATTTTTATATCTTGTATAATGTCTACAAATCCATTCTAAAATGTTTCCAAGTTGTTTGAACTCGTTTTTGGAAAAATCAAGTTTTTTTGTTCATGTACGTGCATGTGTCCGTGCATGTTTTTACAAAACAGATACGTTTTCACAATTGGGAAATGAGATTTGAAAAATTTCTTTGTTCACATATTTATTATCATATATACAAATATTTTCCCAAGTTTTACTAATTTTGGAATTGTTTTGTTATTTTTAATTGAATTTACAAAACCGAGTTTTTAGCAGTTTTTTAGAAACTGTTTATCTATGTTCAAACATTTATTTCTCTTAACTGGGAAGCGATTTTTCAGAAATTATTTCTCTAATATGTTCATCTATATATCTAGAATATTCCCTCAAAATTTCATGATTTTTGGAGTTGATTTACTATTTTTAATTGATTTTACAAAACCAGAGACGTAGAAAAATCAGATCTGCCAGATTGCTACAGTACACACGGTCGACCGCTACAGTCGACCGTGAGAGTTACTGTAGCGCAACGGCTCTATTTTTCCTGGTTCCGATTTTTTAGCGATTTGCCTCGTTTTTTGGCTTTTCTTTGGCTTTGGGTTGTTGTCTTGAGTTCTTATAAATACCCATCATCCCTCAACACTTACAACCATCCAAGAAATATTTTAAACAAGTTTAAAGAGTTTTAAACAAGGGTTTAAGTGTGTTAGTGTTTGTTTTGATTTATGAAGAAGTTTTTACAAGTGGAGGAGATCATCTTCTTGTTTGGGCTTCAATCTCCATCTCTCCATCTTGTCATCTATTGAGAAGTTTTCTAAACTCAATCTAGCTTTATATTTCATATTATTTGATTATCATTTTATTAAGCTAGTGTTCATATTGAGTTTAGTTGATTTTATTTTCTCTTTGTTTACACATACACAACCATTGAGCTTATTGTATTTACATTCATAGTATAATTGGGTTGTGGGATTGTGTAACTTAGAGAGTAAGCTTATAATTCGTTCTCATCCATTGTAGAGAACAAACACTTTGTATTTGTGCTTATTGTGAGATTCACTTTGTAATACACTTGTACACCGAGTGAGGAGTGTGTGGTGAGAGCCGAGGATCGTTCCAAGAGGAGTGGCGTCGGTTGACGAACCTAGGGAGAGGTTGTAACCAAGCACTTGAGGGAGACACGGCTAGGCCCAACACTTGTGTGGGTGTAGAGTGTGATTGCATAGTGTTTGTTGTGTGAGAGTTTTCGGTGAACTTATAAACCGAGTGTGTAGAAGTTCCGGCTTCCAAACCGGATTGTCATAGTGGATTTCTCCCCGGGAATAGGGAGCGGAGACATAGGACGGAAGGTCCGAACTCTGTGATCATATTGTGTGTTTGAATGTGCTTTGGCATTTATTCATATTTGTGTTCATTGATCATATCGCCATTGTCTCATTATTTAGCTTGTCCACTATCTAGTTCATATTGTTTACCCCTTGTGTTTACATATCCTTACACATATCTTATTGTATATCTCTTTGTTAGGATATATCATCTTGTTCTAGTTTATATATCCTTACATATATATTTCATCATATAGGATATATCTCATTGTTCATATTTCTTATCCTAGCTTATATAGTTGTTAAATTTCATACATGCTAGGATAACTTATTAATTGATTTAATTGGCATTTAAAATCGGATTAGATTAGCATAAGACCCTAATCACCCCCCTCTAGGGTCTAACAAAATCGACCAAGCGAAATCAGTAGCTCTTCTCGAGATTAAGACCAAGCATAATCTCAATAAACAGACGGGGGAAACGGGTTCGAATCCTTCATCTTTTTGCTAAAGTTCGCCGGGATCTAACTCGCCTTAGCTGAAAATTCGTGCTCCTTTGACTCCTTAATCCACCAGCACTTCATCCTCTTGATCAAATTCCAGATCAGTAAAATGGAGGCCTTAGGCTTATATTTATAGACCTTCGGATGCGGGTAATCGGATGAGAATGAACGATTTGGCCTTATCTTAAGTTAATAATGGTCTAACCATGTTTGTGGATGATATCAAGTCAGTTAGGAACCCTTGGAATAGATAAATCCTGAGAAAACCGCACAAAATCGTCAAAAACGCGTTTTTGGGTCAGAAATGTGTGAAACGACTCCTAATGAACCGCGCAGCCGCGGTTCACTTCGAAGTGAACTGCACGGCCACGATTCACGTTGAAGTGAACCGCGTGGCTGCGGTTCATTACAATGTGAACCGCGTGGCCACGATTCACTTGAAAGTGAACTGCACGGCCACGGTTCACTTATAAGCGAACCGCGTGCGCGTGCGAGTTGATGCTTTCTTTTTGCCTTTTGGTGTTTCGTTAACTTGTATACTTTGCTGAGACTGATCAACAAACACGATCTGATTGACGCGCGCGTTTTGATCGACTTGCGCGAGTTGATTGACGTGCACGAGCTGATTGACGCGCGCGAGCTGACCGACGGACGTGAGCTGACCGACGGGGCGCGAGCTGATTAACGCACGCGAGCTGATTGACGCACACGTGTTGACCGACGCGCACGAGCTGATTGACGCGTGCGTGCTGACCGATGCGCGTGAGCTAATTGGGTAAGCCTTCTTGACTTATCCACTCCTTACTTCAGGTTACGTGCGGGCTCTCATAGGTAATTTTAGACGCCTACAGATACCCCCTCCAAAGTGTTTTAGCCTCGTTCTTTTATAGAGGAGTCTGAAATGCTTTGGATATGATAGGCTTCCACTTTCAATAGGTGTCAAAGGACCTACAACTGGTTTTAGTTCTTGACTCCTCCATATTTTAGTCCACTCAGTATTTTGTCGAATAGCTAAAATTCTTTCGGTGCTACGTTTATCGTCTGACCGTTGTCAAAGTCTCGAGTCGAAATTTGTAAGTTGATTTTGGCTCGTGTCATTGAGTTGACTTTAAATTAATTATCTGTGCCGCAAAGCGTCGTATCGATCGGCGTTGACTCTTATCGCAACGCGTTGACCGGCGTTGACCTAGGGCTACGCGTTGACCGGTGTTGATCTTAGGAGGACTAGTTTATACTCGTATACTCCTATGAGTTTTGGGAATTAGTTTAACCTCGTGTACCCGTCGGAGGTTGATGGGTTATCCTTAAGAATTATTACTAGTAATATTCTCCAGGAACATCCCGTCAAGAGTGGGAAATAGTTTAGACTCGTGTAATCATTGGAGTATACGTGGGTCCCGAATGTCTCGAATGTGAGTGAAAATGCCATGAAACTATCCAGGACTATGAAAATGGGTCTCGAATATCTCTAAAGTAGGCGAGAGCAGGCGAGAACACAACAAAACGACCGCCGGATCATACCCAACCCTCACGAATGTGAGTCAGGTCAATCCGACATGTGCGAACGTGGGTCAGATCAATTCGACCCACACGGGTGCAGGTCAGATTGATCCGACCCGCGCGAACGCGGGTCGGATGGCTGAATTTGGGGGTTTAAACCCCGATTCTCATCTCCTTCTTCTTTTCTTCCATTTTCGGTTCCCTTCTACAGAGTCCTTCTCCTCCCAAGCTCTTAGAATTCTTCTTCCTCGAGGATTCTCTTTCTCTAAGATCAATCTCTTCAATTTTCTTAAGATTAATAACTCTTTATAAGCTCTTGACCTCGGCGGCCAAATCCTTCATCTCCTTAAAAGCTAGGGCTCGGAAATTTAGGACTTTCTTCCCCTTCAAGCTCCAATCTTCTTGAAACTTGGGTAAGCCTCTCCTCATGACTTTGATTTTGTGTGTTTAATTTTGGTTTAAGAGAACGATTTGAGCTCTTGTCTTTGAATTCGTGGGTTTTGGTTTGGATTTTGAATGATAGGGTTTTGATTTTTCCCTTTCAAATTTGGATATTCCTCTTGGACTCGATCCATCCCCTTGATGCCTCTGATTTTGATTACTCTCGGCTTGATAGGTTAAAACCTCATTTTCTTCTTAAATTAAGCGGCAGTCACGTCACTTTCTTGGCATTCGAAAGACTTCGAGCTTCTTCGAGGTTAGTTCTTCTCCGACGAGCTTGTCCCCTACTTAATTCCCAGTAAGACCTCCACCTTTATGGCTTTAAATTGTGTTAAATTTTTGATTTGATTTTGATTTGGTGATTGAAGTCCTAATTCTTGAATTTTAGGGAAAACCGAAATCTGATCTTGGGTTTTGATAATGGCCGAATTTCGTGAGCTTTTGGTTGATGACTTGAATCCGAACCTGTGCATGGTCGTCCTCTTCTTTAACTCTTGGTTGATTGTTGATGATTGGTGGCTTGAATCTCGAAGTTATGTGTTGGCCAAAAATCAAACTTGTATATGACTAAACTTGGTTTGATTACACATGAAGCTTGAGTTGAATTTCTTGGAAGTTTAGCTTCGAATCCTTGTCAACGTTGAACCCTTAGGATGTTTGGTCATGTATGCCCCTCTCTGTTTGATGTTGATGACTTGAATTTGTCAAGACTGTAATTTTCGAACCTATGCTTCCGAAACTCTTTTTTTTATCAAATTTTGCAGACTTTGGAGGTAGCCAATATTCTTGGATGTCTTAACTTTATCTGGGAATTGGACTCGTCGGCATTTTAGAGGAAATATCAATGCTTTAGTTCTTAAACTTGTACATAACTGAACCCTTACTTTAGTTTGCTGAGCCTTGAGATTTTGGTTGAGAGTGAGATTGAAGCTTTTTAACTCGTATTTGATTGTAGCCGGGGCTTTGCTTGACTTGTGTGGGAATTCTAAGATATTACTCCTGGATCTGAATATGACTCAAAACCCATGGCTTATACATTGGTTGAGACCTGAGCTTAGTTGTGTATGACTTGAACGAATTTCTAACATGTTTGGCTTGTAAATCTGCATGTTGTCATGGTCAAGACCCTTTGTTTTAATTTGTCGAACTTTGAGCTTTGTTAGCCTTGGCATGGATGAACTAAAGCTTGCATATAAGTTGAAGCTTGCATGAAACTTAATTTCAAATTCTTGCCAACATCAAACACTTGGGATGTTTGGTTGTGTAAATGACTTGATATTACTTAGTTCTTGTTCAAACTCTTTTATGCATGATTTTGAACTTCAAGTCAATATCCATGCTTTAATTTCTTGTAGATAGCCACGATCCACTTAGTTGATTCAGGAAGCCCCTTAGCTCCTCAATTAGGGGAAAAATCAAAGCCTAACTTTGCTTGGTTGACAACCTAACTTTCCTCTTGATGGTGATTCGCCGATATATATGGCAACTGAGTTTGGTTGTGTTTGAGGGCCAAAACTTGAGATGAATACTCAATTATATGTTTTAAATTGGCTCATCCTTTTGTATGGTAGTATGTGGAGTTTGGACTAGACCCTTGAGACTTGCGACCATTGCCGAATCCTTAGGCTGAACCACACATGTAAGAATTGAGCTTGTATCCACCTTTTGGCTTTTGAAAGAAAATATCTAAGCCCTTAGCTCGTGCATTGGACGAGAATCGAACTCGTCGCCTTAGCTTTATATATTTATTTTCAGGACCTCAATTTGCATCAGAAATGTTTCATAGGTTTAATTGGACCTTTAACTGGGAAATTCCATTTTGTAGAATTTTAGTCAAAGATTCATAATTTCCCTTTTAATCTTTGGTTTATATATCTCACTTCTTGATCTGACTGAGCTGTTGATCTTTATTGCAGATTAGCCATGTTGATGAGGAGGTCATGCCTTCCGAGGAGTCACTCGGCTACTCAGTCACCTGAGAGGGAGCATCTATCTTTCACCGGTAAGTCCTTATAATTTTCTTGCTCATGAATTCAATTTTTATCATATCATACTACATATCGTATCCCCGCTCTGTCCTCCTTGGTGAGACAGTTGGGAAGAGCTGATATCCTCCTTTGTAGGGATGGACGCTTCTATATTACATCCCCGCTCTGCTCTCCTTAGTGAGGTAGTTGGGAAGAGGTCATATTCTCCTTTGTGGGGGTGGACGTTTATCAGATACACTTTGCTTCGTCAAAATGCATCTTAAGGCAACATGGGGCGATTTTCTGCCATATCATGTTCTGTAAGATAGGGTGCATCACCGTGCTATTTATGCGACAATGTACATTATCCTATGTGTTCATGATACAATTAAAATCGTCACACCAATTACAAGGTAGTGACTCTATCTCACTGACTATAAGTGAAAAGAGTTCAACGCCTTACATCGCCTTAATGTTTCTTCATAACCGCGTTTAATAAATACCCATTATTTGTTTCAGTTGAATACCCTGTGACACCGTTCTCTCAATTCGAGATAGATGGTCATAGGAGTAGATATTATACTACTGTTAATGATCCGGCGTCGATTCCGCCCACTTCTCAGTTTGCTTTGGACCTGCCAGAGGAGCTTTCTAAGTTGGTATATGAAGGGGATCGCCACATCACGTGCTAGCTAGTTACTGACGTACCGTTCGCGGAAGATACGGATCCTGCTCATCCTTTAAGGAAGACATATTATGTCACGCCCCGAAACTACAGCAGAAATTCATAAAATACGGGATGCGTGACAGCAGCGACCCATGCACAAGACAAGTCCTGTGCACGAGTCAAGCCTGGCACTTATACTCCATAGTTTATCTCAAAGTATTTTTAAACCTGCTGATGATAGCAGCTCAAAACAAACTATATATATACTTATAAATGTTACTTACATTCCACAACCCTACCGTTATAAATATTTACAGCGCAAAAATTCTTTTGCTGTACATATCACCACGAGCAATTAAGCACTTCTCAACCATGCCCATGATCAAAATTTTGGATTATCACTTTTCTAACTCAGATCTGAAAAAAAATTGAAAAACAACGGAGTGAGCTAAAAAGCTCAGTGAGAACATTTCCCACTAGAGTTCCTAGATAACTAACAAAATAATAATAAGAATAATTTTGAGAATAACGAATTATAAGTTTTGCTCTAGAAATTTAAAAATAGTAAAATACGATCCAAATATCATAATATATTCATCTACGCGAAAGAATACAATAGTTATATTTTCTTTCTTATGTGTAACTGAATATACTGTAACATTTTATTAAAATTAGACCCTTTCGAATCAAGGTAAATATTAACAAGAAAAGAAGTTACTAAATTGGGTACAAAACCAGAGGACTATTATTTTCTCAATTTCATAGTCAATTGTCAGAATCTTAAATCTCGATGAATCGTATTCTTCGAATTCACGCTCAAATCTCAAAATCAAAAATCTATTACTGTCAGGCGATGTGGACTCTAGAGGTGGCTCCTACAAGCTCTAGAGGTGGCTCCTACCGTGTCCACACGATGTAGCATTTAGCCCTGTATAGCACTTAGCTCTACATTTCCGGCTATTAATTCATGAAACACAAGAATCATCTCATATGTCACACTAAGGCTACGAATTATAGCCCAGTAACATAGGAATGCGTAAAACGCATCAAATAACAGATAATTCTCAGGAATCGAGTGCACCTAACACTGCCATAGGTTACTGGCCAAATACAGAAGGGCCAGAACACATTTTAGAAGGGCCAATATATAGGGGCCAAATAAGGTGCATTCACCATATGGCAGGCAAAATTACTCAATAGTGGACTTTTAGAGGGTTTGAAAACATCGAGAATCACTTGTCAAAATGAGTAATACTTTACATATCAGAATTTACAGATATTTTCAAATGAAGTGGACAAGGTAAAACTTCTAATCCCATTTAAAATAGTTTACGAATTTTCATTTTTCTTTATTTTTATCAGATACTATGTCACAAAAAAATCTTTGAATCCGTAAAACTGTTGAAATACGTTCAAAATATTTCATCAAAATCTTCTAGATAAACCAATGCCTAAAATTAGTTAAAACTACATGTAGGCATCTAAAAATACTTGTAGGTTCCTGAATACGGCTCGAGATGAAGAGGAGGCAATAAATGTCATCATCCAAGTTGAGAAGGTTTATCCGAGTGGCCCACGTATTCATCGGCCATCGTCAAGTAGTCTATACGCTCAATGGTTACCGGAAAGGCGAACCAAACGTCCCGTGCGCTCACCGACAATTCCGCGTACTCACCAGCCAGGGTCAAACGATCCGCGCGTTCACGAAATGCACGAAGCGAATCGAGGAAGTTTACCGGTCGGTGAAACAACGAAAAACGCATAAACGATGGAACAAGTCAAACCCAAGAAAGCCTCTGGCGGTCGGATCATGTCAAAATGATCCGGTCAAGCCAGTGGCTCAGCCATGGTCGAGCCACCAAATGCAGTTCGGACGGAATCAGTTTTTTTTCAGATTCTTTCGGGATTTGAGTGTTCCTGGACGTTCCAACTAATTTGATACTATGGTTGTACAGTTGTTAACCGAAGATAAAGAGAAATCCATCATTCTCATCCAAACAACCGCATCCGAGACCTATAAATATGAGCCAAAGGCCTCCATTTTATGGATCTGGAAATCAAGAGGACGAAGTACTATCAAATTGCAGAATGGAGCACGAATTTCAGAGAGTTAGCAGATCTTGGCGGAGTTCTTCAACAAAGTGAGTGTTCGAGAGATCTTAGACTTATTTACTAATCTTCTAGATTTAAGCTTAGTCTTAAATCTCGAGAAGAACCGTGATTTTGCTTTATCAAAATCACCGCTACTGTAATTACTTCATTCGTGAAGTGAGAGCATTGATTATCCAATTCTGCTAACCGAATCTGATCCGTAGGTAGTCCACGGATAAACCCCGGCACTGGCAACGATCCCGCACAAGCAATATGCGATAAACATCTATTGCATGTAGTTTGAGAGAAAGTTATAATTTTCGATTTAAAGTCTTATAAAAAGGCTATCTTTTTTTTTGAGTTTATTGTAAGCGTTCAAAGTTGTAATGGACTCATCAAAGAAATTAATTTTCCGATCAAACACGCTGGCGACCACAGTGGGAGTCGACAGCCTTTCTGTAAAGGCTGATGTGTCGCGACCTCGGATTCTCATCCCGATTGAAGAAGATGTCAAATATGAGTTCGACCAGCAGAAGTATGAGGAGTATTTATCCTCCCCCACTAGATCCACCTCTCCTCGCAAGTCAAGGAAGGTTCGTTGGCCTTCGGATTTGAATACCCAAGAAGATCTCCCCGCCACTGCTGCAATCGTGGCTCGCAACATCCTACCCGCATCCGACGAAGCTGACACCGCAGATCTGAACTCCTTGGGTGAGGAGTTGACTACCAATAACGTGCCCGTTCTATCAAAGATAGCACATCAGAGATGGCGACAACGCCTCACGCGCCAGCTGACAAATGCCTTAGAACCAGTTGATGGAATCCGCTATGAAACGGACCTGAAGTCCAGGAGGCGCCATGCACCGTAATAGCGGACAGCTAACTCCTCCAACTCAACCATGAATGGATGGATCCGCATCAAAAGGACGCGTTCAACTCTTGAAGAAAGGATCCAGAAAGGCCGCGCGTTACTCGTGCATGCGCGAGCTCTGATGCAAGAAGCGCAAAAATTAAAACAAGAAGAAGTGGTCAAGAAGCCACCAAGATCACGCCGAGTCTGGAGGTCGAAGTCCAAACCGGCATCAAAAATAACCCAAACGATGCCCGAAGGCATCGAAAAGACCAGAAAACCAATTGCTGGCTCGGTCAGAACCGAGCCACCAAATGGTGGCTCAGCTAGAACCGAGCCACCAAATGGTGGCTCAGCCAAAGCCGAGCACCAAAGAGTGGTTCGGACAAATCTCGGACTGGTTCGGTCTGTTTCGTTGCTGGTTCACTTTCTACAGTCCCGCCTGAGTTTCCGACGGCCTCTATTGTTGTTCCATCAAGTTCCACACCTCCGGTGGAGATCCGCGACAGTGTAGATCTGTCCCATTTTAAGATAACCATTAAAGATCGCCTTAGCCCATCACACAATGATCGAGGCAAAGCTCTAATTAAAGAGCGCTCAAGCCCGTTGAATGGATCTCGAGCAGTTTTTCAGGCTAGAGATCGTGATCGTCCTCCTAAGCAGTGGAGGAGAATGCATAATGGGAAAAATCCTATAACTGACCGCATTGGACTGCGTATCGAAGTCCAGGATCCTGTTGAAGGCTTACGTTCACGAAAACGTAGCCTCAGACATGCGACTCCTGAAGACGCTAACAAGGCATTGAATTCCCAAAAGAGAACGTACTCGTCAGACGAGGACGTTACACCTAGGGACTCGTGCTAACACACGATGGGTTGCTCTGGTCATCCGACCGATGAGTTGTACTATCGGACCCGAGGTACGAACAGGTCCCGGAGAAGGAATAATCAAGAACCGGACTCCTATTGTCCGTGTTCCAAAATTATCAAGACGGTGTTGTCAGAATGTTGCTGTTTTAAGGCTGCCCCGGAGAGAGTTTCAGTGTTTGAAAGAATCTCCACCAGAACGTCTGAATCCAGACCAAGGGGTTTCCGCAAGAACAAAGCCGCCCTTCAGGATGATGAGTTTCCTAAAGTATCTGTCAACATGACGGGTAGAGGGAAGTCAACGCGACTCTTTAGACTTGACCAGTTTTTAGGAATATCCTAATGGATAACTCGATTACAATCGGGAACTAGTAGACGAAAGAATTATCAGAGGATACAAAGGGGACTACCCTCAAATGACGAAACGTCAGATCCTTACTCAGACACTTGTTCAGCGATAACTTCTGATGATATGACATCCAGCACAGGACAATCCTACGAATCACTCATGATTAGCACGGAGTAGATGGCTAAAATTCTCGACGATGCTTTAACCAAGTAGAAAGAGAATTTTAAATTTAAAATGGAAATAGCTATGCAGCAAATGAGGGAGATGCATGACTAGCAAATCACGACACTGACAAATCATCAGGGAGAGTCTAGCCGTCGCAATAATCCCAACCAAGCTGATAATAAGCAGGAAGTGGAGGAGAATGCCAACATGAACACCCCTCCCGTCGACGATAATACTAGGGGTGGTCCCTCGGATGATAACAATACAAAGGAGGACCACGTTGCCTCTCCCCAAAATCGCCCGAAGAAAGGTACGAGCGAGGATAAGAAGATGAGGGATTTGGAGAGAAAAATCAATGCGTTGATGAGTGCTCAGGAAGTAAAAAGGTCCGGAATACCATGCCCATACCCAAGAGAGTAGGAGTCAATCTCGTATCCGGCAAAGTTCAATTTAATCAATTTCATACCGTTTGATGAAAAAGGTTCCCCCACTCAGCATTTAATATACTTTAAGTCTTACTTAGGGATAATCTCCGGTAATGAACCTCTGATGGTACGATCATTCCTCGGCACTCTTCGCGGAGCAGCCTTTGATTGGTATCGCGGCCTCAAGCCGGGGAGTATTAGCAGTTGGGATGACATGGAGGACATGTTTCTCACGAATTTCTTCGACGATGACACAGAGGTCTCAATCGGAATGTTATTTGACGAGAAGCAAAAAGATGGAGAGTTGGTGGAAAATTTCATCAAACGATTCCGAAACAAAGCCATTAATTGTAGGGATCCGATTAGCGAGGACTTCATCCTGGAGACTTATCACAACAATCTTTCGTTGGATATTCTCGAAGCCATGGGAATGCTACCGTCTAAGACCTGGAAAGATTTGAAGGTCCGAGGGGAAAAAGACAAACGTTTCTTCAAGAGGAAAAAGGTCGAAAGAGGTCAAATGGCAACACCAGCCCCACAACAGAATTTTGTTCCTAAGGGTAAATGGAAAGTGCAAGCGAATGCAGTGGACACGAACCAAACATTCGAAGTGCAATCACAACCACAACAACAATAGCAGAAGGCACCTCAGCAGTCACGGTGGTAACAACAGCCTTAGAAATAGAAGACTTCGGAGCCGAAATTCCCAAAGGTCTATTCGTTCAAAGAAGATGAAGTCCCCAGTATTTTTAAATAGCTCATAGAGAATAACAAGATTAAGTTGCCTCCGATCCAAGATCAGGAAGACGCTAAGAGGGTTAATGACCCAAAGTATTGTGCTTTTCACAGAGCGGTTCACCTCCCTACCAAGTCATGCTACGCCCTCAAAGACAAAATCCAAGCTTTGATCGATGTGGGGGTGATTACCATGAAACAACCTAAGGAGAAGAAGGTGGGTGCAAATGTAGTATCAATCAGCTTCGGGTATGTCCCTTTGAATTAGTTTCAGCCCGAGCCCATGATAAAAGTTACGATGAATACCATGAACGATGATCCTTACAAACAGCATTAGAAAGGACTTGTGCCACACACAGCCCCGAATGGCGAAATTCTTTAGGTTCATCCTGGTCTGGTCAAAGATGACCAGTGGGTCGGATCGTCATCCAAGAAGAAATTAAAAGGCAAGGGAAAATCCTGTTACGGAGCCTCTACTATTCTATGAGAAGATGATGAAAGAATTCCTGCTTTCCCGCTTTCTGAAGATGAACAAGAAACCTTGCAACCCGGAGTGGAAATGAATATCACTTCAAGTATACGGATGCTTCCGAACAATTAGCTAAGCAGGGGGTAACCAAGACCGTTCCCTCCAAGACATTAGCGGAAATAGGAGTTGTCATAACTCCTCCAGCAACCGTAGTTACGGAGAAAACCCAACAAAAGCAAAAAGGGAAAGAACCCTTATACCAAGAGGGTCAGAACCCGAAACAGTCTCGATTCAATCATCTGATTAGAGGAGACAAACCGGGAAGTTCGAGCGCTCTACCCCATTTTGATATTATGACACAATTAGCTAATATATCGGCTAGAATAACCCTATATAAGCTGTTGCGTCTTTCAAAGGATACAAGGGAAGCGTTACAAGAAGCCTTGGCTAATTCTGAAGTTTTCTTGACTCAAATCAAGCCATCTCCTAAAGAACCAGAGCCGTTAGTCCAACATTACAATCTCGCGGCGCACCATTTTCCCTGTATTTCCTTCACCAAAGAAGACATGCAGACAAAAAATTCAAAACATGACCGGCCCTTGTATTTCTCCGAGCATATTAGCTCCAGCGTTGTCAACCGGATCCTAGTCGATCTGGGTTCGGCTGTCAATATCATGCCACTCCGATTAATGTATAATCTCGGAATACCGGTTAGTAAGCTAGCCTCCACAGGCACTATGATCTACGGATTCAATACCAATGGGTCCAGACCATTGGGTAAAATCCGAGTGAAGTGCCAGATCAGAGATTTGAAGTCGGAAGTCACATGTTATGTGATCGACGTGACGCGGAGACCTTATATAACCTACTGTTGGGTCGACCCTAGATCCATGGTAATGTTATAGTCCCATCAACTCTTCATCAGTGTCTTAAATATGTGGACACCAATAACGAAGTCAAGACAATGGTCGCGGATAAGCAGCTGATGCGGTATAAACATGTACCAAAAATGTTGCAAGTGCACAACCTTGTCAAGTTATAGTATAAAGATATCGATCCCACGAGGAAGGTGTTTTGTAGGAGAAAATATAAAATCAGTTCTTATGTTGTGTGCGTGACAATTAGGAGTGATGAGTGAATGTGATGGTGAAGAGATTGAGAGAGTGAAAATAGTGTGTAAATAGGCGAAAAATGTAAGTGAGAGTGGATGTGACAAAGAATGAATGTGATTAATAAGGCAAGAAGGAGAAATCAAATAAAAATCAAGAATGAAAAATAAAATTCAAGAATAAAAGAAAAAATAGGAAATTAAAGATGGTGGGTTCAATTATAGATATGTGTAATCTAAAATTGAACCCACTTCTTAGAAAAGGGTGATTCCCTAGAGGGTTCTAGCCTAAAGGCGAATCAAACAAAATAAAAATAAACAAAAAAAACTAAACCCAAGAGGGTTCTAGCCTCAAGGTGAATAGTGCAAGAAATTAAAATCTAACTATAAAATAAATTATAAAATCTAAACTACAAATAAATTGCAAGAATTAAATGTAAGAAAATAAATCTACTCTATAAGCATGAAATAAATCTAATCTATAAGCATAAAATAAATCTAAGGAAAGAGGGTTGTAGCCTCTTGACTATTTAACAAGAAAATAAAATCTAATTATAAGCATAGAAATAAATCTAAACTAAAAAGCAAATAAAAAGAAATAAAAGAGAAAAAGAAAAGAAATGCAAACCTCTAAATAATTCTTCATCTCCATCTTCATCATCCAACAAAGAGAAGAAATATCTAAAGTGGTGAAAAAATTATTATTATTAATTATAACAAAAAGTTACAAATTTAGAAGGCCTTCTCAATTAAGAGTAGCCCTCCTCTCCAAAAGGAGTTACAAAAATTTTCACACCTCTAACCCCTCACTCTCTACCCCTGTTTATAGTAAACATTAGTAAATAAGAGCCATTGGATTGAAATCTTATCCAAAAACAATAAAATCAGCTATAGATTCGTAACAAACTGCGCAGGGTATCGATGCCAACATCGATAGGGGCATCGATGCTGGCATCGATACGGGCATCGATGCCCCCATCGATGCTGGCATCGATGTCAGCCCTTCTTCATTGTGCTGTCTGCAGAGCCTCTTGTGTTGGGCTTTTGGCATCTTGGGCTTTTGGGCTTCTTGATTTCTTCATGCATTTATTTTGGTTTTGGCTTTGGCATTTCTTGGGCTTTAATCCTTCTTCTAAGCTTGGGCTTTTGGATAATTTGGAAATTAATTTTCCAATAGGCTTCTTTGCTTCATTTCTTCATTTAAACAATGGATTTTTGTTGAGAGATGGGAGTTTAAGATTTATTCTCTATTAACCTGCAATTAAAAAATAAAAATAATTATTAGTGATGTATTTATTCATATAAAATAGATAATAAAGGTATAAAGGTGTAATAAAATGTCATTATCAAATACCCCCACACTTAAACTTTTGCTAGTCCTCTAGCAAAGAAAGAAAAAGAAAATCCTAACTCACTTTCGCAGGAATCGCGGTTATATTTAGCACATACAACAAGCCTTTAAACCCCTAGGTTACCCTAGTGGACGAGTTGTAGTCTCGTGAGGGTTTGTAGTGAATATACCCATAAAATTCGGTCAACTTGCCAAATTAAAGAAGTTAGTAAATAACTATATTTACTGGATAATTGACGCTAGTTATTACTCAAGAAAACATTTTTATATATAACTCTAAGGTATATTTCCTAGAAAATCTTCTCATTATAGCAACACAAAACCAAGCCAAACTTAGAAATTTAATTTAAAAATTTTGAAAAGAACATGCTAACTCTTTGTTTAAAACAATATTCAAGTTGCTTGATCTAAAATATTTTCCAAGACCATATATACAATATAACTATATGTAAAACATTTATTAGTTTTTTTATATTATTATTATTTTTAACTCTTTCTTCCTTGATGATTTTTTTTTACTTTAACGGGCTTTCTAAGCGACCATTTAACGAGTTTTGGGCCAATTGATCCTAACTCAATTGGGCTTAGGTCATTAAGTATGGAAATACTCCTTGGGCTTAATTACTCGATCAGCTTAGGCTTTATAAGATAGAATCACCTTGAATTGAAGAGTTTTTTTTCTTTTGGTGCCCATTTTTCGCACTCTTCTTTTTGCAAAATTTTTTTTATATGTATATGTGTACATATTCTGAAAAATATGTAAGTCAAGCCACTTTGAAAAATTATTTTTAACTCTAAGCTAAGCATGTATTCCATTTTTTTAAATAAAAATCTAAGTTAAGGTTTAAGTAAAGTATACTACTTTAAAAATTATTTATTAAGAACTTTATTTAGAGTTATCATAAAAAGTGAACTTGAGTAAATAACAGATTAGAAGTTTTAAAATTTATCAAGTAAATCAGTTATTCATAAATCTATCAATTTGGCAAGTGACGATATTTTTATAATTTTTTTAGAAAGGAAAAAAATGACAAAAATGCAACAAAAAATGTAAAACAAAGAGAAAATTTAACTAATTCCCACCCCCACACTTAAATTTTGCATTGTCCTCAATGCAAACTCTATGATGCACAAAGTAAAGCAGATAAGAAGTAAAATACTTACATTTGATCAGCTGATAAAGATCAACAATTACCTTTGGTCTGTCGATGATAGAATCAAAAATTTATTATTCTCTCTTGTTTTTTGTTTTCTTTCTTTTTTTTCTTTTTTTCCTTTTTTTCTTATTTTTCTTTTTTTTTCAACTGAATAAGAAACTCTCAAATGAGAGAAGAATAAATTCTTTTTATTATTCTGAAATAAACAAAACAAATAATGTAGAATGAAGTGTTCAACACGAAGAGCTCGTACTCTACATTGAATCCTACCTTATTGTTGAAAATTCTTCCCCGGATTTTAAATAAATTCAGAATGATATAATCAATAATGTGAAATTCTAAGCATTTCGGGGTGTTCAATAATTCTTGCAACAAAGTAAGGTAGGTATTATTGGTGTTATGCATTTTGTATTTCTTAATGAACTCAGACTCTTGTACTGTAAGGTTTTGTTTTCTAACAACCAAATCTTCTGTAGAGTTCTGAAAATTTGGTTGTTGATTATTCTCCAAGAATCTGAGTTCATCAAGAAAGAGTTCTTTAAAATTTAATTCAAAGCAGCAAATGTTTAACACAGTTTTGTTATTCTCAAGGACCTGATCTGCTTCCTCTAAAAATTCTAACTCTTCATCAAAAATTTCCTCAAAACTTAAATCAGACTCTTCTTCTTCTTCTTCTGATCCTTTCTAAATGTAATTTATTTCTAAAGGCTGATTATTTGGCTGGTCCCCTGGATTAAAAATATTGAGATCAGCAGTCAAATTCTCAAAGGATAGCTTCATTTGACCAGTTCTACAGTTGATGAGAGCATTAGAAGTGGCTAAGAAAGGTCGTCCTAAGATGACAGGTGTCTGTCCTTTGGGATTGGAAACAGGCTGTGTTTCCAAGACTACAAAATCTACTAGAAAAATAAAATCTTCAACCTTAATCAGAATATCCTCTAACTCACCCATAGGGACCTTAACAGATCTATCAGCCAACTGTAAGGTGCATTTGGTTGGGTTCAGTACACCTAAACCTAATTGTTGGTAGACTGAATATGAAAGCAAATTGACACTGGCCCCTAAGTCTAAAAGCGCCTTATCAATGTGAGTATTACCATTGATACATGAAATGATGGGGGAACCTAGATCTTTACATTTTAAAGGTATGAGATTTGATAGCATTTCACTGATATTGGCGGGTAAAAAGACTTTCTTTAGAACATTTATTCTCCTCTTCTTAGTGCATAATTCTTTTAAAAATTTAGCATAAGATGGAATTTGTTCAATTACATCTAAGAGAGGAATATTGACCTTAACCTGCTTGAATGTTTCTAGGATCTTCTCCTCTTGAGGGGAGTGTTTCCTAAGCCTGAGTCTACTGGAAAAGGAGCAACTGGTCTAAACCTATCAAAAGCAGGCTCAGGTTCCAGTTCAGGTTCTTGGTCATTTGAGGAGGGTGATTGTTGAATAGATTCATCAGAAGGAGAAGGAGAAGGAATTTGTACTGGATCAAAAGTTTGACTTGGGAGAGTTCTCACTTGATTATCGACCTGTCTACCTGACCGAAGTGAATGGATTGCATTCACTTGAGCTTCATAGGATGAACTGCATCCTGTGTCCTTAGGGTTAACCACAGGTTGACTCGGAAATTTTCTTTTCTCTCTTTTACTCATGGCACTAGCTAGTTGACCAATCTGGGATTCTAATCTAGCTATAGCTTGAGTGTTGGAGTTGAGCATTTGTCCGGTTGATTACATAAAGGAATTCAGAGTGCTGGATGTTTGAGTTAACATATTCGTGGTTTGAGTGGAGGCCTTAATTATGGTTTTCAAACCCCTCTCCAAGACATTAAGACGTTTATCCTGATCTGGATTATGAGGGGTCTGAATTACAGCTTGATGAAGAGGAGACTGATTTTGACACGACAGATTGGGTTGTTGATATTATGGATGAGAATTGAAAGGAACTGTGTTTCCCCTAGAAAAATGTTGGGTCGAAGCGGGTGTAAAGTTTTGAGTTCCGGGAGAATTTCCTTGATTCCATGCAACGTTAGGATGATTTTTCCAACCTGGATTGTAGGTTGGAGAGAATTGATCATTTGCAGAACGCTGGAATGCAGCGTTGACCTGTCCTAATGGCTGATTATTTCCTAAGAGAGGACATTCTTCTGAAATATGAGATGGTGACAAACAGTTGTGACATCCTGAGGTTGAAACTTGATTGATTTGAGGCGGGGCTCTTTCCTTGATTTCTAAAGCTTCTAACCTACGCATGATTGAGGCCATCTTAGCTTCAGATGCAATGTTTGACTCTAAGGAAATACCACTGGATTTGGGTTGGGGAACTCGGTCATCACAGTGTTCCCATTGCATGGTTTTTTCAGAAAGATTCTCTAAAAACTCCCAAGCTTCATCAGCGTTTTTCCTCATGAAATCCCCGTGGCACATTGATTCTAAGGAAGTTTTTTGCAGAATAATCTAATCCTTCATAAATTATTTGGCACAATCGCCATTTTTCTAAACCATGATGAGGACATTGGATGAGAAGATCTTTAAATCAGTCAAAATACTTCCAAAAGGGTTCTCCCACGATAATTTTAAAATTCATGATACTGTTTCTTAGCTTCACCGTTTTATGGATAGGAAAAAATTTCTTAGGAAATATAGTGATAAATTCCTCCCACGTAGTGATGGAATTCGTGGGTAAACTATACAACCATTTTTTTTGCTTTGTCTTTGAGAGCAAATGGAATAAATCTGAGTTTTATCGCATCTTCTGTTAATTCTCTCATTTTAATCATAATACACACTTCCTCAAATTCCGAGATAAAAATATATGCATCTTCTGTTTTATTTCTAAGGAATTTAGGAAGCATGTTTATATAATGCGGTCTAAGCTCAAAATTTATTCCATTTGTTTCGGGGAGCCTAATGCAAGAGGGGATTGCATTCCTAATGGGATAGCACATATCATGAAGAACGGGTGGATTAGGATGCTCCATTTTTATGATTGGTTCAAAGCGAATTAATCGACGTATATTATTCCTAATCCACTGTTGCATACACCAAAACTATTTCTTATTATTATTATTATTATTTTATAAAGAAAGAAAAAAATTAGTTTTTTTATGAGCAGAAAATGATAAAGAAAAATCCTAACTAAAACAAATCAAAGCAATCACTTTTCAATCACTCTAATTCTAGGGTTTAGCCTAACTCACTAGACCAGCTCCTAACCAAAAACTCCTACAATGAAAAGATTAAAGTTTTACCCACGTAGTTAGCTAGATAAGGATAGTACTAGAGGGTGATCAAAGATCAATTAAATACCTCTTTTCTTGCGGAGCGCTTTACGCAACCCCTAAATCTTACCTTAGACACCAACTAATCTGAGAAAACTTAAACATGTTCACTTCAGGATTTCTTGTTCCTTATTGAGCTCGAGTCCTTAGGGCCAACGTCTAATGAGTTTTATTAGGCTTGGGTAGTGTAGTGAGGAATTAGTGATTTTTGGGTTAAGGAAAGGGTGATGAAATCCCTCACCTTATCTTGATTATGAGGTTTTGCCCTTAAAAATATTTTTAAGTGTGTGCCAAATCAAGATGCTCAAATCACTTGGTGAATCCCTACACTATATGAAATGCAACCCTAAAAATTAAAAGTGACTAAAAAGGATGATAAAAAAAAAACTTCATATTTTTTTATTAGGGTTAACAATCAAACAACTATAAGAAGGGGGAACATTGTTTGAGTTTATTATCTTGTTAGTTAATGTCCAAGTAAAAGATGGATTTTATTATGGTCAACAAAAATAATTTTTTTTTATTTTTAAATCCTAATTGTCTCTAATTGTGAAGCTAACTAAAGAGGGTGGAATTGAAAACGTTAGAAAGAAGACTTATCTGAAAGCAAATCTTCAAATCCTAGTTCTCCAATCCGCGATCTTCAAGCTCCAAGCGTTTCCTTCATAATAAACACGCAAGTTAAAGAACCAAAATAATTAAAACCTACTTAAGCATCATCCGCGGCAACGGCGCCAAAAACTTGATGTAGCATAAACATGTACCAAAAATGTTGCAAGTGCACAACCGTGTCAAGTTATAGTATAAAGATATCGATCCCACGAGGAAGGTGTTTTATAGGAGAAAATATAAAATCGGTTCTAATGTTGTGTGTGTGACAATTAGGAGTGATGAGTGAATGTGATTGTGAAGAGATTGAGAGAGTGAAAATGGTGTGTAAATAGGCGAAAAATGTAAGTGAGAGTGGATGTGACAAAGAATGAATGTGATTAATAAGGCAAGGAGAAATCAAATAAAAATCAAGAATGAAAAATAAAATTTAGGAATAAAAGAAAATGCAAGAAATTAAAGATGGTGGGTTCAATTATAGATATGAGTAATCTAAAATTGAACCAACTTTTTAGAAAAGGGTGATTTCCTAGAGGGTTATAGCCTAAAGACGAATCAAACAAAAAAAAACTAAACCCAAGAGGGTTCTAGCCTCAAGGTGAATAGTGTAAGAAATTAAAAGCTAACTATAAAATAAATTACAAAATCTAAACTACAAAATAAATTGCAAGAATTAAATGAAAGAAAATAAATCTACTCTATAAGCATGAAATAAATCTAATCTATAAGCATGAAATAAATCTAAGGCAAGAGGGTTCTAGATTCTTGGCTATTTAACAAGAAAATAAAATCTAATTATAAGCATAAAAATAAATCTAAACTAAAAAGCAAATAAAAAGAAAAAAAAAGAGAAAAAGAAAAAAAATGCAAACCTTTAAATAATTCTTCATCTCCATCTTTATCATCCAACAAAGAGAAGAAATATCTAAAGTGGTGAAAAAATTATTATTATTAATTATAACAAAAAATTATAAATTTGGAAGGCCTTCTCAATTAAGAGTAGCCCTCCTCTCCAAAAAGAGTTACAAAAATTTTCACACCTCTAACCCCTCACTTTTTACCCCTATTTATAGTAAACATCAGTAAATGAGAGCCATTGGATTGAAATCTTATCCAAAAACAACAAAAATCAGCCATAGATTCGTAACAAACTGCGTAGGGTATCGATGCCAACATCGATAGGGGCATCGATGCTGGCATCGATACGGGCATCGATGCTGGCATCGATACGGGCATCGATGCCCCCATCGATGCTGGCATCGATGTCAGCCCTTCTTCATTGTGCTGTCCACAGAGCCTCTTGTGTTGGGCTTTTGGCATCTTGGGCTTTTGGGCTTCTTGATTTCTTCATGCATTTATTTTGGTTTTGGCTTTGGCATTTCTTGGGCTTTAATCCTTCTTCTAAGCTTGGGCTTTTGGATAATTTGGAAATTAATTTTCCAATGGGCTTCTTTGCTTCATTTCTTCATTTAAACAATGAGTTTTTGTTGAGAGATGGGAGTTTGAGATTTATTCTCTATTAACCTGAATTAAAAGATAAAAACAATTATTAGTGATGTATTTATTCATATAAAATAGATAATGATGGTATAAAAGTGTAATAAAATGTCATTATCAGCAACCGTTTAAGGGGTTAGAAAACTATTTTACTGACTCCCTTCTCTATGGTGCCGAATCCGATACTGAACCATCGGCCTAAGGTACGGACAGCGGGGAAGAGACTGATACCGAAGCTGGGTTTGATTATGATAGTGGTTTTATACTTAATGACATTGTACCCACTTTAATCAATCTTAACGATGAAGAATCATCGAAAAGTAGTTGTAACTGGTAACTTGCCGAAGAAATATCAATAAATGATGATTGAGAGTACTCGTTGTGTCTTGATAATATCATGATGGGGCTGTATGATAACCCCGACTTGTATATGCCGCTTCAATCATTTTGCATGACGAAAAAGCAGGTACGGGATTCATTCGGAATGACACTTGTCATTCCTGCAAGGGCAGGGGGTAAAAAGGAAGTTATCTATGGTAAAGGAGGAGAATCTTCGATACCAGACCACTTTTTAGAAGAAGATAACGATGATGATAAACCTGCCCCTCATCTATTCAGGTATGACACAAAAAGCGCGTAATCTCATGGAGAGATACGGATATGACTTCATACTTGGGGAAGGTCTTTGTTTTGGTCGAGGTCCGCGAGTTCCACCTCGTATGGCCAATGTACCAAAAGGAAAGCCCGATGATTATTATAGCCACCGAAGAGGTTTGGGCTATGTTTCCTCATCTGACGACGAATGTTACTGGTAAGTCATTGATCAGATTGCTAATAAGGGCAAAGACGAATATTCTTTCGACTCTTCAGCCTGGGACTCTGAAGCCAGTCTCGGAGAAATGTTCAAAAAGCTAATATCAAACATGGCTACGGTTGATCCTGTTACAATAGAGGAAGATGATCAAATGCTAACTTGGGAAGACCATTGGGTTCATCACTTGAATATGCAGTATAGTGATAGGTTTGAACAAAGAGAACCTCCTACCGAAGATCAAGTAATCCAGGTGAATATGGGTAATGAGGATAATCCGAAGCCAATATTTATTAGCGACAGCCTCCCGCCGGATGAGAAAGAAGAATTGATCTCTCTCATTAGGAAATACATCGATATTTTCGCCTGGAATTATGAAGATATGCCAGGGCTCGACCCAAATGTAGTGATGCATCGTCTCAATATTAAGCCGGATGTCAAACCCGTCAAACATCAACAAAGACGGTTTCGTCCGCAAATTATGGAGGCAATCGAGTCCGAAGTCAAAAAGCTTATCGACTCGGGTTTCGTCAGGGAAGAGCAACATCCCGAATGGCTTGCCAGTATTGTCCTAGTCCTTAAAAAGAACGGGAAAATTAGGATTTGCATCGACTTCAGAGATCTTAACACTGCCTACCCAAATGACGATTTCCATCTTCCCATCACAGATGTTATCATCGACAATACGTGTGGATTCGAGAGAATGTCTTTTATGGATGGATTCTCTGGTTATAATCAGATAAAGATGCACCCAGATGATGAAAAGCATACCGCATTTAGGATACCCCTCGGTGTTTTCTGTTACACGGCTATGCCCTTTGGCTTAAAGAATGCAGGTGCCACCTATCAGAGAGTCATGTCAAAGATTTTTCAAGAGCATCTCCGGAAGACCGTCGAATGCTATGTGGACGGTCTAGTCGTGAAAAGTCAGGACAAAAAAGATCACATCAAGGATTTGAAGATAATGTTCGATTTGATGCAGACTCATCAATTAAAGATGAATTCTACCAAATCTTTTCTTGGAATGTTCAGCGGTAAATTCCTTAGATTTGTCATCACCACTAAAGGTTTTCACATTGACCCTGACAAAGTGAAGGCAATTAACAAGCTACAACCCCTAGAAAACCTTAAAGAACTCAAAGGATTACAAGGACAGTTGGCTTATATCCATCGCTTCATTTCAAACCTTTCAGGAAAATATCAACCATTCTCCAGGCTTACAAAGAAAGGCGTATCATTTATATGGGATGACGCTTGCCAAAAAGCATTTGAAGATATTAAAGAATATCTCTCAAAACTCCCAGTGCTCGTTGCACCGAAGTCGGGCAAACCGTTCTTGATTTATATCAAGGCGACGAGCCATTCGTTAAGTGTATTACTTGCACAGGACGGCGATAACGGTCACGAACAAGCAATATATTACTTGAGTCGGACCCTTATGGGTGCCGAATCTTGATATCTAATAATTAAAAGGGAGTGTCTCGCCTTAATATTCGCTATCCAAAAGATACGACACTACTTGGTTAGGCAGACTATCTACGTCATCTCCAATGTTAACCCAGTCAGAATATTCATGACACAACCTGCTTTCATGAATTGACAATTAGTGAAATGGGCTTTACTACTGTCCCAGTATGACCTATATTTTAAACAACAAAAGTCAGTTAAGGGACAAGCTATTTGTGATCTCCTGGCAGCTAACCCAACGACGGATACCGCCGAGGTATACGACGATCTGCCAGATGAAACCCACGAAGTTAACGTAACTTCCTATCAATAGGTGTGGCATTTGTACTTCGATGGTGCCTCTCGAGCAACTAATGTAGCAAGTGCCCCTAGATGTTCTAAGATATCTTCCGGAGTTGGAGTTATCTTAGTTTCCCCGAGAAAACATGTGATGCCTCGAGCTTACTCGCTGACCGAGCCGTGCTCGAATAACATAGCCGAGTATAATGTGCTACTTATCGGACTCAGTTTTTCCAAAGAGCTGGGGGTCGAATACCTTAAAGTTTTTGGTGACTCTCAACTGATAGTTAAACAAGTTCCGGGAGAATATGAGGTCAGAAATCGAGATTTGATACCGTACCATAAGGTGGCCGTTGAGATGGTAGGATCGTTTGAAGGATTCTTCATCGAATACATTCTATGCTTACAAAACACGTACGCAGATGCTCTAGCAGCATTAGCCGTGTCCCTAGCGCAGCCTCCCGAAACGGAAAAATTTGTTACGGTGAGAACTCACCAACTCTTCGTGCCAATCTACAATGAAGATGACAAGGAGGAGGATATTAAAGAAGTACATTCAACTCAAGTTGAGTTCGAACCTCGAGATTGGCGTTTTCCTATCATAGACTACGTCCTGCATGGGATTTTACTAGAAGATGTGAAGGAAAGAGATTCGATCCGACGAAGGGCATTGAGATTCTACTACAACACGGAGAGCCGAACACTATATCGTAGGGGGTATGATGGGTTACTACTACGTTTTTTATCAACTAAAGAAGCGGAAGAAGTCCTTAAAGAGGCGCACGAAGGAGTTTGCGGCGCACACCAACCAGGTCCCAAACTTTATGACCGCATCAGAAGAATAGGATATTTCTGGCCCACCATGATCAAAGATGCAGTCGCATATGCCCAAAAGTGTCATGCGTGCCAAGTGCACGCGAATTATATGCACCAACCCCCGGAGCATCTGCATCCTTCGGCTACATCATGGTCTTTTGAGACTTGGGGAATGGATATTGTTGGTCCTATAAATCCCCTGTTAGTCAAAGGTGATCGATTCATTCTCACAATTACCGATTACTTCTCCAAATGGGCTGAAGCGATTCTGCTCAGAGAAGTTAAGACAAGCAACGTTATCATATTTATCAAGCACCATATTATCTACCGATATGGTGTCTCAAGGCGGATCATACATGACAATGGTCCTCAGTTTGTTAGTAATGCATTCATCAGATTTTGTGAGGGTTTTAAAATTCAAGACGTCTCGTCAATAGCTTATAATCCCACAGCAAACGGATTAGCTGAAGCCTTTAACAAGACTATCATCAAGCTTCTATCAAAACTCGTGAAGACTAATAAATAAGATTGGGATGATAAACTCGGCAAAGTCCTGTAGGCTTACCGTACCACAATTCGCACGCCTACTGGAGCAACCCCATATTCTTTGGTATACGAGTGTGAAGCCGTCCTTCCATTAGAAATTCAAATTCCATCTCTTTGAATCGCTCTCGCAGCCCAGATGGTGACCAAAAAACAACATCAAAAACATCTCGAAGAACTCGAGATGCTCGACAAAAAGTGCTTAGAAGCTCAACAGCACATTGAGTTCTACCAAGCCAGAATTTCCCGAGCTTTTGATAAAAAGGTTCGGCAACGGAGTTTTAAAGAAGGAGATTTGGTCTTAACTGAATGACGGCCTATGATCCTTAACTCTAAGAAGAAAGGAAAATTTGAACCCAAATGGGAAGGGCCGTTCGTAGTAGAGACAGTCTATTCGAGTGGCGCATATCGCCTTATTACCAAAGAAGGCGATCGGCTTATGATGCCGATAAACGGTAAGTTCTTGAAAAAATACTACCCTTAGTATATTCACGATAACCAATGTATCGAGAAGTTCCTAGAAGAATACTGCATACGGTATTCTTAGGGATAACCCAGTTGCTATGAAAATAATGAATAAGAAATCCACACTTGAACTCTGAACGTATTCAAAGTTAAAACATGTTTTATTATTGATGAATGAGATTCGATCATTTTGACAGATCAACCTTTCCTCACCAATTCCTCCACTGATCAAATCAATTGACGGTGGGTCCACCAAGATTTTTATCCGCCAATCATTGATAATGTTTAAAGCTTGACGTGTTAAGTCCTAATCACTTAACATCAAAATCCCCCATCGAGTGGCTAGTACAAACCAGTATTTTTACTACCTGTATTCCACTCTCTCTGCTTTCAAGTCAAACTTATAAAAGTTAGGACCAAAGCCAGATTCCCCTCTCGATTCCTTCTATGAACGAGAGGTCCACTTTTAATTTGAGCAATCAAACCTATAAAAGTTAGGATTGTCTCTAACCTCACTTAGTCAAACCTGTAGATAGTTAGGACTAAGATCGAGTCATCCCTTTCGATAAACAAAATACTTCTATCTTTTCCTTTTTAACCAAACCTATAAAAGTTAGGGTCAAAATCGGAATTTTTCCTCAATAAATGAGGAACTCTTTTCTTGGAACAAGCAACCAATCCTATAAAAGTTAGGGTTGCTTGAATCTTTTCGATTCTCGGAGTGGAGATCCCACTCTTAGTTTCATCTTTCTAGATTCTGGGGGTAGAGATCCCACCTCGAGTTTCCTTTCCAACTAGAGATAGAATATAAAATTCTTCCTCTTCAGTGTTGGGAGATAGAATATAAAATTCTTTCTCTTCCACTATCGGTTTTGTCTTTACCCTGAGAAAAGACATAATTCTCAACTTCTAATCCGCGCACTTTATGCATGGGGAATTTTATCTCGACTCCTAAATAGAGATAAGCCTACGCCTAACACGCGTTGCCGGTTTAGTCTTTTACCGAGTGAAAAGGACACTAGAATCTAAGTCTGAGGACTTTTATCCCGAATTCTAAGTAGGGATGAGTCAGCGCCTAATACGCGTTGCTGGGTGCCATATTTTCGTAAAAATTGGTGAAGTCTATGTATTTAAAATCATAGCACCAAGTCTAGGAGAAGTAACTCTCTTAACACAATGTTACATGTGAAACGGGTTTTAATAATTCACATGGTAGCCCGATTCAAACGGTGATCGGTAAAGGCACATCAAACCCGTTAAAAGCTGGGGGTTTGTCAAAAATCCTAAGTCAGCGCCTAACACGCATTGCTGGGTGCCATATTCCCATAAGAAATGGTGAAGTCTATGTATTTAAAGTCATAGCATCAAGTCTAAGTGAATTAATACTCTTAGCACAACGTTACATACGGAACGGACCAAAACAATCCGCATGCTAGCCCGATTCAAACGGTAATCAGTAAAGGCACATCAAACTCGTTGATGGCTGAGGGTTTGAAAAAAATCCTACAAATATTATGGTTGATTATTCCAAACGGAATAGGACATCATAATAAAAGTGGTATTATAAAAAAAAGAGAAATATCTTCTATTAATTGAGTTTGCAGGTACGAAAGTCACAGTCAATCTACATGAAGCTTATGGCTAAGAACTTGTTGTTCTAACTTCGACAACTCTTCCACATAAGCTTGCTCGAGCTCACCTTGCAACGTAGCCTTCATGGATTCTTCTTTAGCAGCTAACATCCTCGTAACCTCTTCTTTCGCCTTGGTCAGCTCCTATTCCGAGAGTTCCTACCCCTTAGACACCATCTCTTGGCCGCGCTCTTCGTCAACCCTTGCCACTTCTAAAATCTCCCAAGCCTCTTCTTCCACTTGAAGCTCCTATTTAAGTCACGCTATCTTGCCAGCACTTGATACGAGGGAGGACTTGATATTGTGCAGAATTTGTAACTTGTCGTCAAGGACGGCCTTCATCTGTTCTACTTTACTTTGACGCATTTGGACCTAAAGTCTAACCGATGCTTAGGTGTCACGCTACGTTCGCAATCGAGATTCCATCTGAGCAGCTATATATGAAGAAGCACCTGTATCTCGAAGCTCTCGGAGTTTTTGAAAATCACGCTCCAAACGATTCAAGTCATCAGCAATAGCTTGCGCCAAGCGTAGTGATCCGATTTTCTCTATTAAGGCTAATCTGAGATCAAGGAGTGGCCTGAATTGACGAAAAGATGTCCCGCTATGGAGAAGTTTGTCAATCACCTTGCCCACGAAGGTAAAAAAGCTGCTAACTTCCATACAAAGGACAATCTGGTTTGGATCGTCATCTAAAAATAACGCTTTGACAAGATCGTGAAGTTGGGACGAAATCTCTGTAAAGAAAAAAAATAGGAATCAAATATTTTAGAATATTAACTTGGATATCTTTAAGTTTCGGGGGAAGCTTACCAATACCGATGGAAGTTCCCTCAGCTAGAATTCCAACATTTGATTGCATCTGCCCGGCCTCATGAACTGGTGGAGGCACTGCAAAAGCAACAGCCGTCGATGTATCAACTTTTTCGGTTTGTCCGACGACTTTTTCAACCGAATCGGTCCCCGCACCTGCGATGGTCATCTCAATTGTTAAGAGAGGGAGATGAGTCGGAGTAATCGACGAATGATCTTGTGCAATGTTTCCTGCCGCTTGCGGAAAGTCGGACCTTTAGAAGCGTTAGATATCTCAATGCTGATGTTAGTACCAGTCTCGATGACTGGTCTTATAAGTGAAACTTCTCTATAGTTAAGTAAATTAGAGATAGGAATAACTATTATAGAGGAGTAAAATTTATACCTGCAGAGGAACCAGGCTCAGCAGATACTTTGATAGTATCATGACAAACTTGCCCCTACAATGTATCATTAGATACCAAAGGATCTGATATCGGATCGGATGGATGGTCGCCCGACGTCTCAAAAGTAATATCTTGAAAAGGATCCTCATTATCTGAATTCTCCATAAGGATACCTACAGAAGAGTCTGAATTTTAAGACGCAGGAAGAGAAATTGGGAATTCGTAACAAATAAGGGTTGGATTTACCTTTGTTAGGGACAGCAGCGTCCACAATCCCAGTATTGGCACCTATTTATTGGAGTTTTTCTAAAAGAGATAAAAGCATAGAAACAATTAACGGAGGCATGAATTCTGAATCTGTCAATTCTCAAAATCGCCATTTGAAAGGTGTACTACCAGTGTTAGATGTACCTGGGTTAAAGACTGGCATGGACGAACTAGGTCCTACCCCGGTACCTTCATCGGTTTCAACAGTCATATCCACTGCAGCATTATCGGGCTTATCGAGAGCAGCTCCGCGTACTTGCTGCGAAAGGTCGGGTTCTTGAAACGTATCAAAATCGGGAGAAGGAGGGTCATAAATGGCCTCACTTTGGTCACCTTCCCCTGAAAAATTGCAAACTCGCTAAGTCTAACAAGAGAAGGAATCAAAAGACGACAATGAGTTGAAGCGTTACCTTCCCCAGCAATAGATGTATCGTTGAGTGGTTCTATTTTGGGAACTGAGGAGGCAACACGCCATCTGAAAACCAGCTTTTGATGCTTAGAAGGTCGTGCCTCGTCAAGATCCGTAGGCCTGTTCAACACAGAGTCAAGGCGTGGTTCAACTATCGGATCAATCTGAGCTACGGTCCGAGAGTAAGCGCGGGCAGTAGAACGACCGCTTACTTTCTCTCCCTCTTTAAAACCTACACCTGTAATTTCAACAAACATTTTGTGAGGATAAGTGGGTAAAGCCTTCCACCTTTTTCGGGTCTTGAGTCAATGAATTCGATTGGCGATTGCTAAATCCAACAGCTCTTCGAAAAAGGACTCTGACAAACCTGTGCTGAGTTCTTCTTCGTCATTGTTTGCTGCCCCATCCTCACCACTGAAGATATTTACATCTAAGCCTTCTTCTCCAGAAGGAAAGGAATCCTCCTCTTGTTCCCTATCACGGGAAGGACCGGTAGGTTCTTTTCCTTTCCTTTTTTGATACTCGGCTTCATAAACCATTCGAGTAGCGATCCAAGCTGCAGCCTCGGTCGTCAACTCCTCAATTGGCTTCACTGGAACAGGTTCATTGGCCGCTAATAACCAACGGTAATATAAGAAAGTCATCTCTGATTGGCACTCAGCGACTGGAAGGCTAAATCTTGCACCAGTACAACCTGTAACATTCTACAGCCACGCCGGGGCACCGTCTACTAAGCCACCGCGAGTCCAGAGTTCTGAACTTGGGTTCCCAACATATATTTGATCATACCCAAGTTGCTGTGCGAACCTACACGGTAGATACGGTTCTATATAACAATAATTCTTTACTCAGAAAATCATATAACCTGGCCTGATGTTCACCAGCCAATCAAAGCATCCAGTGTCAAGGCAGGTCCGACCAGTACCAGGCTTCTCTACGTCAACCAATGAATCACCATAACGACCCGAAAATTGAGGGAAGCATGTCGAGACGACCCAGCATTTATGGTCTTGCAGCCATTTCTGGATGTCCATGAACCCCCGTCCTTTCCATTTACAATCTTCTATTAGCTGCAGCAAGGCGACAGATTGGTTCATAACCTTTGGCGCATCCATCATGTCAGGGCGATGAAGAACAAACCACGCCATCAGGTACGTGTAAGGCAACTCCACCTTGGTCGTTTGGATTACAGCACTTGGTTTACTTCCTTCCTGGGTGAAAGTACTAATCATTTGACGAAGACCACGGTGGATACCGACGATCATTACCGGGAGAAGAGAAAGGTTTTTCCGATAAGCCAGTTGAACAGCAGGATAAAGTACCTTCACAGGCAGAACATCTGTGGGTTGATATGGGACTATGCATTTCTTTAACTAAATGGTAAGATAACCAGCCAACAGAGTCATCGGGAGAATAGGCTTCATTGTATGCCATAAGAAAGTGTGAAACTTAGTCCCGGTGGAAAAATCATCCTCGATACCGATGGTAGTATAGGAATGAGCATCGGACTTCTTAATTAACTCATTAATCTCTGACGAAGTCAGTGGCCTCAACTCACAAATAACTTCACCAGAATTGCTTTCCAGATTTCTGAATAAATAATTTGTAAACCTTTTCAAGTTGATTTGTGGTTTGGTCCTCTTCAATATCGGTTCGACGCCTGCCAAAGATACGTAGTAATGGTAGGTGAGATCCCACAAAGTGTCGTAGAGATTTGGGGAAGTCGACTTTAACTGACGTAACTCCCGATTCGAAGGGAAGTATTCTTGGTATATCATGTTTCCCATTGGCAAACCAGAAACCTTGTTCATCTCATGAAGAGCTAATCCCAATTCCCCACGCTTCGTCAGAAATGTATTCGTGTCGGGATTGTAAAGCTCCATCAATGCAAGGAAGTGGGGAACGCTGATAGTCAGTCCATACATAGTGGTACGAACAGCCGCGTACAGCCCGCTGGCCTTCAATTCTTCACCCTATCGAGCGAGCACATAGCCGGTTAGACGAGACCACCAAAGTTTATCAGAAGAATGGACCCAACCATAAAATCTGTGGTTATTGGCACGCATCTCTCTCCCTAGTCTTGCGAGGCGATTCTTCAGAGTGTTAGCAAGCGTACATAGCTCGCCTCGTGGCGGGTCATTCATTCCTAATACACCGGGATGCAATCCGGTGACACGAATTCTGTTACTTGAACCAAGAGTGGAATGATGAGTGATATATCCACAATGGACGCATTCACGTTCCTCCGTCAGATCCTACGGCATCTCTCCTTTAACAGCCTGTTGTTGTAATTCGATCAATGAGCGATGACGAGGAATATGAGGGATATATAGAAAACCCCCTTCATCCTTATGCAGCTATTGTTCAGCTTTGAGGGGCACGATAATCGGGTCCTCAACAGAGTCGCCGAATAAATAATCCGGTTTCTTTAAAGGATGGGTGGAGTTAATGTCTTCAACCAGAGGTGCGTCAGTAATCAATTGCCGTAAAGTACGACGATCTCCTTTACGTATTAGCTGGAGAAGTTCTTCAGGTACACCCGTAGCAAATTGAGGGATAACCGGCATGAGCATAGGATCTTTAGTGGAAGCATAAGCCTCACCAGAGCGGCCTTCTACCGCATTGGCGTTGATCGCTTTTGAAAGGAATTCAACTGAAACAAATAATACGCATTCGCAAAATGCAACTATCAGATTTTCTTTTTAGCTATGCAGGCGTTGAACTCATCTCACAGATCCTTGAGATAGAGTCACGGCCATGTGATTGGTGAGACGATTTCAACGGTATCTCGCGCGTGCAAGACAGGGCACGCTATCGCACAACAACACGATAATATACCTCGTCCTGCGTAACACAATGAAATGTGAAATCGCCCCCAATTAATTAAGACGCATTTTGACCAAGCAAAACGCTGCTATGAAGCAGCCACACCCACGAAGGAGAGTGACGGCTCTTCCCGATTGCCTCACTAAGGAGAACAAAATGGGGATATCATACATAATATATCCATATGGGTTTCCAAGCAAAAAAAAAAAAAAGAAGAAAAGGTGCTTGTTAATTTAGGTGAGACGATTTGGATTGCATTATACATAGGAAGCACGACGTACGTGGTCATATAAGTAACATGACAACATACCCGTCCTCCGAAGTATAACGCGGCTATAAATCGCCCTAAATTAATTTAGGCGTGCTTCGACCAAGCAAAACACGGATATGAAGCGGTCACACTCACGAAGGAGGGTGACGGCTCTTCCCGATTGCCTCACTAAGGAGAACAAAATGGGGATATCATACATAATATATCCATACGGGTTTACAAAAAATGCTCATTAATTAGGTGAGACGATTTAAACCGCATTATACACACGAAGCACGACGTACGTGGTCATATAAGTATCATGACAACATACCCGTCCTCCGGAATATAACGCGGCTATAAATCGCCCCAAATTAATTTAGGCGTGCTTCGACCAAGCGAAACACGGCTATGAAGCGGTTACACTCACGAAGGAAAATGATGACTCTTCCTAATTGCCTCACCAAGGAGAACAAAGCGGGGGTGCAATATGTAGTATGATATATTAATGATTGAATTCATGGATAAAAGAAGTAATGACGTTATACCTGTATAGTTAAAAGGCTCCGACTCAGGTGACTGAGTAGCAGAGTGACCCCTCGCGGCGTGTGATCCCCTCGTCGACATAGCTAATCTGCAATGGGAACCAACAATTCAATCATTCAGAGAAATTAGGAAGTATAATATTAAAAAGGGAAATTGTGAATCTTCGATTGAAATTCTACAAAATAGAATTTTCTAGTTGAAGATCCAATTAAACCTATACGACATCCTGCATTCAAGTTAAAGTGAAAGGAAAATAAGATGTACAAAGTAAACAAAGCCCAACGGCTATTACTCAAACCAAAGACCACGATCTTATGAATCAAGCAAGCCATCGCCATCACCAAGACATGGGCATTGACTCAAATTTCAAGTTATATACATGGTTATGGACTACAATCAAAGGCCTCGGCCATATATAGGTCATTCGGCTGTGTACAAGTACAGATTTAAATCATTCGGCCACGTACAAATTCGGATCCAAGGCACATACAAGAATCAAAAGACAAAAGAGCTCAGCTACATACAAATTCGAATTCGAATCATATACAAGTTCAAACCATATAAGAGTTTGGTCAAGAGTTGGGTCATGTACAGGTTCGAGGAGCTTTTCGACCACACGTTCAACCAACATCTATCGACCAAAAGCTCAACAATTATTTCGGCCAAATACACCCCTTAAATTTCAGCCCATTCTTGCACAAACACCCCTCAAATTGGCACATACACCCCCAAAATTTCAGCTTATTTTTACACAAAAGTCCTCGTAAATTTTAGTCTACTTTTTGCACATAAACCCCCAAAATTTCAGCCCCAAATTGGCACATACACCCCCCCAAAATTTCTACCTTTTTTTACACAAAAAACCCCTCAAATTTCGGCCAAAACCCGCCTCAAATTTCCCCAAATTTGCACACAATACACATTCACAATTTCAGCCATATATATATGCATGAAATTAAGAAAGTAGTGAAATCAAAGATGAGCGAATCCAAGCTCAAATTTTCGACCACCTCTCAAAAAAAAAATCAAGATTTGATTTTTTTTCCTCAAATCAACAAACTAGGGTTTTGGATTTTAAAGAATTTGAAGAAAGGGAATCAAATTGAAGTTATGAGGGAGAGAAGTTCTTACCAAAGCTTGGAGACGTGTTGATGATGAAGCCCAAGATCCTCCAAACCCAACTTGCCTTGCTTGAAGCTTTGAAGAGGTTGAAGCTTTAAAGAGGAAAGAGTTTAAAGGCTTGAAAGGAGAAAAGGATGGAGTTCTTGAGGAGGGAGAACTCAAAACAGCAAAAGAGGGGGAACGGGTTTCTGTTGGGACCGAAAACAAGAGAAGGAGAAAAGAAAGAGGGACGGAACCTGTTTTGAAACCGAAACCAAGAAAATAAAAGAAGAGGAAGAAGTCAGGTTCTGTAATTGGGGATCTTTGGTTGAACCGAACCCACATGATCCGAACCCATATGAACCGAACCCACATGAACCGAACCTATATGAACCGAACCAAAATCTGATTCGAACCAACTCAAACCAGGTTGAACCAGACCGAACCAATCCTAGTTTGTTGATTCGCATGCGTGTGAGCCGCGAAAGGTGGGCTCGCACGTGTGGAGGGATCTGGGGATAATTCATATGCATTTGAACCTCTGTTCGGGTATTTTTTGATGTATTCGATGCCTGTATTCATACTCCAACGGGAATACGAGTCTAAACTATTTCTCACTTTGGACGGGAAGTTCCAAAAAAATATTACGCGTAATATTCTTCTGGATAACTCGGCAACCTTCGACGGGTACACGAGGTTAAACCGATTCCCGAAACTCTCAAGAGTATATGAGTATAAACTGGTTCTCCATCGGCCAACGCGTTGCAGTAAGAGTCAACGACGACCGAAATGAAACCCTAAGGCCAACGCCGGTCAACGCATAGCCCTAGGTCAACGCTGGTCAACGCGTTACGATGAGAGCCAACGCCGATCGATATGAAACCCTAAGGCCAACGTCAATCAACGCGTAGCCCTAGGTCAACGTCTGTTAATGCGTAGCCCTAGGTCAATGCCGATCAACACGTTGCGATGAGAGTTAACACCGACCGAAACAAAACCCTAAGGCCACCGTCGGTCAACGCGTAGCCCTAGGTCAATGCTGGTCAATGTGTTACGATGTGAGTCAATGCTGACCGAAACGAAACCCTAAGATCAACGTCGGTCAACGTCGGTTAACGCATAGCCTTAGGTCAACGCCGGTCAACACATTACGATAGAGATAATCAGTGCAAAGTCAACTCAACAAGACGAGCTAAAATTAACTCACCAATTCTGATTCGAGATTTCGACAACGGTCAGACAATAAATAGAGCACCGGAAGAATTTCAACTGTTCGACAAATACTGAATTGACTAAAATGTGGAGAAGTCAGGAACTAAAATCGGTTATAGGTCCATTAACACCGACTGAAGGTGTGGTCTTATCACGTCCAAAGTGTCTCAGACTCCTCTCTAATGAAATGAGGCTGAAACGCTTTGGAGGGGGTATCTGTAGGCGTCTAAAAATGCCTGTAGGTTCCTGAATACGGCTCGAGATGAAGAGGAGGCGATAAATGTCATCATCCAAGTCGAGAAGGTTTATCCGAGTGGCCCGCGTATTCATCGGCCATTGTCAAGTAGCCCGTACGCTCAATGGTCACCGCAAAGGTGAACCAAACGTCCCGTGCGCTCACCGACAATTTCGCGCACTCACCAGCCACCGTTAAGCGATCCGCGTGTTCACGAAATGCAGGAAACAAATCAAGGAAGTGTACTGGTTGACGAAACAACAAAATACGCATAAACAACGGAAGTCAAACCCAATAAAGCCTCTGGCGGCCGAATCGCGTCAAAACGATCCGGTCAAGCCAGTGGCTCGACAATGGTCGAGCCACCAAATGTAGTTCGGCCGGAATTAGTTTTTTCGGTTTCTTTTGGGATTTGAGTGTTTCTGGATGTTCCAACTGATCTGATACTATGTTTGTACAGTTGTTAACCGAAGATAAAGAGAAATCCATCATTCTCATTCAAACAACCACATCCGAGGCCTATAAATATGAGCCAAAGGCCTCCATTTTATGGATCTGGAAATCAAGAGGATGAAGTGCTGTCAAATTGGAGATTAAAGCACGAATTTTAGAGAGTTAGCAGATCTTGGCGGTGTTCTTCAACAAAGTGAGAGTTCAAAAGATCTGAGACTCATTTCCTAATCCTCCGGATTTAAGCTTAGTCTTAAATCTTGAGAAGAGCCGTGATTTTGCTTAGTCAAAATCACCGCTACTGCAATTACTTTTTTCGTGAAGTGAGAGCATTGATTATCCAACTTCTACTAATCGGATCTGATCTGTAGGCGGTCCACGGATAAACCCCGGCGCCAGCAACGATCCCGCACAAGCAATAGGCGATAAATATGTATTGCGTGTAGTTTGAGAGAAAGTTACAATTTTTGATTTAAAGTCTTATAAAAAGGTTATCTTTTTTTTGAGTTTATTGTAAGCGTTCAAAGTTGTAATGGACTCATCAAAGAAATCAATTTTTCGATCAAACACTACATGAGAGCCAAATTCGCTTTTCATAGTTCGCATAAAATCAAATTGATTTTTCATATCTTGTACGAAACAACATCATACTTATGGTTTACACCACAACAGAAGTAGATCAAATCTTTTATATACATGAAAATGATATAATATTTATTTATCGATCATAAGATAAATAAAACATAACACTCATGCAATTTCATATTATAAAAATACTAGTGAGAAATGAACTCACCTCTAGTGATCCCGACTTTCTCAAAATGTCACTCCCCTGGATATTAACCAGATCCTATAATATGAAGTTATAAAGCTAATATTAATTTATGAGCACATATTACAGGTTAATCAATTCATAATCTAGAGTCAATAATTTCAAAAATAATCTATAACAATTTAAAATCCATAAATATGATAGATATGGATTTATTTCTAACTTATGATGAGGTAGGGGGTTATGGGTAATTAATCCAGCCCAAAAGTGATCTCTTAATCTTCAAATTGGACTTATTTGTAAACAAAGCAAATAACAGGGGTCTATACGAAGTTATCATGTCCATATATGATCTTAAATTTCTCTGTTAGGGTTCATTTGCGAATTTTTAACCTTTCAGGGGTTCTAAAGATGTTTTTTATTCCTCTTGGACCCATATACAAAGTAAAAATATTTCAGGGGTCCTAAAATAATTTTACTATTTTATTTTAAATTCTCCTCTCTCTCTTCTTTATCTCTTCCTTCCAGTTTCCCCTCTTTCTCACTTCCTTTTCGTTTTCTTCTTCTCCTCCTCTCTTCTTCTTTTTTTTCCGTTGTACATGAGCAGGCCGCCTCCGGATCCTCCACGATGGAGGTGAGGCTCACCGGTCATCAAGGATCAATGGCGAGTTCCTCGCTGGCGATGGTAATTATTCTCTTCTTTTTTTCTCTCTTTTCCAATTTCTTAAGAAGTCAGAGACTTTAACCCTATGAAATCAAAGAATTCAACAAAGAGGATAGTTCATACCTTTGGATTGTCTTGAATTTTGATAAAATTCCTCTCTTTTCCTTTTTCCCTAATCTTCTTCTTCTTTTCTTTTCTTTCATTTTCCTCTTTTTTATTAGCCCTAAATTTTCCCCTTTCCTCCCCTTTTATATTGTCGGGAGGCGGTGAAAGAAAAGTTACTGTCATAGGTGAGGCGGTGGGAACAGTACGAATTTTTTTCTTTTCTTTTTTTAAACTTATTTTTATTTTATATTTTTTTTTTGTTTGGGGTTGTTACACTCTCCTCACCTAATAAAAATTTTCATCCTTGAAACTTAACAAATCTTAATCTCCAAGAAGCTCTGGATATTTCTCTCGCATAGAATCTTCAGTTTCCCAAGTAGCTTCTCTTTCTGAATGGTTCTTCCATTGTACTTCCACATATCTTATGGTACGATACTTAAGTGCTTGTTTCTCCTCAAAGTTAAGTCAGGTTTGAGGTCCACTAAAGATAATTCGATTATCTCATTTGGATCTCGGATGAACTTCCGCAACATTGATACGTGAAATACGTCATGTAATCCAAATAAGATAGTGATAACGCTAATTTATATGTCACTAAACCAACCCTTTCAAGAATCTCAAAAGGACCAATGAATCTCGGGCTTAACTTTGCTTGGGTTCCAAATCTTGTTACTTCTCGGGTAGACCAAACCTTCAAGAAAACATGATCACCCACCTGAAATTCTAATTCTCTTCTTCTTTGGTCAGTATAACTCTTCTGACGACTTTGTATCTTGCGAAGACGTATACGAACTAATTGAATTTTATCAATTGCTTGTCGTATTAATTCTGGTCTGAGAAATTTTCTTTCTCCAATATCATCCTAATAGGTAGGAGACATGTACTTTCTTTCATAAAAAAGTTCATATGGTGTCATCCAAATACTAGCCTGATAGCTGTTATTATATGCAAATTCAACCAAGGACAAATAATCTTCCTGCGATCCTTTCATATCTAGTATACAACATCTCCGCATATCTTCTATTGTTTAAATTGTCCTTTCTGATTGGTCGTCCGTGTATGGATGGTAAGCTGAGCTAAAATTTAGCTTAGTCTGTAGAGTTATATGCACATTTTTCCAGTATTCTGATGTGAAACTAGGATCTTGGTCTGAAACTATTAATATTGGTACACCATGCAATCTCACTATCTCATTAATATATAATTTAGTCAGCTTTTCAAATAAAAATTTCATATTAACAGGTAAAAAAATGTGCTGACTTAGTTAGTCGATCAACAATCACCCATATCACATCATTCTTCTTTAAAGTCTTGGGAAGACTGGTGATAAATTCTATAGTGATCTTTTTCTATTTCCATATTTGTATATCCAAATTTTGGACTAAATCGGTTGGTCTTTTAGTGTTCAGCCTTTACTTGTTGGCAAGTAAGACATTTCGCAACATAAGTAATAATCTCTTTCTTCATGTTATTCCACCAATAGATTTCCTTAAGGTATTTATACATCTTTGTTGATCCAGGATGCATAGTATACAATGGTGTGCTTGTTTTAGAATCTTCTTCTTTATCTCTGTTATATCAAGCACACAAATTTTATTTCTAAACCTTAATGACCCATCTTCATGTATTTTAAATGCTCTTCGAGTGCATTCTTCCACATCTTTCTTTATCTTCACTAGTTGAGTATCCTTCTGTTGGTTTGCTTTAATTTCATCTATCAAGGAAGATTGTATCATCATATTTGCTAGTTTAACCCCAATTTGGTGAATTCTAATTTTAATTCTAGTACGATCTAACTCCTCCAATAACTATCTTTAAGAAGTAGTTAAATATGCTAGATTACATGTACTCTTGCGGCTCAAAGCGTCAGTAACAACATCTTCCTTGCTGAGGGGATAATTGATGGTAATGTCATAATCTTTTAAAAGTTCTAACCATTTTTTGCCACAAATTTAACTCCTTTTGAGTGAATATATATATTTCAAACTCTTATAGTCAGTGTATATCTCACAATGTACACCATATAAATAATATCTTCAAATCTTGAGAGAAAACACTACTGTCGCTAATTCCAAGTCATGAGTGGGATAGTTTTGCTCATAAGGCTTTAACTACCTTGAAGCATATGCTATGACTTTTCCATTTTGCATAAGTACACATCCCAATCCTCTTCTAGAGACATCACTATAAATAGTAAAGTCTGTGTCTCCATTGGTTATGCAAATATTAGAGCAGACACTAGTCGACTTTTTAGCTCTTGGAAACTTTTCTCACATTCATCCGACTAAATAAATTTAACCCTTTTCTGGTTAAGACAAGTCAAAGGGGAGGCAATACACTACAATGTTAAAACATGAGATACCTAATTTCATAATTGAACAACATTCTTTCTTTCACTGGTACTAATGAATAGATATTCACATATTATGTCAGTAAATTCTTATTAAGCAGACATATAAGTACCAGATTGGTGACTATTGTTATCAGATAAACTTTGGCAAGAATAAATATGATTTCCATCTACCTCTCAACTTCCAACAGTAAGCATAAAGAATATGCTCCCACAATTTATATAATCATCTCCAACTATTCTTCTGTTTGCAAGTATAAAAGCTCAAATTCAATTTTGTTCTGAAGCGTTGTTCAAGTTTTTCCCACATTTGGAATGAAACCTAAATTCTCTGTTAGATATTATAGCCACTAGTATTCAATACAACTCACACATCTTTAATACATATGATCATTACTATTCTGACTCTAAAAGCCAGTTAGAAAAATGCATGGCTGTTTACTCTCATTATCATAAAATATAATGAGGTTAAACAAAGTCTAAAATCTTATAATGCTCAACCTTCACAAGCTCAAACATCAAGCACAAAAACATAATCTGCAATCTATATTTCCTATGAATCAACCAGAATGCTGCTCACAAGTCTTTATACATCCTTGAACTGCCTGAATAAAAATGTATCAATAAGAGATTGACTTCTAAATTTCTATCCTTAGCTTAGGATCATTTCAGGCACATAGGATATTCTTTTTTATAAAATCTCCGCTGTTAAGTCATTAGCACAAACCTTTTCTTACATTTGGTTAATTTTTTTT
>BQKN01064470.1:314983-355630 GCA_022839385.1 Asparagus kiusianus | reverse complement strand
AGTTACAGACGCTCCATTCGTGGAAGATACGGATCATGCTCATTCTTTAAGGAAGGCACATTATATGTTCGGCGATTCTGTGACAGATCCAACCACCATAACCCTCGAAGATGAGCGGTGGTTATACAGTGATGGTACAACTTGCCTATACCTTCCTTCATTCCCTCGCCATCGTTCACTAACGGAATTACGGGGCAAGCGGTGACGCGACATATGTCATGGACTCTAACAGAAGAGCACACCAACATTCCTTGCGGATACATCACCAAACATTCACTTCTGGGTTCTAGTGGTAGAAAACACATCATAGGATTGCACCCCAGTGTGATGAGATTTGAGGACCCGCCTAAGGGAGAACTACCTAAAGTGGCACGTACGGTGAAGAATCGTCTCTCCAAGCTAGGATGGGAGCTACCTTTCGAAAATTACTGATGTCATGGTTGGTCTCACTCGTCAGATAAATCATGGTGGAGCATGATGACAGGTTATGTTCTTCGTTGATGGGGCACTGAATTGAATGCGATAGGATTGTACGAAGCTATTCGTGCTACTCAATATGGTGTTTGGGTGGGAAATCAATTTCTTTATTGTATAACTTATTACAAATTCAGTTGTTCCAACAAGTTCAAAAAAAGATCGATCTTTTTATAAGACCTTTACACAATGAAATTAAAATTACAATCTCCTTCAAACAAACGCAACGGGTGTTTATCGCCCGCTGCTTGCGTGGGATCTTTGCCTGTGATACGGACGTTGATATTCGTAAACCACCAAACGATCAGATCATATGAGGAGCTTCGTTGATTCACGAAGGAATCAAGAAACCAAAGCAATTATCTCGGCAACAGCGAGATAATCACTCTTCTCGAGATCACCGCAACGGGGCAATCTTAAGGGAAGTAACCGGACTACAGATCTGACAAACTCCTCCTCTCTGAAATTTGTGGCTCTTCAATCCTTAGTTCGGCAGGGCTTCGCCAACGCTCGAGAATTCTAGATCTAAAAAAATGAAGGCCCTGGGGCTGTATATATAGGCTTCGGGAGCCCTATTTTTGGATAAGAATGATCGATTCGATCTTATCTTTAGTTGTAACCACTTAACTATGTTCATGGATGATATCAGATTAGTTGAAACAAATCCAGGCGGTTAACGGTCAAAAAATAGCTTTAAACTACCAAAATCTAATTTTTAGGTCTGCGGACACCCGTGGGTGTCTCGGCCTGACCGAGACACACGTGGGTGTCTCGGCTTGGCCGAGACACCATGGAGTGTCTTGTCTAAGCCGAGACACCAAGACACCAAAAGGTGTCTCAGCCTAGCCAAGACACTTGTGGGTATCTCGGCCAAGGCCGAGACACCTCTAGGTGTCTCGTCGAGACCCAGAACGTAGTTTTGCACGTCTTATCCGTTTTAGCCGTATCTTCGTCATCCGAACTCAGAATCGTACGATTCAAGATGCGTTGGAAAGCCGTCGAGAAGATATACAAGCTCCCATGATTGAATCATCTATGGAGTTGACGAGACATGAGGGTGTTTCGTCTTTCCTAAGTGAAGCGAAGCTCCCAATCAGTTTGTGTTTTCGTTATTCCGAAGTTCCGTTACTTCGCATGGTTCGTTAACTCACTTCATGCACTTGTCAATATCGATTAAGCTTTTGTGACTTTGATAGTGTTGTTCATCATCTTCTCTGTGCCTCGAGCTGTGTGTGAGGGCCCATAGACAATTTTAGATGCCTACAGATACCCCCTCCAAAGTGTTTCAACCTTGTTCTTTTATAGAGAAGACTGAAATACTTTGCATGTGATCGGTCCAACCTTTAGTTTGTATAGAAGGACTTGTAGTTAGCTTTGATTCTTGACTCCTTTGATTTTTAGTCTATCGATATTTTGACGAATAGTTGAAGTTCTCCCGGTTTTGCGTTTATCGTCTGGCCGTTGTCGAAGTTTTGAATCAAAACTGGAGAGTTAATTTTGGCACATTCTGTCGAGTTGACTTTTAACTGACTACCTCTGCCATAATATATTGGCTTAGGGCTATGCGTTGAACGGTGTTGTTTCGGATCACCTGACGTTGACTTTTTGTCACAACGCGTTGACCTGCGTTGACATAGGGTTACGCATTGACCGACGTTAATCTAGGGTTTCGGATTGCCCGACGTTAACTTTTCATCGTAACGCGTTGACTAGCATTGACCTAGGGTTACGCGTTGACCGGCGTTGACCTAAGGTTTCGGATTGCTCGCCATTAACACAGTTTATACTCGTACGCTTGTTGGAACATACACAATTTAAGCTCTTAAGGTATTAGAGCATGGCGGTTCCAACAGTTGAGGCTGTAGGACCAACTGTTAAAGCTATTCGTCTGTAGATATGGATCTTATCCCGAAGTTATTGGATGCTCGAGTCACGAGACCAACTAATAGGGCTGATGCGTCAATGACTCTCACATTCATAGGATTTTTGGCAAACCCTCAGCCATCAACGGGTTTAATGAGCCTTTACCGACTATCGTTTGAGTCGGGTTTGCATGCAAATTGTTCAAGTCCGTTCCGCATGTGACGTTGTGCTAAAAGAGTTAACTCTTTTAGTGCTACGATATTGAATACTTAGACTTCGTCTTTCTCACAGGAATAGACTACCCAACCGCATGTATCAGATGCAGACTAAGGATTTTTAGCAAATCCTTAGTCATCTACGGATTTGACGTGCCTTTACCGATTACCATTTGAATCGGGCTTGCATGCAGATTGTTTAAGTCCGTTCCGCATGTAACATTGTGCTAAAAGAGTTAACTCTTTTAGTTCTACGATATTCAATACGTGGACTTCGTCTTTCTCACGGGAATAGACTACCTGACAAGGCGTTGACTTATCCCTTCTTAGGATTCGGGATAAAAGTTCCCAGACTCGGATTCTAGTATCTTTTTCACTCGGCAAAAGTCTAAACCGGCAACGCGTGTTAGGCATTGACTTATCTCTATTTAGGAGTCGAGATAAAGTTCCCCGTGTGTGTAAAATACAGATTATGGTGTTATTAATAACAACCTACTACAATGTCGAATATGTAAGCTTTTGTCCCTTTTTTATGGTCAAGGGCTAACCGAAAACGCGTGTTAGGCGCTGACTTATCCCTACTTAGGCTTCGGGATAAAATTCTCTAGATTTGGATCCTGATGTCTTCTTCAATCGGTGAAAGACTAAACCGGCAGAGCGTGTTAGGCGTTGGCTTATTCCTACTTAGGATTCAGGATAAAATTCTCTACGCGTGTAAGGTACAAATTACGGTGTTATTAATAACAACCTATCACAATGCCGAATATGTGGACTTTTGTTCTTTTTACGGTCAAGAACTAACCGGCAACGCGTGTTAGACACTGACTTATCCTTACTTAGGCTTCGGGATAAAATACCCCAGATTGGTACTCTGGTGTCTTCTTTAATCGGTAAAAGACTAAACCCGAGCTCTTCGTTTATCGAAGTGAAATCCGGACTTTGGCCCAAACTTTTATAAGTTTGGACGAGTGGGTTGGAGGCAATCCTATCTTTTATAGGTTTGATTGCTCGAATTGAAAGTGGACCTCTCGTTCATGGAAGGAATCAAGAGGGGACTCTGGCTTTGGCCCTAACTTTTATAGGTTTGACCAAAAAAACAGTGTGAGTGGAATACATATAGCACTACTAAAAAGTGAGACATCCTAGACAAAAAATTCCTTCTAGGATACATAGAATTCTGTCTAGGATGAGTATCCTAGACGAAATTCCGTCTAGAATACCCGTCTAGGAAGTTTCCGTCTACGATGTAGTATTCTAGACGGAAATTCCGTCTAGAATACATCCTAGACGGAATATTCTAAACGGAATTCAAAACTATCTAGAATACATCTTAGACGGATTATTCTAGATGGAATTTTCGTCTAGAATAATGCATCCTAGACGGAAAAAAATTTCGTCTAGGATGAGTATCCTAGACGAAAATTTCCGCTCATCCTAGACGGAAATTAATGGTTTTTATTTAATATTTTTTTAAAAATGCATCCTAGACGGAATTTCAGTATCCTAGACGGAATTTCCGTCTAGGATGCTGTGCTACAGTAGTTTTTTTTTTTTACAGAATCTACTTTGAGTGCATGTACACATTATTGAACAACAAAAAATTATATTCATATCCAACACAATCTAATTACATTCCAATAGCAAATCCAATTATATTCAAATAATACATTCACCAAAATAGTAGAGAGATACATAAATTGTTTACAAACTTTTACATAAATTATTTACAATGACTATGACACTGCAGAAGCTTCTTCAACTCCTTCCCTATACATTTACTCAAGCCCTCTTCTTCTCCTTCTTCACCTTCTTCATCATTGGCTATAATCATTCTGTGTATCAACCTCTGTATAACAATCTTACAAGGACACTTCTGTGTATCAACCCCTTATAAATATCAAAAGCTTGTGAATGGAATGTCCAATTGAAATAAACGCTCAATATGGCTAATCAAACTAAGCAAAAAATTTCATAATATAATACCTTTAGACAGGGCTGTTTCTGGATAACTTTGCCGGTTCTCTTTAGCCTGACTGCCCATTGTGCTACCATTAGAATGTGATTCTCCAGCAGACAAATCTAACAAAATTGACAAAAGAATATTACAGATTGGACACGCATAAAGACAGGCAATAAAAGGAGAAATATGCAGAGAAAAAGAACTTCAGTATTGAACTTTATCCTTGCATACTTTCCAATATAGTTGCTGGATAAAAAGAAAAAAAGAACATCAGTTTGTTAAATAATTATTTCTAGAGATTCTTTAAGAGAGAAATATATGCAACTCACAAACACAAGTGCACAGACAAAACCTCCATCATCATATAGTTATCCATAGGAAAAATAAACATGATATGAAGTGAAATGATGTACAAGTATTCTGATGTACTGATGCTCAGAAAAATTCATTTGACATTTTGCAAAGGAAAACCTAGAAGCATAAATGAAAAGCATGAATACCACTTGTTACAAATGCTTTGGAAACCACTGAATTATTCATACCTATAGTGGTTCCTTTTCTCAAAGATTTGCAGCTCCTGGCATGGATTCAGATGAATCTCTAGAATCTGTTTTAATTTCTGCAAGCAATGGAGTTCCCGGTATTATAAAAAGATGTTAGTAACTAAAATTGTTGGATTGATAAATTACAGTAACCATAAAGATAACGTTTTGTGTTTTGTATCTACAATGATATCATTTGTAATGCATATCAAATCTTGGACAGTGATAAAGCTACATGTGTTACAAATTTAAGTGAGAAAGACGAGTAACAGCAGAACTGGAAGGGTGTGGACAACAATAAAGCTGTCTGCTAATTATAACATCTATGATTTCGTACATAACATAATTAGTCTTTTAAGGTTATTTGTCTCTTTCTCCTAAAGGGATTAAACATAACAGATTTTTTTTTCTTTTTGAATCCTGGGTGTTGAATGCGTATACGATTAAAAGGATTTATACTCCCAGGCAGTATTTTCCACCAGTCTTGGTAAATGAAAGTGTTTACTATGGGGAGCTGCTTAGTTCCAAGCAAGTTTCACACAAATTACTCAGGATGTTAGACTAATAACACTATCCTGGAACTTAAATAACAAAAGGGAAAGATGACTTGTTTTTTTTAATTCCTTTTCACTTTCCCAAGTATAAAACCTGCATCTCCTTCACAGTCAATGTTCACAGTTAATTTAAGTATCAAATAATCAAAACTAACTTTTAGATATGATTGGAAAAGAATTGATTAATCCTATCATTGTAAAACACATGTAAATAATATGCTCTATAACTAGTAACTTAATACATGACAAATTTCTTTAAAAAAGAACATGTTTAAATTGAAATGCTGATGAGGGAAAGCTGAGATGGGTACACAACATTACACTAAAGCATAATAGTTAATTTCTACGAATACAGAGACTAATTCAAATAACAACAATATGATAGTCATTTGAGATGATATGAAGATTTTATGAAATTAACACCATATCATGAAGTTCTGCACCCTAGTGAAAAATCAAAGAACACAAGTTCACGCTTTACAGTGTTCAGGCTCATAGAAACTTTGTTAGAAACCTAAGCCAGCTGATATATCTCAACAGATCTTTGCTACTATCAACGTCGACATAGAAAAGTAGGAAACAGAATGCACAATAGATTCCAAATAAGCCCATTCATGTACGAGAATTGGCAGTCAAGTCAAAGGTAAAATAAGCTTCTGGTCACATTGAAAAGAGTCTATCTATTAAGTGTGAAGTATACCCTTCTGTTTGAAGCACTAAGATAACAAAATCAAGGGGACATATATATACCTGCTGGAATGAAAAAGCTGAAGCAAGATAAACATCTGAATACTGTCCTATCCTCATGATCTACAGTTTCAGTTGGAGCAGGACTAGGTTCAGGAACATGTGGCACTTTCTGAGGTGGCAATTCACTCTGAGTCAAACCCATACTTCGATTCTAATTGTTTAAATGCAAGCCATAATCAACATATTGGAGTCTGCTGTCAACTGCGAAGTATAGTTAGAACCTAAATGAAACCTCAAAAACCTTATTGAATATAGCTGAAAAACTTCTAGTCTAGATTCTCATTTTCTTCATGTTCATAAACTCTAAAGCTCAGAATTCATCACTGCAACTACTTAAGATTTAGTTTATTGAAGTTTATGTGTACAGCTATGGTGCCATAATTCTAGTACTAGGAGTGGTCATATGGCGGTAGGAGACTAGGAATTATAAGGGAAATTTAGTTTATTATTATACTGCTACACAAAATGGATAATTGAACGAGACGAAAGCAACCAAATATTTTTAAAACAAAACATGCTCAATGCTGGGCAAAATTCAGGAACATGCTCAATGCTACATGCTCTCGATTCTTATTTACAGAATTAAAAAAATACATCAACTTTACCTCCATTCTCCATCTATCTACCTTATAGTAGGTTAATGTTAGGATGAGTCTTGAAGCTGAGACCAGACATCTCTTGGTTTTCAATCTAAAAAATGCACATCATATACAAATTACTCAATAATCCACATATATATAAAATTTTCAAAACAAAAAGGAAAAATCTTCACAAACGCATCAAAGAGAATAAATCCTTCTACTACAAGAAAGCCTCGACCCCAAATTTCTGGTTAAGAGGCATTTCGTCAAACACCCTCCTGGTGTCCAGGGACAGCCCGAACTTGAAGTACGTGTCCTCGACGGCAGAGGTGACGTAGACGTCGAGGATGAGGCCGGCCTTGAGGGAGAGGCAGTGGATCTGGGAGGCGACAAGGGGGTCGGGGAGGGAGGCAGAGGCCTTAAGGGCAGAGAGGAGAGTGAAGTCGTAGGGGCGGGCGAGGGAGCGGAGCATGGAGCAGAAGACGGAGAGGGAGAGGAGGGGGCTAGAGTTCTGGGAGGCGTCGGAGATAAGGGTGGTGAAGTAGGGAAAGGAGGCGGAGGGCTCGACGGAGAGGAGGCGGAGGGCGAGGAGGGGGAGGTCAAGCTTCGAGTAGAAGTTGATGAGGTTGCCGGTCGAGAGGAAGGCGGGAGGAGGCAGGGGAAGAGGGACTTGAGAGTGACGGCGTGTGCGGAGCGGCCGAGGAGAGAGGAGCGGGTGGAGATGACCCGCTTGATTTATGCTTCTTTAGAATAAAATTTCGGTGTTAGGGGAAATATGAGCGACGAAGTTTTTTGGGGAAAGGGGGCGGCGAAATTTTGGTAGGTTAAATTTTTTAAAAAATGGATAACGTATCCTAGATGGAAATTTTCGTCTAGGATACATTCTAGACGGAAATTTCTGTCTAGGATAGTTGGTTAATTTTTAAAAAAATTAAAAATAAAAAACCGTCAACTTTACTATTCTAAATGAAAATTTCCATCTAAAATGTATTATTCTAGACGGAATATTCTAGACGAAAATTTTCCGTCTAATTTAATACAAACTAGGCGGAAAAATTTCCGTCTAGAATAGTCCGTCTAGGATACGTGATTTTTTACTAGTGTAGCAGTGAAAACGCTGACTTGTACTAGCCACTCGATGGAGGATTTGGTGTCAAGTGATCAGTACTTAACACACAAAGTTTGAAATTGTCAAAGATTAGCGGAAAGAATGTTGTGTTAGTGTTTTAGCAATGTAATTGTTAAGTGCACAAACACGGCGAGAGTTTGAACGGATTTAACCGACAGGAAATTTGGTAGATCCACCGTCAATGGATTTGATCAGTGAGGGATTTTGTGGTGGAAGATTATGAATTGTCAAACACCAGTGGGGGTTTTGTGAGAGACGATTGATTTATCAAAGTGATCGAATCTCGTCTTAACAAAACTATTCACGAAAGGTGGTGAATTCGATATCAAGAATAAGATATGATCCAACTTTGAAGACATTCCGAGTCCAAGCGTGGATTTCTTATTTATCACTTTTGTAGTAACTGGGTTATCCCTAAGAATACTAGATGTAGTATTCTTTTAGGAACTTCCCGATACATGGGTTATTCTAAATGTACTAATGGTAGTACTTTTTTAGGAACCTACCGTATATCGGCATCATAAGCCGAGCGCCTTCTTTGGTAATAAGGCGATATGTGTCGTTTGAATAGACTATCTCTACTACAAATGGTCCTTCCTATTCGGGTTCGAATTTACCTTTCTTCTTGGAATTAAGGATCATTGGTCGTCGGACGGCTAAGACCAAGTCTCCTTCTTTAAAACTCCATTGTCGAACCTTTTTATCAAAAGCTCAGGAGATTCTGGCTTGGTAGAACTCAATGTGTTATTGAGCTTATAAGCGCTTTGTCGAACATCTTGAGTTCTTCGAGATGTTTCTGATGTTGTTCTTCGGTTGTTAACTCTGTTGCAAGAGTGATCCGAAGAGATGAAATTTAGATTTCCAACGGAAGAATGGCTTCACACCCGTATACCAAAGAATATGGGGTCACTTCCGTCAGCGTGCGGACTGTGGTACGATAGGCCCATAGGGCTTCGCCAAGCTTATCGTTCCAATCTCGTTTATTAGTCTTTACGAGTTTCGATAAAAGCTTTATGATAGTCTTATTAAAGGCCTCTGCCAACTTGTTCGCTGTGGGATTATAAGCTGTAGACGAGACGTCTTGAATTTTAAACATCTCGCAAAACTTGATGAAGGCATTACTGACAAACTGGGGTCCATTATCATGTATGATTCACCTTGGGACACCATATCGGTAGATAATATGGTGCTTGATGAATGCAATCACGTTGCTTGTCTTTACTTCTTTGAGCGGAATCGCTTCAGCCCATTTGGAGAAGTAATCTGTAATTGCTAGGATGAACCGGTCGCCTTTGATGGATGGGGGGAAAATAGGACCAACAATGTCCATTCTCCAAGTTTTGAAAGGCCATGATGTAGCTAAAGGGTGAAGATGCTCTGGAGGTTGGTGCATATAATTCGTGTGTATTTGACACGCATGACACTTTCGAGCATATGCGACTGCGTCATTTATCACGGTGGGCCAGAAATATCTCATTCTTCTGATACGGTCATAAAGTTTAGAGCCGGGCTGGTGTGCGCCACAAATTCCTTCGTGTGTTTCTTTAAAGACTTCTTCTGCTTCTTTAGTCGATAGGCAGTGTAATAGTAAACCATCATACCCTCGACGATATAGCGTTCAACTCTCTGTGTTATAGTAAAATCTTGGTGCTTTTCGTCGGATTGAGTCTCTTTCCTTCACGTGTTCTGGTAAAATCCCATGTAGGACGTAGTCTATGATAGGGAAATGCCAGTCTCGGGATTCGAACTCAACTTGGGTCGAATGCACTTCTTTAATATCCTCTTCTCCATCGTCTACATCATAGATTGGTACGAAGAGCTAGTGAGTTCTCACCATAACGAATTGTTCCGTTTCGGGAGGCTGTGCCAGAGATACTACTAACGCTGCTAACGCATCTGCGTGGGCGTTCTATAAGCGTGGAATGTATTCGATGAAGAATCATTCAAACGATTCTGCCATCTCCACGGCCACCTTATGATATGGTTTCAAATCCTGATTTCTGACCTCATATTCTCCTTGAATTTGCTTCACTACCAGTTGGGAATCACAAAAAGCTTCGAGATACTCGACCCCCAGCTCTTTAGCAAAGTTGAGTCCAATAAACAGCACGTTATACTCGGCTACGTTATTTGAGCACGGCTCGATCAGTGAGTAGGCTTGAGGCATCATATGTTTTCCCGGGGAAACTAAGACAACTCCGACTATGGAGGAGATCTTAGAACATCTAGGAGAACTTGCTACATTAGTCGCTCGAGAAGCACCGTCGAAGTATAAGCGTCACACCTATTGATGGGAAGTTACGTTGGCTTCGTGGGTTTTATCTGGCAGATCATCGTACACCTCGGCGATATCCGTAATTAGGTTAGTTGCTAGGAGATCACAAATAGCTTGTCCTTTGACTGACTTTTGTTGCTTAAAATGTAGGTCGTATATGGCACCTGTATTCTTTAAACAAAAGGGCATAACTGTGTACCAGAAAACACCGAAGGGTGTTCTGAACGTGGTATGTTTTTCATCATCTGGATGCATTTTTATCTGATTATAACCAGAAAATCCGTCCATGAAGGACATTCTCTCGAATCCTCACGTGTTGTCGATAATAACATCCGTGATGGGAAGAGGAAAGTCGTCTTTCGGGCAGACGGTATTAAGATCTCTAAAGTCGATGCAAATCCTGATTTTTTTCGTTCTTCTTAAGGATCGGGACAATGTTGGCAAGCCATTCAGGATGTTGTTCCTCCCTGAAAAAACCCTTGTTAATAAGCTTTTTAACTTCGGACTCGATCGCTTCCATGATTTGGGGATGAAACCGTCTTTGCTGTTGTTTAACAGGTTTGACATCTGGCTTAATGTTGAGGCGGTGTATTGCCATATTTGGATCGAGTCCTAGTATATCCTCGTAGTTCTAGGTGAAGACATTGATGTACTCCCTAATGAGGTCAATTAGCTCTTCTTTCTCATTTGGCAGGAGGCTGTCGCTAACGAATATTGACTTCGGATTATCTTCGTCACCCATATTCACCTGTATTACTTGGTCCTCCGTAGGGAGTTCCCTTTGTTCAAATTTATCACCGTACTGCATATTTAGATGATGAACCCAAGGGTCTTCCCAAGTTGGCATTTGATCATCTTCCTCTGTTGTGACGTGGTCGACTGTAGCCATGTTTGACATTAGTCTTTTGAACATTTCCCCAAGACTAGCATCGGAGTCCCAATCTGAAGAATCTGAAGAATATCCGTCTTTACCCTTGTTAGCTATTTGGTCAATGACCTGCTAGCAGCACTCGTCGTCGGACGAGGAAACATAGCCTAAACCTCTTCTGTGACTATAATAATAATCAGGTTTTCCTTTTGGTACATAGGCCATACGAGGTGGAACTCACGGACCTGGACTAAAACAAAGACATTCTCCGAGTGCGAAGTCATATCCATATCTCTCCATGAGGTTATGCGCTTTTGTATCATATCTGAATAAATAAGGAGCATGTTTATCATCATCGTCCTCTTCTTTCAAGAAATGGTCTGGTATCGAAAATTCCTTTCCTTTACCGTAGACAACTTCCTTTTTACCCACTACCTTTGCGAGGACGACAAGTGTCGTTCCGAACGAGTCTTGGATATGTTTCTTCGTCATGCAAAATGATTGAAGTGGCATATATAAGTCAGGGGTATCATACAACCCTTTCATGATGTTATCAAGACACAATGAATACTGTAAATCATCATTTATTGATACTTCTTTGGCAAGTTGCCAATTACAACTATTGTCCGATGACTCTCCATTGTCAAGATTGATTACAATGAGTACAATGTTATTAAGTACAAAACCTCCGTCGTAATCAAAATCAGCCTCGGTATCAGCTTCTTCTCTGCTGTGAGTACCTTAGGCCGATGGTTCAGTATCGGATTCAGCACCGCTGAGAAGAGAGTCAGTAAAATAATTTCCTAACCCCTTAAACGGTTTCTTATCCGTGACCACGGTCTTGAACTTATTATTAGTGTCTACATATTTGAGACACCGATGGAGAGTGGAAGGGACTATAACATTACCGTGGATCCATGGTCGACCCAACAGTAAGTTATAGGAAGTCTCTGCGTCGATCACATAACATGTGACTTCTAACTTCAAGTCTCCAATCTGGCATTTCACTCGGATTTTACCTAGTGGCCTGGACCCACTATTATTGAATCCGTAGATCGTAGTGCCTGTGGAGGCCAGCTTACTAGCTGATATTCTGAGATTATACATCAATCGGGGTGGCATGATGCTAACAGCGGAACCCGAATCGACTTGGATCCGGTTGACAACGCTAGAGCCAATGTGCCCGCTAAAGTACAAGGGCCGATCATGCTTTGAATTCTGTGTCTACATGTCCTCCTTAGTGAAAAAAATACAGGGGAAGTGGTGTGCCACGAGGTTACAATGTTAGACTGATGACTCTGGTTCTTCAGGGGATGGCTTGATCTAAGTCAGAAAAACGTCAGAATTTACCAAGGCTTCTTGCAATGCTTCCCTCATATCTTTCGAAAGACGTAGCAGCTCGTATAGAGTTATTTTGACTAGTATATTGGCTAACTACATCATAATGTTGAAGCGTTGCGGAGTGTTCGAACTCCCCAGTTTGTCTCTCCCAATCGGTTGATTGAATCGAGACTGTTTCGGGTTCTGACCCTCTTAGTATAAAGGCTCCTTCTCCTTTAACTTTTGCTAAGTCTTGTCAACAACCACGGAGGGGGTTGTGGCCACTCCCATTTTAGCTAATGTCTTAGAGGGACTAGCTTTGATTATCCCCCGCTTAGCTAACAGCTCGGAGGCAGTTGGATAATTGAAATGGTACTCGTTCCCACTCCGGGTAGCAAAGACTTCTTGCTCATCTTCAGAGAGCAGGAAAGCAGGGATTCTTTCATTGTTTCCTTCTGAAATGGCCGAGGCTCCGCAACAGGTCTTTCCTTTGCCTTTTGATTTTCTCTTGGATGACGATCTGACCCACTGTTCATCTTCAATCAGATTGGGTTGGACCCATAGTATCTCACCATTTGGAGCTATGTGCGACACGAGTCCTTTCTGCCATTGTTTGTGAGGATCCTCGTTGACGGTCTTCACTGCTACATTTATTACGGGCTCAGGCTGAAACCAATTCAGGGGAATAGACCCGAAGCTGATTAACACTGCATTCGCACCAACCTTCTTCTCCTTAGATTGTTTCATAGTAATGACCCCAACGTCGATCAAAGCTTGGATCTTGTCTTTGAGGGCATAGCATGACTTAGTCGGGTGGTGAACTGCTCTGTGGAACGCGTAGTATTTTGGGTCATTAACCCTTTTGGCGTCCTCTTGATCTTGGATTAGAGGCAACTTGACCTTGTTGTTCTCTATGAGGTACTTGAAAATACTAGGGACTTCGTCTTCTTTAAATGAGTAAACCTTTGGGAACTTTGGTTCTGTGGCCTTTTGCTTTTGGGGCTGTTGTTACCAATATGACTGCTGAGGCACCTTTTGCTGTTGTTGTTGCGGTTGTGGTTACACTTGCAGCTCGAACGTTTGGTTCGCGTCGACTGCGTTCGCTTGCGCTTTCCCTTTACCCCTGGGGACAAAATTCTACTACGGGGCATTAGTCACTGTTTGATCCCTTTCAGCCTTCTTCCTTTTGAGAAAGCGTTCGGCTCGTTCTCCTTGGACCTTCAAATCCTTCCAAGTCTTGGATGACACTATTCTCATGGCTTCGAGGATATCTAGAGAAAGATTGTTGTGATAGGTTTCCAAGATGAAGTCCTCGCTGACCGGATCTCTACAATTCATAGCTTTGTTCCAGAATCATTTGATGAAGTTCTCGACTAACTCCCCATCCTTATGCTTCTTATCGAATAGCGTTCTGATTAAAACCTCAGTGTCGTCATCGAAGAAATTTGTGAGAAACATGTCTTCCATATAGTCCTAACTGTTGATACTTTTCGGCTTAAGACGGCGATACCAATCGAAGGCTACTCCGTAAAGCGTGCCAACGAATGACCATACCATCAAGGGCTCATTGTCGGAGATTATTCCCAAGTGAGACTTGAAGTATATTAAGTGTTGAGTAGGTGAACCCTTTCCGTCAAATAGTGTGAAGTTGATCAAATTAAACTTCGCCAGGTACGGGATTGATTCCCACTCTCTTAGGTAATGACGGGGTATTCCGGACTTCTTTACTTCTTGAGCGCTCATCAACGCATTGATTTTGCTCTCCAAGTCCTTCATCTTCTTATCCTCTCTCGTATCTTTCTTCGAGCGATTCCGAAGAGAAGTGACGTGGTCCTCCTTCGTATTGTTATCATACGAGGGACCACCCCGAGCATTATTATCAACGAGAGGGGTGTCCATGTTGGCATTCTCATCCACTTCCCGATCGCTATCAGCTTGGTTAGGATTATTGCGATGGCTGGACTCTCCCTGTTGATTTGTCAGCACTGTAATTTGTTGGTCATGCATTTCCCTCATCTGCTGCATAGCCATTTCCATCTCAAACTTAAAAAAAAATTCTGCTTAGCCAGGGCTTCCTCGAGAATTTTTTAGCCATCTGCTCAGCGTTAATCATGAATAACTCATAAGACTGCCATGCGCTTGATGCTATATCATCAGAAGCCATTGCTGAGCAAGCATCTGACATTTCATCATCTGAGGATAGTCCCTTTTGCATTCTCTGATAATCCTTTCGTCTACTGGTCCCCGATCGTAATCGAGTTATACGCTGGGATACTGTTGAAAACTGGTCGGGACTAAAATTTCATGTCGACCTCCCTTTACCGGTCATGTTGACAGACGCTTCTAGAAATTCATCATTCTGAGTGGCTGATTTCTTTCTGCGAAAACGCCTTGGTCTGGATTCGGACTTTCCGATGGAGATTCTTTCAAACACTGAAACTCTCTTCGGGACAGCCTTAGGACAGCAGCATTCTGATAACACTATCTTGATGATCTTGGCACACGGACAATGAGAGTCTGTTTCTCAATTACTCCTTTTCCAAGACTTGTTCGTACCCCAGACCCAATAGTACAACTCATCGGTCTGATGACCGGAGCAACCCATCGTGTGTTGGCATGACTCCCTAGGTATAACGTTATCATCAGACAAATACGCTTCCCTCTGGGGACTCGACGCTTTGTTAGCGTCTTTAGGAGTCACACGCTCGAGGCTATGTGTAGACGGTAAAAATTACCTTTGCAGACCTACAAGAAATTCGCCTGCGAGTCGGAGTCATCCACCAATCTTGAGAGTGGGGGCTCACCTATGGGCTGGACTCACCAGCGTAAACCTAAGCCGCACGGTTGCCAAGCTCGCTCGCGTTTGCTTATCACAGATCCGCCTATATGATCTACTCGTCCGCACGAGCCAAGATCATCCAAATTTGCCTGTACGATCGACTCGCCCACATGAGTGAAGATCGTCCAAATTCGCCTGCACGATCGACTCGCCCGCACGAGTCAAGATCGTCCAAATACGATTGTACGATCGACTTGCCCGCACGAGTCAAGATCGCCCAGATTCGCTTGTATGATCGACTTGCCCGCATGAGCCGAGAGTCGAATTCGCCTACAAACAGTGTACCCAACAGCCACTACGTTGCGTACAGGGATGAGCCTCCCCACTTCCCACGACATGAAGGGATGGAGCACAGTACTCCAAGCCCGTCAAGTAGCCGCTCGTAGTACGAGCAACCAGTCAAATCCATGCAGTCGCTTAATCTGCCTGCATGCTCACGATTGAAGCTCACCTCGCCTGCACGAGTCAAGAGCTAATTCCGCCTGCAAACGGCAAGCTGGCTAGACTCACTTGAGTACTTGACAGCCGCTACGCTACGTACAGGGATGGGCCTTCCCACTTCCCGCACGATGTGAAGGGATGGAGAACAGTACTCCAAGCCCATCAGGTAGCCGCTCACAGTACGAGTGACCGGTCAGTCGCCAAGTTCGCTCGCAGAAAGCTCGCCTCACCTGCACAAGTCAAGAGCTGAATCCGCCTACAAACGGCAAGTCGACTAGACCCACTCAAGTACTAGGCAGCCGCAACTCCACTCCTCACGACGTGAAGGGAAGGAGTAAAGTACTCCGAACCCATCAAGCAGCCGCTCACGGTACAAACCCAAGACATGGTCATATCCCATGATTCAAGGAGAGGCCGTGTCGTCTCTCCTCTATTTAAGAACCTCTCCTGGCTACAGGAGAGAGGTTCGTTCACTCATAGTTAATTGATTAATTCAGTCAGTTAATTGAACCACTAGCTCTCGACTCTCAACAGAGTTGACGACAAGCTCTTTGCATAAATTTTGCACTACAGCATCTTCTCCCAGTTCTGGGCCCTGATCGCCATCGAACTCGGAGACTCGAACTCCATCGATCCGTGCTTTTGCTGCACACTGAAGCTCGCCAGCAACCTCGGTCGAATTATCCAAGGAAATCAGACTTGGCGCGAGAACCGAGCGAAGCGTCCTATAGCTACCGAAAGTCCCCACGTTAAACAAGGAGGGCATTCCCTCCGCTTCTGTTGTAATTTTCAATTTATTAGTTTGTAATAAGCTATTCTTATAAATACAAACGAAATCCCTATTTCGGGAGATCAGAAATTCACACCTACAAAAGATGGCGACCACAGTGGGAGAATCTGTTTCTTCAACCGAAATGGTGGTAGCTCAGTTCGACGAGGTTGCTGTAGGGATGACTATAGAGTCCCTAGAGATCGAGTTCGACCAAGCCAAGTACGAAGAGTACTTGTCTTCTTCCTCCTCGAGTGGTGATGCGTCCTGCAAACGACACAGAGTCGTGCATAGAGGCCGACCTCAAATGGTCAGAGCCTCCATGCCTGAAGACTCTTTCCGAGTCATGTCGGGGGAACCCACTCCCTCCAAATCGATCAAGGCCAAGCCAGAGGTCGAGAGCACGGGGCGAAAGCCTACCAGATGGGTCACTAAATGGCCCTCGCAGACACCCGACTAGGAGGAAACAGTGGTTCATTCCGGTGCAGACCATGTTGCCACAACCCGCACGGACGCTCCTCTCCCCAGAAGAGCTCGCCAGCGACAACGACAGGCCCTCGCCCGATAGGAGGCCCGAGCCTTCGTCTCATACGACGGCCTGAACTATTACACAGGTTTGAAAAGTGTTAGACGAAGGGGCAACTTGCCCGACATTGGAAGGCTCTCCAAATCAGGAGCGCCAACCGAGAGGGACGAGACTGCCCGATCGGGTGGACTTCGCTTCACAGGTCACGTCCCAGATGCGAATAAACCACCCCGAACTAGCGAACCTACCCGAGTAGGCAAACCCTCAAAGGCGGGCAAGCCTCGCCGTGACCCCTTGATGGATAAGTGCAACAAGCGGGAGGGCCTTGACTACGAAGGCAAAGCAGTAGGCGATACCTCGCAAACTCGCCTGCGTGAGCAAAGGGTTGAGTCTCGCCTACACGCTGGAGTTCGCCCCAGCGCGAAGACTCGCCTGTCAAGGCGAACTCGCCCAACTCCAACACCTAAACATGCTACCCAGTGTACACCAAGGAATGCATCCGAAACTCTCTTGTGCAGTCACCCGAGTGACCCGTCTGACGTTGGGGGTTGTCGCCAATCATCCACAGAAGACCTCCAGGGTTACTTAACTCACAAACGCACCATACATGAGGCGAATCATCAGTGCCACTACGAAAGGCTTATCCAAACAGTACTCACCGACTGCCAATTTGTAGGAACGGCAAAACCTTCGATGTTCGAGAGACTCTCTCGACGGCCTTCTCGACCGAGACCTTCTCATCGAAGGCGTCGTCACCAAAAAGGACGCCCCGCCGACGATCTAGAACTTCCATCCGCTACAATCAACATGACGGACAAGGGCAAGGCCGTGCTTTCTGGTTCTCAAGACTCGGACTGTAGGCGTATAAAATTGCCTATAGGTCCCACAATACAGCTCGACGACGCCAATTCAACAAACGGACCATCGAGCGACGTACCCAAGCACGACCGTTATCCCGCCGACGCCGAAGCCAAGCCATACGCAACGGAGTAGGTTAACGAGGCGACGAAGCCAACAAATCGCACCCAAACAGTGGAATGCATCCACTCGCACGCGGAATCGTACCAACGTTTCAGGGAATCACTGAGTCATCTAAACAAGAGCGAACTCGGTGATATAACGATCGAATCAAGATTGGTTTCGGACTCGAACTCAGAAGTGGGTTTACTGCCATATTTGGAATCGGATCAAAACGAATCGAATCCGAACAAGTCAACCACACAACCGAATCAAAGTCCAAATCAACAACGAATCGGAACCCGAACGACGGAACCCGAACAACAAACCGAACGACGGAAACCGGAAAACCCGCCTAAGGGGGCTCGGCCAAGAGCCGAGCCACCCACAGGTGGCTAGGCCCAGAACTGTGCAAACGCACAGTTCTGAGTGCCTATAAATAGGCCAGGGCATGGTTCATTTCAAAGGTGGGATTTTGGAGGGTCGAAGCTCTGCCGGATTGGAATCTGAGATCTAAAAAAGATTGGAGCTTTAGAAGATTGAAGACTTGGACTTTGAGATCCGGTGCTCGGCGATCATCCACGCCAAATAAGGCAAGAGTTCGAGAGGGACCGGATCTGAGATCTACACGATTTTCCTCCGAATCTAAGCTTGGTTCTTAGATCCCGAGAAGAGTCTCGAATTCGCTTGGTCGATTTCGACACTTGGGCTACTATTTCCTTGGTGAATTAGTACCACACCCGGCTATTATTTCATTCGTGAGATAATACCCGTCATATCGTGTAGATCCGATCGGATCGAGATCACGCGGTGGTCCACGGCAAATAACCCCGGCGCAGGCAAAGAACCCACACAAAGCGAGTGACCGCAAAACAGGAGCTCGCGATTCGTTCGACATAAAAGGAAACAAATTGTAATCTTTCTTTTTCGTATTTTGATTTTCATTGTAACCGGCTCTTATAAAAAGACCGGATCTTTGTAACGCATAAAGTTGTTAACTAAGATGGCAATGATATCAATGAAGAAAGGCACAAATTTTCCCGCGAACACGGACTCCTTCCTAGGACCTAATCCTCCGTTTGTCCAACGTGAACGAGACGGTATATACTGGCACACCCGTAGTCACACGGGGGTGAGCATCGGGTTTGATTATTCAACCTTAGCACCTCCCTCCGACGGCGAAGACGAGATTTACTCGGCAGCAGCCACGTCCCAAACATCGCACTCGAGTCAGGATGCACTGGTAAGGGTACACATGGCGGAACCTACACAGGAACAGGTGGTGGCCCAAAGGTTTGAAGAACAACATGCAACCATAGACTCCTTAAGAGAAATGTTAGAGCAGCTTCTGAACAGGAAGAAGAAGAAGAAAAGAACCCAACACACCTTACCGCGATAGACGAGGAGTAACGAATGGATACCTCCCCATCATCCAGCAACTGAAACGGTGGATAATGTCGGTCCACAATCCGATTACTCTTCCAAAACATCGCTAGGAACATCGCATACTAGGGGTAGCATCCGCGAGAAGAGGTTCGATGAATTCCAAAACCAGCTCAACGCTTTGAAGCTTCAACAAAACATGAACAAGCTGGGGGTGGTCCGACCCTATCCTGTCGAGTGTGATACAGTCCCATACTCAGCGAAGTCCAAGCCGATTAACTTAGTGCAATTTGATGGCAAGGGCTCGTCCTCGCAACACATTTATTACTTCATGGCGCGGACAGGATTCCTTACGGGGAATGATGCTATTCTCACTCGGTTATTCATAAGCACCCTCAAAGAGGTGGCGTTTGAATGGTTCCGCAAGTTAGAACCCGGCTCTATCAAGTCATGGGCCGACGCAGAAAGACTTTTCTTGGCCCGCTTCTTCGACGATGACACGGAGGTGTCGATGGCCACCCTCCTCGTCGAAAAGCAATAGAAGTCGGAGTCGATCAACAACTTCGTGAAGAGGTTCAGGAACCGATCGGTCCACTGTCAGGATCAAGTTTCCGAATCCACACTGATCGAGATGTGCTGCAATAATCTCTCAATCCATATTCTGTCCAAGGTTGGTGCGGTGGAAACCCGGACCTGGAAAGAACTTGTTCGTCAGGGCGAATAAGTGGAAAACATGATTAAAAGGTTAGAGGCCGAAGAGCCACAGCCTAAAAAGGGAGCCGTGGAGCCGGCCACGCTAAAGAATCCCCCTCGAACAAGAGGAAAAGAGATCATGGTCGTCGATTCCACCCCGACACCCAAAACTGCTCAAAGGCCGAAGCCCAGACAATTCGAGCAACGCCCCCCACGGCAATACGACTTCAAAGAAGACCAGGTGGTGGCGACATTCGATACTCTACTCAAGAGAAATCGAATTAAATTACCAGAGACCACGAAGCCTGAGGAGGCAAACAAAATCAATGACCCGAGTTATTGTGCCTATCACAGATTCCTTGGCCACCACACTTCTAAGTGTTATATCCTTAAGGATAAGCTTCAGGCCCTCTACGACGCAGGAGTCCTAAAGAAGGAGAAGGTTCAAAAGCAGGTGACCACGAATATGATCACCTTAAGCTTTGGGACAGATCTCCCGGAGGTCCAGGCTCTGGCAGGGGTAATTCTTATCTCCAAGGCAGTCCTGAAAATCACTAATGATGACCCTCACAACCAACGAGTGAAAGGTTTAGTCCCCCAGACTCTGCCATCGGGTCAAGTGATGTGGGTCCATTCGGACCTCCTCGGCGATGAACAATGGACTGCGAAGCCCTTGAAAGAGGTTAAGGGAAAACCTTGCAACGTCATCTCCATCATCCTGGGTGGAGATAAGATAGCAATGACTGCCCCCACCAACTCCGAGGAAGAAACCACTGTCCTCGCCACGAGAGCAGGGAAGGAATTCGCAAAAGAATACCCTACGAGAGCGAAGAACCCAGCAGGACCTCCCACGAGGCCGGCGGCAGCAGCCCCTCTGGATCCAGATAGGCCGAGTTCGAGTAGTCAGCCTTTCTGATTCAACGTGCTCGTGTAACTGAAGAGCATCCCCGCATGAATTACCATGTACGAAATTCTGCGGTTATCCGGGCCTACCCGGGAAGCCCTACAAGAGGCATTGGCTGACTCGAAAGTCTTCTCCACCCACTTCGTGAGGGAAGAAGACACGGGACGAGAATGTGTGATGTGCTACCAGACCACCGAAAGGCGCGTCCCTTGCATCACATTCACTTCTGAGGACATGCTCATCAAAAGCACCTCTCATGACCAACCACTGTACTTTACAGGGTACGTCAGTTCCTCGAAAGTGGATTGAATTCAAGTCGACCTGGGATCTGTGCTAAGCATCGTACCCCTAAAGTTGATCAAACACCTGGGGATACCCCCGAAACGTCTATCCACGACTACCACGACTATCTTTGGCTTCAATGCCACTAGGACTCAGCCGCTCAGCAAGATCCGTCTGAAGTGTCGAATAGGCGACATGAAGACAAAGGTGACCTGGTACGTCATCAACGCTGAGCCATCCTACAACGTGCTCTTAGGATGTCTGTGGATCTATAGCAACCGAATAGTCCCGTCCACGTTACACCAATGCTTGAAGTATGTGGATGATTACGAGCAAGTAAAAACGGTAGTGGCCGACAAGCAACCCTTCAAGGGCGTAGAGAACTACTTCATGGACTCTCTGCTGTACCAAGACCCCGACGAGCCACCGGTCGAGGAACTGGAGAGCGGCAACAAGGCGGATAGCGAGTTCGAGTACGGCGACGGCCTAGTCCTGAATGACTTCGAATCAATTGTAATCGGTTATGAAAGTCACAATGTAACCAATGCTATTCAGGCGGAGGAGATTATCGTGAATGAGAAGTTTAACTTTGCTTATTTGTCATCTTGCTTAATATTCGAGGATGATGCACCTAATAACCTAGTGTCAAAACTCTATAACGATCGCTCCCTGCACTTGCCTATATGCTCGTCGTATGTCGCGAAGGCACAGCCGATCAAGTCATCACAAGCTATACTCATCGTACCGGCCCGGAATAACCATCAAAAAGATATTATCTTTGGGCGAATCGATCGGCCATTATGCACACTGTGGGATGAATCTGAAGACAAGGACCCCGCGCCTCAGTTTTCATAATACAGTCAAATAGCAAAGCGTATGATGAGCAACATGGGGTACGACCTCGCTCTCCCAGAAGGCCTGAATTACGGCCAAGGATGCAAGACAGTCATCCGACCTGCTTACGTACCTAAAGGCAAACTCTCAAATTACTTCAACAGGACTCGGAGAGGTATAGGCTACTCCTCTTCCTCATCGGATTTGTTCTGTTATGTCAGTGAGGACTCTGACTATGCACGTTCGGGGGATCTTTCTTCAACAACCTCAGCATGGGACTCAGACGTCAGCGTAAGAGACTTGTTCGACAGCCTTACAGTCAACATGGTCGCAATTGATCCCGCTGAAATAGCAAGGGACAGACAGGTCCCTCTTTATAACAAGACATGGGACCGTCACGTCAACGCTCAGTAGGATAGTCGCTTCGAGCAACGTGAACCACCGACCGAAGACGAAATCCTCCAAGTAAACATAGGAGATGAGACGAACCCCAAGCCTATATTCATTAGTGGTAGTCTCCCCCCTTAAGAGAAAGAAGAACTTATTGCCCTCATACGGGAATACATTGATATCTTCGCATGGAATTATCAGGACATGCCTAGCCTCGACCCACAGGTCGCCATGCATCGCCTCAACATCGGTTCAGATGCCAAACTAGTCAAATAACAGCAAAGGCAGTTCCATCTGTAGATCAGGGAAGCGATCGAGGCCGAAGTGAAGAAGCTGATCGAATCCGGCTTCATCAGAGAGGAACAGCACCCCGATTGGGTAGCCAATATTGTTCCAGTCCTAAAAAAGAACGGTAAGATTCGCATCTGCATTAACTTTAGAGATCTCAATGCTACGTGCCCTAAGGATGAGTTTCCCTTGCCCATCACGGATGTCATCATTGATAACACGTGTGGGTTTGAGAGGATGTCCTTCATGGATGGATTCTCAGGGTACAATCAAATCAAAATACACCCCGAGGATGAAACTCATTCAGGACTCCAATGGGGGTATACTGCTACACGGTCATGCCTTTCGGGCTCAAGAACGCCGGTGCTACCTACCAACACGCCATGAGTGCGATCTTTCGAGACCATCTACGAAAGACTGTCGAATGTTATGTGGACGACTTGGTGGTGAAGAGTCGCTGTAAAGATGACCACCTCCAAGACTTGAGGGTGATGTTCGAACTCATGAGGACTCATCAACTCAAGATGAATCATACGAAGTCATTCTTAGGGATGTTTAGCGGTAAATTCCTTGGTTTCATCGTCATGACGAAAGGAATCCGGATTGACCCAGACAAGGTACGAGCTATTCAAGAGCTTCGTCCGCCCCGAAATCTTAAGGAACTGAGGGGTCATCAGGGATGATTGGCTTACATCCGGAGGTTCATCTCGAACCTTTCGGGTAAGTGTCAACCCTTCTCCAAACTAATGAAGAAAGGCACTTCCTTCGTGTAGGACGAGCGTTGCCAACGGGCCTTTGAGGAGATCAAAGCTTATCTCTTGAACCTGCCCGTCCTGGCGACTCCACTCTCAGGAAAGCCATTCCTCATCTATATCAGGGCTATGGGGCATTCTCTAGGCGCCCTCTTGACACAAAATGATGACGCTGGCCACGAGCAGGGCATCTACTACCTAAGTAGAACCCTACAAGGCACCGAACAGCGATACCCGATAGTCGAAAAGGAATGTTTGGCCTTAGTATTCGTCATCCAAAAGATGCGACACTACTTGGTGGGCCAGACCATCCACGTCATTTCCCGGATGAACCCCATCCGAGTTTTCATGGCGTAGCCTGCGGCTTTAAACTGCCGTTTGGCCAGGTGGGCACTCCTATTATCTCAGTATAACATTCACTTTATGCCATAGAAATCAGTCAAAGGACAGGCTATCTGTGATCTTATGGCTAGTCATCCTCTAGGGGCGAAGACAGACCTATTCGAAGATTTGCCAGATGAACCCCCTGAGGTCAACATAACTTCTTTGCCAGAGGTTTGGCAGATGTTGTTTGACGGCGTTTCCTTGTGTCAGCACGAGCGGATCCATCATTGCAAGAGTGGGGGTGGTCCTCACTTTCCCACATAATCACGTGTTGCCCCATGCCTTTTCTCTAACGGAGCCATGCACCAACAACGTGGCTGAGTACAACGCACTACTTATTAGACTCGAGTTAGCAAGAGAGTTAGAGATAAGAGATCTCGAAGCCTATGGTGACTCTCAGCTAATTGTCAAACAGATGACTAGGGAATACGAAGTAAGGAACGATGATCTAATCCCTCTTCACAAAGCAGCTACCAAGCTGGTAGAGTCATTCGAGAGTTTTCGCATCGAGCATGTGCTCCGTTCTAAGAACACACATGCGGACGCCCTCGCATCCTTGGCGGCTATCTTGGCCCAACCACTAGAGACGACTCAATGGATCACCGTGGCAAGCCGAAGGCTCTATCGACTAAAGAACGTTCCAGAAGCAAACGCCACCCATCAAGTTTCGGATCAGCCTGACCTGAAAGACTGGCGTCTCCCGATCATCGACTACGTCCTTTACGGCATGCTGCCCGAAGATGCTAGAGAACGAGAGTCCGTCCGTCGACGTGCCTCGCGGTTCTACTACGATTCGACTACAAAGACGTTGTATCGAAGGTCGTACGACGGCTTGTTACTTCGATGTCTTTCAAAGGCAGAAGCACAAGAAGCTCTGCGTGAAGCCCATGACGGCACTTGCGGAGCTTACCAACCCGGACCCAAGCTTTGGGATCGCTTACGAAGGACAGGCTACTTCTGGCCTGGGATGGTTAGCAACGCGGTTGCTTACGTAAAGCGCTGTCATGCGTGCCAAATCCATGCCAACTATATGCATCAACCTCCCGAGGACCTACACTCGACAACGGTATCATGGCCTTTCGAAGCGTGGGGGATGGACATTGTCGGACCAATATCCCCGTCGTCGGCAAGAGTCCATCGATTCATCCTCACGGTTACCGACTACTTCTCTAAGTGGGCCAAAGCCATCCCCTTAAGAGAAGTCAAGACTAATGACGTATTTAAATTCATCAAACATCATGTCGTATACCTATACGGCATACCTCGATGTATCATTCATGACAACGGCACACAATTCGTTAGTCATGCATTCACTAGGTTTTGTGACAAGTTTCGAATACAGAACCTTTCCTCCACAGCCTATAACCCTTCGGTGAATGGCTTTGCCGAGGCCTTCAACAAAACAATTGTTAAGATCTTAACCAAGCTAACTTCCAATAGCAAGCACGATTGGAACGAAAAGCTGGGTGAGAGCTTGTGGGCGTATCACACAACGGTTCGCACACCGACTGGCAGCACGCCTTACTTATTGGTATACGGCTCTGAGGCTGTGTTACCATTAGAGATTCAAATTCTATCCCTCCGTATCGCCCTGGCCGCAGGAATGACGATAGAGGGTAATCATCAACGGCGCCTCACAGAACTTGAAGTGTTGGATGAGAAACGACTGGAAGCTCAACAACACATTGAGTTCTATCAAGCCCGAATGGCCAAGGCTTTCAACAAGAAAGTCAAGCGTTGATCCTTCAAGGAGGGAGAATTGGTATTAACCGCTTGCCGACCAATGATTCTCACTTTTAAGAAGAAGGGCAAATTTCAGTCCAAATAGGAAGGACCGTTCGTGGTGGAGACGGTCTATTCGAATGGAGCTTATCGCCTCGTCAAACCGAACTACGAATACAAGAAGAGGGCTAGTAAATGCCCCTCGATAAGAGCCCCATTGACAGTTCAGTATGTGTGGGTCAGCGACGCTAGATCCTACTCTTACCTGAGCCACCAAGCTCCTCTTCATCCCCAGTTCCCTCCTCCTCGTCGGAAAGAATGGAAATCACTCTCTCAACCATACCTACATAAAGTCAACACAAACGTCAGGGGCTGCAGACTCGACATTACACCCGAGGGTACGGCATTAAAGATTACCTCCCGGTACGATCGTAGGGGTCGTTGAAGCCCCCGCCTATGGCCTCACACCAGATTGTGGAGGAACATCCCACAAAGTTACCGGGGCTATCCCTGGTGCGGCAGGAGGAGCGGGCGAAATAGCCCTAGTCCCAGAGGCGGTCACTCCAGGAATGATCACATTAGCAGCATCATCCTGGCCTTCCGCCGCTCTAGCAGCCTCAACCGTCTCTTCACGACGGGCCTTCTTGATCGTCTCCATTCAAGAGCTTTCGACCACTGTCCCCCACTGTCGTTTAGAGAGGAGCGAGCTACTCAGAGATAGGAGGGGCATCCCCATCCGTCCAGCTATCGTGCTCCGAGCCTGTTCCAGACGTTCGCCTATTCGGACTAACTCGTCAGATTCTCTCTGCCCACTAGTGGGATCCAACGAAAGACTAGGGGATGGAGCTCGAGCCTCAAGCGTCCCGGATTCATCTAAACCTACATCAAAACCCTCGGTGCCTTCAGTAGGGTCTTCCGAAAACCATCCTCTAGTAGTCTGATGGCCCTTCCTCCTTGAGGAATGAAGAGCCCCCCTTGGACGATGCTCATGTTCCGTCAGACAGGAACTCTAAAACCGGAAACCCTCGGGATTAGCGCTAGCGCCCCGATACCACTGGCAATATAGGAGCGTATGGTGCAAATCGTGATCCTTTACAGGTAGCTCGAAACGAGCATGGGTGCCACCGGCGTGAGTCCAGAACCATCCCTGAGCACCATCCACTAACCCTCCTTCAAAATACAAGTGAAGGTTGATGTTCCCCACATACAGCTGGTCGTACCCAAACTGGCGGGTGAATTTGCAAGGAATATATAGCTCGAGGTAGAACACAGAGCCTGTTCGCAGGATATGATACCCCGGTCGAATATTCACCAACCATCAGAAGGCGCCATAGGAAAGAACGGTGTGATGGTCCATCGTCGCTACATCGCTAAGAGACTCGCCATACCCCCCTCCACTGAAGTAGGGGAAGAAACGGTGGAAATTGTAGTGGCTGAAGTGGGACAGCGTCTTCCTCGCGTCAGGGATGTCTCTACACTTCCACAAGCATCTCTTCAGGCACTGAACGAACGGAACAAACTTCTCCCCTTGGAGAGTAGCTAGAGCGCTCATCAAGCACTCGTAATGGTAGACAAACCACGCCATCAAGTAAGTGTAGGGCAGCCCCACTCTAGGGTTGGGAGTCCTGATGACCTCACCCTCCTCTTCGTCGACACTCGACACACGGTAGAATTGGGCCGTCAATGTACGAAGCACCCGATGGATACATGCCACCATCGCCAACACCAGTGCATAAGACTTCCTGTGGGCTAAGCGAACTGTGGGATACACGACCTCCACGGGAAGCGCCTCGAAGGAATGAGTAGGGACTACGCACCTCTTCAGCCACAACATGAGGTACCACGCGAGCAAGGCCTTTTTAGATATAGGGGACTTGGCCTGGTGGTAGAACGAGTGGAAAACCGTTCCGAATTTGAATCCACCCTCGTCATGCTCGAGAGTCATGGTGGCTCCCCCTTCGACCGTCCTCCTTTCCACTTCAGCCTGGTCATACTCGCCCAATGACAGAGTAGGCCTCCCCTTGATGTCATTCTCTGGGAACAAGTAGTCAGCCCAATTCTTATGGCTGATTCCCGGGGCCCGCTTCTTCTTACCTTTATGGTCTACTACCCCTAGGATATTGAGGCATATATGGTAATGACAAAGCAACTCCCATATGGTCTCAACCACCAGGGGAATCGGGTCGAAAGTTGGTCAATCTCATCTTGACCTAGGACGTACTCCTCATAAGGAAAGCTCCCCAAAGGCAACCCTGAAACGTCATACATCTCGTGAAGGGTTATGCCGAGTTCTCCATTGGGGGTAAAGAACGTGCCGCTGTCCGTACATTACAGTTCCAAGATGCTGTGGAACTAGGAAGCATTTATTTTCAGACCTGTTGAGTGGCCCAAATGGCTACGTACAACTCTGAATCCATGAGATCAGAATTCTTGGCCAAAACATAGTCAGTAATCTTAGACCACCAAGTGCTGCTACCCGACGCAGAGTAGATCCACCCTAGGGCTCTGAAGTCCTTTGGAGGAAATCTCCCACCAGCTTGAAAGAAACGATGATGGAAGGTCTCCGCGACCGCAGTAGTTTCCCCGACAGGAAACTCGTTGAACGGCAGGCCAGGACGAAGAGTGGTCACACGTTTGTAGGAGCTGTCCACACCATACCCAGTCGTGGAGCCTGTGAAGACACCGCAAGTTACCCCGTCTTGAGTTGGGGTCAAATCCCAATTCATCATCCTTGGGACTGCATGGGACCATAACTCAACAATTGAGAACCCCCTTGGCATGCTGGAAAGGTAGTAATGGACCTCGTCAACTACGCAGAGCCACCTGCTCTCCCTGAGCAATAAAACTGAAGGATCGGTCGCGGCATCACCGAACAAAAACTGAGGCTTTTTGAGCTCTATCCTAGCCTCGTCGGTCAGCACCGCGTCCGTAGTCAACTCACGTAACGTCAAATGGTGCTCGTCGATGACTCTCTTGATCAGTCCATCCAGTTTGTCAGCGGCAAACGCGGGCACCGGATCCAAAAGAGGGAATCGGGAAGGCGCCGTATAGCCTGTACCTCCGGCGAGACCGATAGCCACGACCTTCGGAAGGGCTTCATTAGAAAAGGTCGCTGCAAGACAGAACCGGAGAATTAGAACGGAATCGACCCTAAGGGGGGGAGAGCAAATCTGCCTATTAAGTCAAAATAGGCAAAATCGACAGACAAATGTAAATCCGCCTGTCAAAAAGGCGAAGTCCGTTGACAAAGACAAGATCTGTCCGTATGGGCTGAATTTGTCTTTATCAGGCAAAAGTCGAACTCGCCTGTCGAAAACGAGTTCGCCCTCGCTCGATAGGGGCCGAATTCTGCCTGTAAAGGCAAAAATCATCCTCTGCAAGTGAATGTAAAATCCGCCTGAAGAAGGTCGATTTTATCCCAAATCAGGGAAACTGCCAAAAAAATGGCAGAATCCACTAGGGAAGATGAGCGATACTCATCCTCCCGACCCGACATCAGCAATCAACGCAAGGTCATCAGACAAATCTTTTGACTTACCCAAATGCGTCTCCGACACGCTGGCGATCGTACCGGCGGCGAGGCGATCAGAATAGTGTCCAGGACCTCCTCCCTTTGGAACACATTTCTTAGATTTCGGCGCCATGTCTAAGAGTCGGGGACGAAGTGGGAATTCTTTCTCTTTAGAAAACTTTCACGAAACAAAATTCTTGAGCACAGTAGCTCTCAAAGGAGGGGAACAAAGCCTATTTAAAGTCGGAGATGCTTACATGGCCACGATCGCCCTCAAAGGGCGAAACACTGGCGGCTAAGAGACGTGGCCACGATCGAAATCGACGGTCCAGATTACTCTCCGTAGTTCGTTCTCTTTTTGCGGTTACAAAGGAACCGTCGAAACAAGAAACGGGCCGGTCAAAACCCAGGACCCAAACCGAATCTGACGGCTAAATTCGAAAACCATGACCACGATTCGTCATCGAGTGAGGTGCACGAAGCTAACGTCATACTGATTGACGCGACCTGACGAACCCACGCCGCCTTAACTGGAAAGCACGAAGCTTCGTCGGCGAACACGTGGTTCACCTCCTGCTAAATCAAATTCTGCCTGAAGGAAGGGTTTCGCCTGCAAAAAACCTGGCTCGACCCCGCAAATTCAAATTTCACCTGCGAAAATGAATTTCGCCTGAACGATTCCGGATAATATGACTCGTCTAGAGTTTTGAACCACCAGTGGAATGGCCTCACTCAAACCCACACCTCAAACGGCTAAGGGTTAGAGCAACAATCTTAGCATTAAGCCTAAGAGAAATTACTCGATAACTCATCATACTAAGAGGAATAGTATGACTAGTCCGATTCAAACGGTAATCGGTAAAGGCAAATCAAACCCATTGATAGCTGAGGGTTTGCTTAAAATCCTAAAAGGAAAAAATACACTTACTTCACCAGGAACTTCTTTATTCAAAGTATTCCAGACCATACGTAAGCCGGTTTAGGTCTAAAAACTTTGAAGGGGGTCTTGTAGACGGTAAAAATTACCTTTGCAGACATACGAGAAATTCGCCTGCGAGTCGGAGTCGTCCACCGATCTTGAGAGTGGGGGATCACCCATGGGCTGGACTCACCAGCGCAAACCCAAGCCGCACAGTTGCTAAGCTCGCTCGCGTTTGCTTATCACAGATCCGCCTGTATGATCGACTCGTCCGCACGAGCCAAGATCATCCAAATTCGCCTGTACGATCGACTCGCCTGCACGAGTCAAGATCATCCAAATTCGCATGTACGATCGACTCGTATGCACGAGTCAAGATCGTCCAAATTCGCATGTACGATCGACTCGCCCGCACGAGTCAAGATCATCCAAATACGCTTGTACGATCGACTCGCCCGCACGAGTCAAGATCGCCCAGATTTGCTTGTATGATCGACTCGCCCGCATGAGCCGAGAGTCAAATTCGCCTACAAACAGTGTACCCGACAATCGCTACACCGTGTACAGGGATGGGCCTTCCCACTTCCCACGATGTGAAGGGATGGAGCACAGTACTCCAAGACAGTCAAGTAGCCACTCGTAGTACGAGCAACCCGTCAAATCCATGCAGTCGCTAAATCCGCATGCATGCTCATGATTGAAGCTCACCTCGCCTACACGAGTCAAGAGCTGATTCCGCCTACAAACGGCAAGATGGCTAGACTCACTTGAGTACTTGACAGCCACTACGTTGCGTACAGGGATGGGCCTTCCCACTTCCCGCACGATGTGAAGGGATGGAGAACAGTACTCCAAGCCCATCAAGTAGCCGCTCATAGTACGAGTGACCGGTTAGTCACCAAGTTCGCCCGCAGAAAGCTCGCCTCGCCTGCATGAGTCAAGAGCTTAATCCGCCTGCAAACGGCAAGTCGGCTAGACCCACTCAAGTACTAGGCAGCCGCAACCCCATTCCTCACGACGTGAAAGGAAGGAGTATAGTACTCCAAACCCATCAAACAGTCGCTCACGGTACAAACCTAATACATGGTCATATCCCATGATTCAAGGAGCGGTCGTGTCATCTCTCCTCTATTTAAGAACCTCTCCTAGCTACAGGAGAGAGGTTCGTTCACTCATAGTTAATTGATTAATTCAGTCAATTAACCGAACCACTAGTTCTCGACTCTTAACAGAGTTGACGACAAGCTCTTTGCATAATTTTTACACTACAGCATCTTCTCCTAGTTCCGGGCCCTGATCGTCGTCGAACTCGGAGACTCGAACTCCATCGATCCGTGCTTCTACTGCACACTGAAGTTCGCCAATAACCTCGGTCGAATGGTCCAAGGGAAGCAGACTCGACGCGAGAACCGAGCGAAGCATCCTATAGCTACCGAAAGTCCCCATGTTAAACAAGGAGGGCATTCCCTTCACTTCTGTTGTAATTTTTGATTCTTTAGTTTGTAATAAGCTATTCTTATAAATACAAATGAAATCCATATTTTGGGAGATCAGAAATTCACACCTACACTATGTTTTCGTGAGTGTAGGACTTCAACGGGCTCCTAGACTTTGACATGCAACCCAATGCGGTTAGTTATAGGGATTTTCCTATCATGCGTTCTCTTCCATTGCTTAGAAGAATGACTATGACCCCCAGCCTGATAAACCGCTCGAAATTCATTCAATGGGCCCAAGCACACTTTGACTAGAGCTTTACCTTGATCGTCTTGTAAGGATCAAGGCGATCTGTGATTTTTATCTTAAATCGGAACAAATCCACACTATCGCGGATCTCCACTGGAGGTGCAGAACTCGATGGAATCAAAAAAGCAGGTGCAAAATGTCTTCTGTCTTTGTCTTGGCGTGGGTCGGCTCGAGTGTCCCGTAGCTTGGAGGGTCAGACTTGAGAGACCCGTGGCTGGGAGGGACAGATTGAAGTGTACCGCGGCTTGGAGGTTCAGATTGAAGCAAACCGTAGCTTAGAGGTTCAGACTTAAGTGAACCATGCCTTGGAGGTTCAGATTGAAGTGAACCGCGGCTTGGAGGTTTAGACTGAAGTGAACCATGGCTTGGAGGTTCAGATCTTTTGATGTTTTCGGCCGCCGTCTTGGACTTTTGCCTCCATACTTTGTGCAGTCTTGGTGGATTCTTTACCACTTCTTCCTCCTGCAATTTTTTAGCTTCTTGCACAAGAATCCTTGCATGTGCAAGCAATACGTAGTATTTCTGAATCTGCTCCTGAAGAGTGGATCGAGTCCTTTTAATGCGGACCTATTCGTTCTTCGCTGGTTTGGAAGAGGAGGGGTTATTCGCTCGCTGTTATGGCGGTTGGCACCTTCTGGACTTTAAATCCTCTTCATAGCAGATTCCGTCAACTGGCTCCAAGGCTTTGGTCAGCTGGCGTGCGAGACGTTGTCGCCGTCTCTGACGTGCTCTCTTTGATAGAGTGGGCACGTAATCAACAGTCAACCCCTTGCTTAAGGGAATTAGATCTGTGGTTTCAGCCTCGTCGGATGCCGACGGGGCGTTGTGAGCCACAAGTGCAGCAGTGATGGGGAGATCTTCTTCTGGGACTTGTGAAGCCGAAGTCCAACGAGTCTTCTTAGAGTAAGCCTTCCTAAACCTGTGAGGAGAGGCTGATCTAGAGAAGGAGGAGAAGTACTCCTCATACTTCTACTGGTCGAATTCGTACTCGACCTCCTCTTTAACCGGGATAAGGATCCGAGGTTGTGACACGTCAGCCTTTGTAGAAAGGCTGTTGGCTCCCACTATGGTCGCCAGCGTGTTTGGGGAGAAAATTGATTTCATTGAAGAATCCATTACAACTTTAAACGTTACAATAAATTCAAGAAATTAGTCTTTTTATAAGACTTTCAATCAACGATTACAACTATCTTTCAAACTACACACAATAGTAGTTCTAACTCCTATTGCTTGTGCGGGATCGTTGTCGGTGCCGGAGTTTATCCGTGGATCGCTGCGGATCAGATCCGATTGACAGCAGATTTGTTAGAGCTCCTACTTCATGAAGGAAGTATTCGCTTGAAGTGCTGAAATCAACCAAGCAAAATTAGTAGCTCTTATTGAGATTAAGACCAAGCCTAATCTTAAGGAACGAACGGGGGAAACGGGTTCGGATCCTTCGAAAGCCTTCGTCTTTTTACTGAAGTTCGCCGGGATCTAACTCGCCTTCGCTAAAAATTCGTGCTCCTTTGACTCCTCAATCCAGCATCACTTCGTCCTCTTCATCAAATTCCAGATTAGTAAAATGGAGGTCTTAGGCTTATATTTATAGGCCTTCGGATACGGGTATTCGGATGAGAATGAACGATTTGGCCTTATCTTTAGTTAATAACAGCCTAACTATATTTGTGGATGATATCAAGTTAGTTTGGAACCCTTTGTTCGCGGGAAAAATCGTTGCTTTCTTCATTGATTCCATTGCACACTCTTGTAATAGTTTATCGATTACAAAGATCCGGTCTTTTTATAAGATCCGGTTACAATGAAAAATCAAAACAAAGAAATGAAAAAAAAGATTACAACTTTTTCTCCTTTTGTGTCGAACAAATCACGAGCTCCTGTTTTGCGGTCGCTCGCTTGCGTGGGTTGTTTGCCTGCGCCGGGGGTTTATCCGTTGACCACCGCGAGATCTAGATCCGGTCGGATCTACGCAGTACGACGGGTATTATTTCGCCAAGGAAATAATAGCCGGGGGGATTAATTCACCAAGGAAATAATCGCCCTAATCTCGGGATCAAAGACCAAGCTTTGATCCGGAGGAAAACTACGTAGATCTGAGATCCGATCCTCTCGAACTCTTGCCTTATTTGGCGTTGACGATTGCCGAGCACCGGATCTGGAAGTCCAAGTCTTCAAAGTCTTAAAGCTCCAATCTTTTTAAGTTTTGAGATCTGAATTTGGTAGAGCTTCGACTCCAATTTTTCCAACCCCCTGAACAAATGAACCTGAAGGCCTATTTATAGGCGCTCTGAACTGTGCCCACGCACGAAACAGGGCCGGCCACCTATAGGTGGCTCGGCCTTGGCCGAGCCACCTATGGGTGGCTCGGCCACCGAGCCACCCATGGGTGGCTCGGCTTTGGCCGAGTCCCCCAGGTATTCGTTGATTTGCCTCTTTGTGCCCGTTTTCCGGTTCTGTGGTTGACTTGTTCGGATTCGATCCGATTCTTGATTTGGCAGTAAATCCACTTCTGAGTTTGAGTCCGAAACGAATCTTTGATTCGATCTCAATTCATCCGAGTCTGCTATTGTTTGGATGGCTCGTTGACTCCCCGAATCGTTGGCTTGATTCCGCACGCGAGTGGATTTATTCCATTGTTTACGTGCGGTTCGTCAGCTTCGTAGCCTCGTTAACCCGCTTCGTCGCGTATCATCCGGCTTCGGTGTTGCGGACTAACGGTTGTGCCTGGATACGTCGCCCGATGGTCGATTTTGTTGAATTGGCGTCGTCGAGCTGTGTTAAGGGACCTATAGGTAGTTTTATACGCCTACAGATACCTCCTCCAAAGTATTTCAGCCTCGTTCTTTTATAGAAGAGTCTGGAATACTTTGGATGTGATTTGTCCCATCATTCAATCGGCAACGACGGGATGTTTGGAGTGGCTTCTGTTCTTGATTCCTTCAATTCCTTCAGGCTATTCGGTGCTTTGTCGAATGCTTGAAAAGGTTCCGGTGCTGCATTTATTGTTTGACCGTCTGTCAAAATTTTGAACTTGAAGTCGATTCTCGCTTTCCTAACTTTTTAGCTCGAGTTGGTTGTTTCAACATGGAACTGACCATCGATCATCGGCGTTGAGTCTTCCTTTACAACGCGTTGTCCGGCGTTTTAACTTCCTTGTGACGCGTGGTCGGCATCTAAGCTTCATTGCGACGCGTTGTCCGGCGTCCAGGCTTCATTATAACGCGTTGTTCGGCGTTTGACACAGTTTATACTCGTACGTCTGCTGGAGTATACACTGTTTAAGCTCTTAAGGAATTGGAGTGTGGCAGATATTTGAGTCACGAGACCAATTTGTAAAATTAATGCGTCAATGACTTGTATTTATAGAATTTTTGGCAAATTCTCAGCCATCAACGGATTTGATGAGCCTTTACCGACTACCGTTTGAGTCGGGCTAGCATGCGGATTGTCTAAATCCGTTCCGCATGTAACGTTAAGCTAAAAGAGTTAACCCTTTTAGTGCTACGATATTGAATACGTAGACTTCGTCTTTCTCCTGTGAAAAGACTAAACAGCAACGTGTATGAGACGTTGACTTAGGATTTTTGGCAAATCCTCAGCCTTCAACGGATTTGACGTGCTCTTACCGATTACCGTTTGAATCGGGCTTACATGCGGATTGTTTTAATCCGTTCCGCATGTGACGTTGTGCTAAAGGAATGAACTCCCTTAGACTTTATGCTATGATGTTGAATACATAGGCTTCGCCACTTGTTACGGGAATAGGCTACCCGGCGACGTGTGTTAGGCGTTGACTTTAGGATTTTTGGCTAACCCCCCGCCTTCAACGGATATGATTAGCCTTTACCGACTACCGTTTGAGTCGGGCTAGCATGCGGATTGTCTAAATCCGTTCCGCCTGTAACGTTGCGCTAAAGGAATGAACTCCCTTAGACTTCGTGCTACGACTTCGAATACGTAGACTTCGCTATTGTTACGGGAATAGGCTACCCGGCAACGTGTTTTAGACGCTGACTTATCCCTACTTAGTCTTCGGGATAAAATACCCCAGAATCAAACTCTGGTGTCTTTTTCTGCGGAGAAAGACTAAACCGGCGGCGCGTGTTAGGCGTCGGCATATCCTTTCTTAGGATTCAGGATGAAGTTCCCCATGCGTATGAGGACTGGATTCTGGTGTTATTAATAACAACCTACCACAATGTTGAATATGTGGGCGGGTGTTTTTTTTAACGGTTAAGAACTAACCGGCAGCGCGGGTTAGACGCAGACTTATCCCTGCTTAGGTTTCGGGATAAACTACCCCAGAATTGAACTCTGGTATCTTCTTCTACGGAGAAAGACTAAACCGGCAGCGCGGGTTAGGCGCAGACTTATCCCTTCTTAGGTTTTAGGATAAAATACCCCAGAATCAAACTCTGGTGTCTTTTTCTTCGGAGAAAGACTAAACCGGCAGCGCGTGTTAGGCGCAGACTTATCCCTGCTTAGGATTCGGGATAAACTTCCTAGGATGAATCCTAAATTCTTGAAAAAGGATTGATGTGGGAAGGAAGAATTTTATATTCTATTCCCCGAACAAGGAAGGAAGAATTTTATATTCTATTCCCAATTGGAGAGGAGACTCGAGGTGGGATCTCCACCCCCGGAATCCGGAAAGGTAAAACTAAGAGTGGGATCTCCACTCCGAGAATCGAAAAGAATCGGATAACCCTAACTGTCGAAAGGTTTGATTACCGAACTAAAGATGAATTTCTCATTTATCGAGAATGAATTGTGGTTTTGGTCCTAACTGTAGGAAGGTTTGACCAAACGGGAGCTTGAGATGACCCTAACTGTAGGAAGGTTTGATCACTCGATTTGAAAGCAGACCTCTCGTTCATTGGAGGAATCGAGAGGGGATTTTGGTTGTGGTCCTAACTGTAGGAAGGTTTGACCAAGTGGGGGGTTTAAAACGATCCTAACTGTAAGAAGGTTTGATCGCTCGATTTGTGGGCCTCTCGTTCATTGAAGGAATCGAGAGGGGATTTTGGTTTTGGTCCTAACTGTAGGAAGGTTTGACCAAGTGGAAAGTGAGAGTGAGAGTACAAATCACTGTAGGAATGTTGATTCGTACAAATCACTCAAAGGGGGTTCTTGATGTTAAGTGATAAAGATTTAACAAAAAGGGGGCTTTGACAATTCGTCAATGATTGATAGATCAGAATTCTAAGCATTATATCCGGACTCTAACAATGAAAGTGTTGAGTGCACGAACATAGTGGAAGTTTGAATGGATTAAACAGGAAAGAATTTTGGTGGTCCCGCCGTCAATTAGTTTGATCGGTGGGGGATTCTGTGGTGGAGACTATGAGTCGTCAAACACCAATGAGAGTTTTGTGAGGGAAAATTGATCCAATGAAGTGATCGGATTTCATCTCAACAAAAGAGTGTTCGGAAATTAGGAGTTTAGTGTTTATCACTTTATTCATCATGACCGGGTTATCCCTAAGAATATTACATTTAACATTCTTCCGGGAACTTCCCGTTACATGAATTATCCACCCCCAGCTTTCTTTGCAAAACTGGGTGTATCATTGTATCAGCTGCACGATCGGGTTATCCTTAAGAATACCACGCATGGCACTCTCCAGGAACTTCCCGTGGAAGAAAGGAAATAGTTTAGACTCAAACACCTATTGAAGTATCAGGGAGCAGTTTAACCTCTTATACCGGTCGGAGGATTGAGAAGCAGTTTATACTCATATACTCTTCGGAGTGTTGAGAAGCAGTTTATACTCTTATACTTATCGGAGTGTTAGGAAGCAGTTTATACTCTTATATCGGTCGGAGTGGTGCCGTTCTCAACTGGCTTACTCTAGCGTTATGACGCCGGCTTCAACCAAGGTCTGGATACTATTCTTTAAAGTAAAGCAGGCCTTGGTGGGATGAAGGATCCTCCTGTGATATGCGCAGTATTTTGGATCCGCAGTATTTTCAGCTTCCTCCTGATTCATGATGGGCGGGAGCTTGATCTTGTTATTTTTAAGGAGGGATTCGAAGATGGCTGGAACATCTTCATCCTTGAAGGAGTACTCTTTTTGAGGCCTCTGATCCGAAGTCTTTTGCTGTCTCCGGGAATGCTGTTGCGACGTTTGATTAGCATCGACAGCCGCTGCAGGTGTTTTGCCCTTACCACGAGAGGCGAAGTTCAAATTCGGAGGATTAGTCGTCGATTGACTCCTCTCGGCCTTCTTCCTTCGGAGGAAACGTTCGGCTTGTTCACCGCGCACCTTCAAGTCTTTCCAAGTGTTGGACGGTGTTGTTCCCATTGCTTCCAACACGTCCAATGCGAGGTTGTTGTGGCAAGTCTGGAGAATGAACTCCTCAGTGATCGGGTCCCGACAGTTCATTGCTTTGTTCCGGAACCTCTTGACGAAGGTATCGACCAATTCCCCGTCCTTTTGTTTCTCGTCGAGCAACGTTCCGATGGATATCTTAGTGTCATCGTCGAAGAAGTTAGTGAGGAATTTTGTTCCATGTCGTCCCAGCTATTCACGCTTCCTGGCTTGAGGCGGCGATACTAATCGAAGGCGGCTCCACGAAGAGTACCAACGAAGGACCGTACCATCAGAGGCTCATTACCAGATATAACACCCAAATGCGATTTGAAATAAATCAAATGTTGAGTGGGGGAACCCTTCCCATCGAACGGCGTGAAGTTGATTAGACTAAACTTCATCGGATAGGGGATTGATTCCCACTCTCTTGGGTATGGACAAGGAATGCCCGTCTTCTTCACCTCTTGAGCGGAAATCAACGTATTGATTTTGCTCTCGAGGTTTTTGATCTTCAAGTTTTTACTTGTATCTTCATTAGCATCCTCGTTACCACCCTCTGCATTGATAGGAGGGTTATTGGCATTATGAGTTTCATTTGCACCCGTGTCCTCATTTTCCAGATTGTTCTGGTTACGACGACTTGGTTCGCCTTGTTGGTTCCTCAATGCCTGGATTTGTTGGTCATGCATCTCTTTCATGGTCTGCATGGCCATCTGCATCTCGAGCCTGAAGCTCTCCTGTTGTTTGGCCATGGCTTCTTCGAACATCTTGGCCACTTGTTCCGTGCTTATCATGAATGACTCGCGGGGTTCTCCTTCGCTGGAAACGGTGTTGTCAGACGCAACCGTAGAGCAAGCATCCGATTCTTCATCTTCTGAAGGTGGTCTTATCCGAACCCTACCATAAGTTCCTCGTGCGATGGCTCCGGACTGTAGACGGGTTAGACGCCGGGATGCTTTCAGAATCGACTCGAGATCATCCCATGTTGATGTCCTTTTACTGGTCATGTTAGCAGTGACCCTCGGAAATTCTCCATCCTCAATCCCGTTCTTCTTCGTCAGAAACGCCTAGACCTTGGCTTTGGCATTTCAACGCTGAGCCTTTCGAAAACCAAAACTCTTTCAGGGACTGTATTGTTGCATCTGCATTCAGACAATACTGCCCGAATAAGTTTGGAACAGGGGCATTGAGTTTCTATTTTTTGAAGACTCCTTTTTCTGGTTTTATTCATACCCCCAGCACGATAGTACAGCTCGTCAGTTTGAAAGTCGGAGCAACCTATCGTGTGTTGGCACGATTTCCTCAGGTATAACGCAATCATCATCAGACGATAACGTTTCCTTCTGGGAGCGAACTACCTTCTTCGGGCTTTCAAGAGTCACGCGTCTCGATACACGCCTTTGTGGGCGTGAATTCTCAACGGGCTCCTGGACTTCAATGCGCAAATTGGCGTGCGCAGCTACCTTGAACTTCTTGTCATGCTGAAAGCGACCCCCAGCATGTTGAGTCGTTCGGGGTTTCTTCATCGGGCCCAAACATTCTTGAACCGAAGCTTTGCATCGTCCATCGGGAAGTGGGCCGAGGCGCTCCAAACTGATTTCTTTCTCCGGGATGATTCTGCGTGACTTCCCGGAGTAGCCATGGGAATTGTCGGCGACTTCGTTTGGTTCGCCGGAGGTTGAACCTGTTTCGAAGGCTGCAAAGGTTGCTCTTTGGCCTGAATCGCCACTTCGGACTTGGGCCTCCAAACTTTGCGGGTTGGTGGCGGCTTCTTTGCCACTTCCTTCTGCAGCTTCCTACGGGCCTCTTGGACTTGAGCCCGTGCCTGCGCTGACATCGCGCGGCGCTTGCGAATGCGCTCTTCCAATGTCGAACGGTTCCGTTTAACGCGGACCCATTCGTTGGTTGGCGGCTTGGAGGTGCTGCCACTCATCATTTGTTGAGGCTGTTTGCCTCTCTTGTTCTTCAGATCCGCGTTGTAACGGATCCCGTCAACTGACTCCATGGTCTTTGCGAATTGCTTCGCAAGACGTTGACGTTGCCTTTGGCGGGCTCTCTTCGAGAGAGTCACCACGCCCTCTGTGGCGGCAGGGTTGGCCAGAGCAGATCCGACCTGGTTGGGAATTGGAGGGATCTCACCCGATGCGACTTTGGCACCAAACGGGGCGAGATCTTCGTTGGTATTTTCAACATCTTCATACCAACGAGTTTTTCTCCTGGAGGAGAGTTTCTTGGACTTGCGGGGGGAGGTTGATCCGGACGAGGATGACAGATACTCCTCGAACTTTTGTTGGTCGAATTCATACTCGACCTCCTCCTCGACCGGGATCGGGATCCGCGGCTGCGACGCAACGATCTCGGCAGCGAGATCGGTGGCTCCCACTGTGGTCGCCAGATTGTTCACGGGAAAAATCGTTCTTCATTGATTCCATTGCACACTCTTGTAATAGTTTATCGATTAC
>BQKN01064470.1:299360-309983 GCA_022839385.1 Asparagus kiusianus | reverse complement strand
GTATTAACACACATAATATAAAAACCTAAACTAAATTACCCAAGCTTGATCTTGATCTTTAATAAGCTCTTCTTGGTAAACTTGCGGATGAAGCTTTAAATTGTATTGCTTCATACCACTATTCTGTCATCCTCCATTGGATATGATCGTAAAAACTCGATTACATCCATCCTCCAACATATTATTTGCCTAGAATAGATACAAAATACAAACACTAGACAAATAACATTAGATGTTAATTATTTATAAATCATCATTAAAACAAAAGGACCTAATAGCCCGTTGGCGCGCACAAGCCGTGGGACCCACCGAGAGCAACTCGGTGTTAGCTAAAATCCACTACCAAAATACTAGCACTAGTTGTTCTTGGACCTTGAGCTTCTCTATTTAACCTACTAACATTTCTTCACACTAGTCCATATGGAACTAAAGTGGAGATGACACAATCACCCCACTTACAAAAACGATGTCCTTGTCGTTACAACATGATAATTGGCACATCCCAGTATCACTGTCGGGCGATGTGGACTCTAGAGGTGGCTCCTATGGGCTCTAGACTTGGCTCACACCGTATCCACACGGTATAGCTATTAGCCCCGTATAGCACTTAGCTCCAAACTTTCAGCTGGTAACTGCTCTGATACCATTTGTCACGCTCGGGGCTCACAGGACCATTAGTGCGCACAAGCCGTGAGACCCACCGAGAGAAACTCGATATTGGCTAATATCCACTGCTAAAATACTAGCACTAGTTGTTCTTGGACATTGGACTTCTCTATTTAACCCACTAACATTTCTTCACACTAGTCCATGTGGGACTAAAATGGGGTTGTCACAGTACAAGTATTAACCCAGTAAGTGCGGGCCCAATTGTTTTCTCATCGCACCGTGGCGATAGGGGTGCACGAAAATATCTGTATCCGATTAAAGATATGGTTACTATAATTTATAACCATTAAAATATAGCTACAAATATGGTTATTTAGTGAAATAATCCAGCCTGTATCTAAATTACAAAATATCTAAATATATATCGCACATACTGTTGCAATAGTTTTAATCCTTAGATTAATGCATTTAAGGTTAGTTTTGATCATCAAGATATTTAATCTTAGCTATTCAAATATAACGAACATATGATGAACTTTCTTGTATCATATGAACTATATTTTTTCCAATATTATCTAGTTTACTCATATCCGTCTTTTATCCGCATATATGTTTGTTTATACATCCATATGCATGTCTGTATTCTTATCCAATTTTAGCGGATATAGATATGAGTTTCTCTTGCAAAGGTATATTTGTGTACGTGATTGGTAAGCGGATACGAATATAGTAAGTGTCATATCCGAGCTGTATCTGGATCGTGTGCACCACTACACGGCGATCTAGGAGAGGTGGTGCACGCCCCGAAACTGCAGCGAAAACACATAAATATGGGGTATACGACAGCAGCGACCCGTGCACGAGGCAAGTCTTATGCACTGGTCAAGCCTGGCACTTCCTATCATATTATTTATCTCACGATGTTCATAAACCTGCTAATGATAGAAGTTCAGAGCAACTATATATATGTATATAATCGGTACTTACAACTCACAAGCTCACCATCATAAGCATTTCACAAATAAAGCACATTCTTCATTGTATGTGACATTCAAAAAGGGGGCTTTTCCTATAACACCTCTCAGCAAAACGCCACAACCAAAAGCTTGGATAGTATGAAGCTACACCGAATCTGGAAAAAAAATAAAAAACGACGGGATGAGCTAGAGCTCAGTGAGAAAATTTACCACTAGAGTTCCTAGATAACTAACAAAATAATAATAATAATAATTTCCAGAATAACGAATTATAAGTTTGGCACTAGAAATTCAAAAATAGAAAAATACGATCCAAATATCATAATATTGTCATCTATAAGAAAGAATACAACAGTTATATTTTCTTTCTTATGTGTAACAGAATATACTATAATATTTTTTTAAACCAGACCCTTTCGAACCAAGGTAAACATTAACAAGAAAAGAAATTACTAAATTAGGTACAAAACAAGAGGAATATTATTTTCTTAATTTCACATTCAATTGTCAGAATCTTAAATCTTAATGAATTGTCTTCTTCGAATTCACGCTCAAATCTCAAAATCACAAATCTATTACTGTCAAGCGATGTGGACTCTAGAGGTGACTCCTACAGGCTCTAGAGGTGGCTCCCACCACGTTCACACGGTGTAGCACTTAGCCTCGTATAGCAATTAGCTCCACATTTCCGGCTAGTAATTCATAAAACACAATAGTCACCTCATATGTCACACTAATGCTATTAATTATAGCCAAGTAGCATGGGAATGTGTAAAACACATCAGATAACAGATAATTCCCGGGAATCGAATGCACCTAATACTATCATAGGTTACTGACCAAAACAGAGGGGCCAGAACAAATTTCAGAAGGGCCAATACAGAGGGGCCAAATAAAGATGCATTCACCATATGGTAGGCAGAATCACTTCATAGTGGACTTTTGAGGGTTTAAAAATATCAAGAATCACTAGTAAAATCAGAAAAACTGTGGTTATCAGAATTTACAAATATTCTCAAATGAAATGTACAAGGGTGAACTCTCTATCCTAGTTAAAATAGTTCACGGATTTCACTTTTCTTTATTTTTATCAGATACTAAGTCACAGAAATTCTTTGAATCCATTAAACTGTTGAAACACATTCAAAATATTTCTTTTCTTCAAAATCTTTCAAATAAAGCAATTCCCACAATTATTTGAAATCGCATGAGAACCAAAATTAACTTTTCATAATTCATATAAAATTAAATTGATTTTTTTCATATTTTATACGAAATCAACATCGTATTACGGCTTAGGCCACAACAAAAGTAAATCAAATCACCTTTAACTTTATATACATGAAAATAATATATTATTTATTTTTCGATCATAAAATAAATCAATTATAATACCCATTCAATTTTATATTATAAAATACTAGTGAGAAATGAACTCACCTCTTATGGACACGACTTCCCCAAAATATTAGTTTCCTGGATATTAACCAGATCCTATAATATAAGATATAAGACTAATTATTAATTCAGGACAAACATATTACATGTTCATCAATTCATAATCTAGAGTTGATAAATTCAAATATAATCAATAACAATTTAAAATAGGGTATATACGAACTTATTGCCAACATTAGCAATTTACCCAGCTTAATTCCTAACTAAATCTAAATTTTCTGGGCTTGGTTGCAATTTGTTGAACAACACGACCCTTATGATTATTTCTATTCCTTTTTATCTTTGGACTTATATACAAACTAATAATCTTTTAGGGGTTCCAAAGAAAATTTATTATTTTAACTTCTCATTCTCTCTCCTCTATCTCTTCTTCCCCATTCCTCCTTTTCTCATTTCATTCTTTTTTCTGTTTCTTTTTTTCTGCGCTCTCTCTCTCTCTCTCTCTCTCTCTCTCTCTCTCTCTCTCTCTCTCCCTCCCTCCCCCCCTCCCCTTTCCGCCACCAGTCGGCGTGACCACTTCTTGCGTCGTCGTCGGGCTGGTATCCTAAGGCGAGGCTCCCCGGTGATTGGGTCGATGACGACTCTCATTGGCAGTCAGGTATGTGTTTCTATTATTAATATCTTGTTTGTTTAATTCCTTAAGAAATCAGGCATTAATCCCTTAAAATCAAAGAAATCATCAAGGAGATTGGTCTATACCTTTGGATAGGCTTGGATTGTAGGTGAAATTCCTCTCTTCTTCCTTTTCCCTAATCTTCTTCCTCTTATTTTTCTTCTTCTTCCTTTCTTTTCTTTTTCTCTTCTTCTTCTTTTTTTACCCCAATTTGCTCCTGATTCCTCCCTATATATATATATATATATATATTTATGTAAAGCAGTGCTCACAACCGACAGGGGAAGGCGGTGAGAAACACCGACATGTAATAATAATAATATTATTATTATTATATATATTATCATTTTTTATCTGGGGCTATTACACTCTCCCCATCTAATAAAAAGTTTCGTTCTCGAAACTTAACATACTTCAATCTCCAAAGAGCTCTGGATGTTTCTCTCACATAGAATCTTCTTCCCAAGTTGCTTCTCTTTCATAGTGATTCTTCCACTGAACTTTCACATATCTTATGGTACGATGCTTAAGTACTTATTTCTTAGAATCCACAATGCACTCAGGTTTCTCCTCATAAGTTAGGTCAGGTTTGAGCTCTACTGGCGATAATTCGATTATCTCATTTGGATCTCGGATGAACTTCCACAACATCGATACGTGAAATACGTCATATATTCTAGATAGAGATGGCGGTAACACTAATCTACACGCCACTAGACCAACTCTTTCTAGAATTTCAAATGGACTAACGAATCTCGGACTTAACTTCCCTTGGATTCCAAATCTCTTCACTCCTCGGGTAGGTGAAACCTTTAAGAAAAGATGATCGTCCATCTAAAATTCTAATTTTCTTCTTCTTTGATCCACATAACTCTTTGACAACTTTGTGCAGTACGAAGACGTTCCCGAACTAATTGAATTTTATCAATTGCTTGTCGCACCAATTTTGGTCTGACAAATTTTCTTTCTCCAACATCGTCCCAATAGGTAGGAGACATGTACTTTCTTCCATAAAGAAGTTCATATGGTATCATCTGAATACTAGCCTGATAGCTGTTATTATATGTAAATTCAACCAAGAGCAAATAATCATTCTGCGATCCTTTCATATCTAGTATACAACATCTCTGCATATCTTCTAGTGTTTAAATTGTCCTTTCTGATTGGTCGTCTGTATATGGATGGTAAGCTGAGCTAAAATTTAGCTTAGTCTATAGAGCTCTATGCACATTTTTCTAGTATTCTGATGTGAAACTAGGATCTTGGTCAGAAACTATTAATATTGGTACACTACGTAATCTCACTATCTCATTAATGTATAATTTAGTCAGCTTTTCAAATAAAAATTTCATATTAATAGGTAAAAAAATATGCTGACTTAGTTAGTCGATCAACAATCACTCATATCACATCATTCTTCTTTAAAGTCTTGGGAAGACCAGTGATGAATTCTATAGTGATCTTTTTCTATTTCCATATTTGTATATCCAAATTTTGGACTAAATCGGTTGGCCTTTTGGTTTTCAGCCTTTACTTGTTGGCAAGACATTTTGTAACATAAGTAATAATCTCTTTCTTCATATTATTCCACCAATAGATTTCCTTAAGGTATTTATATATCTTTGTTGATCCAGGATGCATAGTACACAATGGTGTGCTTGTTTTAGAATCTTCTTCTTCATCTCTGTTATATCAGGCACACAAATTTTATTTCTAAACCTCAATGACCCATATTCATGTATTTTAAATGCTCTTCGAGTGCATTCTTCCACATCTTTCTTTATCTTCACTAGTTGAGGATCCTTTTGTTGGTTTGCTTTAATTTCATCTATCAAGGAATGTTATATCACCATATTTGCTAGTTTAACCCTAATTTGGTGAAATCTAATTTTAATTCCAGTACAATCTAACTCCTTCAATAACTATCTTTGAGAAGTAATTAATTATGCTAGATTTCATGTACTCTTGCGGCTCAAGGCATCGGCAACCATATTCGCCTTGCTGGGGAGATAATTGATCGAAATGTCATTATCCTTTAGAAGCTTCAACCATCTTCTTTGCCGCAAATTTAACCCCTTTTTAAGCGAATACATATTTCAAAGTCTTGTGGTCAAGTGTATATTTCACACTGTACACTATATAAACAATATCTTCAAATCTTGAGGGCAAACACTATTGCCGCTATTTCCAGGTCATGAGTGGGATAGTTCTGCTCATAAGGTTGTAACTACCTTGAAGCATATGTTATGACTTTTCCATTTTGCATAAGAACACATCCAAGTCCTCTTCTAGAGTCATCACTGTAGATAGTAAAGTCTGTATCTCCAGAGGATAATGCAAGTATTGGAGTAGACACTAATCTGCTTTTTAACTCATGAAAACTTTTCTCACATTCATCTGACTGGATGAATTTAACCTCTTTCTGGGTAAGATGAGTCAAAGGGGAGACAATACACTACAACGCTAAAACATAAGATATCTAATTTCATAATTGAACCACATTCTTTCTTTCACTTGTACTAACAAATAGATATTCGCATATTATGTCAGTAAATTCTTATTAAGCAGACATATAAGTACTCCATTAGTGACTACTATTATCGGAAAAACTTTGGCAAGGATAAATATGCTCCCACAATTTATATAATCATCTCCAATTATTCTTCTATTTGCAAGTATAAAAGCTTAATTTCAATTTTGTTCTGAAATATTGTTCAAGTTTTCCCACATTTGGAATGAAACCTAAATTCCATGTTAGATATTATAGCCATTATTATTCAATACAACTCACACATCTTTATTACATATGGTCATTACTATTCTTACTCCTAAAGCCAGTTAGAAAAGTGCATGCATGTCTACTCTCATTGACATAAAAATATAATGAGCTCAAACAAAGTCTACAATCTTATAATGCTCAACTTTCTTAGGCTTAAACATCAAACAAAAAACATAATCTGCAATTTATACTTTCTGTGAATCAATTGGAATGCTGCTCACAAGTCAATATACATCCTTGTATTGTTTGAATAAAAATATATCAATAAGAGATTGACTTCTAAATTTCTATCCTTAGATTAGGATCATTTAGGGCACATAGGATAAATATTTTTATATATATAAAATCTCTACTGTTAAGTCATTAGCACGAACTTTTTCTTACCTTTGGTTAATATTTTTTTTCCACTGTCAAAATATCACGACAATGTACTGTCATAGTCCTTTTGATCAAGATAATTTGAATTCTAAAATAAGTAAACATCATTACAGAGTCATAAATCTGAATATCAAATCTAGCATATTCCAATATATATTTTTATTTGGTGATTGAAATATAAATATCAGTATTTCACTTTGCACTCAAGAAATCTACTTTTACATTCCTCTGACTAAGGTGATAATCAAAACTGAAGTCATAAGTCTTTATTGATTTGGACTATTTTATTCTCATACAATGTCTCTTTCATGGTAATTATAAATCTTGAGATACTAATGATCGATGTAAATACTGTCTATTCTGCAACTTATATGACTTAATCTTCCAATATTTCTATATATTCCCATTTTGTATAGAATGATTCAAAGATAGTATATGAAAATTATTGTATACTAATAAAATCCATTAATCATGAAATAAGTGCATAAACAAATCAGTCCTTTCACAAAAAGCCCTTTTTTTGCATACTCATTTAGGATAAATCGCATATTCAATGTACATTAAAAGCAATTGAGAGCTATTATCAAAGTCATCACTTCATAAGTTTTCACTATGTGCTACATCATGACTGAGGGGAAATAATATAGTACATCTTAAAACATTTTCGGCATCTACACTGTAAACCTAAGTGGGCTAGCATCAAAATTCTTATATTAAAATAATATAGTGAGTACAAAAGCAAGAAATACTTTCCAACAACTTCACATTTCTTCAATCGTATGAATGATTTGTCATATATCAAACATTGCAAAAACATATTTTTGAGTGTCCTTCAACTCATGGTATTCTATCTTGCACTTGTTAGAATACTAAAAAATAAATCAGACATTCAACATAGGTCCAAAGACATCGAAAGCTATTAATATATTAACAAACTAAAAGAAACAATCTTTAATCAAAAGTTAAAACGTAATAACTTTATCTAAAATTTTAGCTCTATCATAACGTCGCAAAAATAATCCTCAGATATTCTTTTGCCCATGCCGACTCTCGAATAAAATATTCCTACATCATTAAAGAGACCACTACAAAATGGGTCCAATTATGATTAGACTATCTCATTCACCAAACAAAATTTTTTAAGTTTACCGATGCATTGTCATCTGGTTGGTGTCATCAAGGAATAGTATCATAATTCATAATAACAATCATCAGTAACATTAATCTATGAAATACACAAGTTATGTACATAGGCAAATATTTAAGTAATGACCACATATTTTTACCCTGTATTATGCTACACAAGCTATATATGTAAGTCCTTAAAAAATCAAATCAAAACTAATAACATTCATAGTCTTCCACATTTATAAAGTCTATACTTCCATATTTCTAACTAGAATCCATACATAGCATTTTCTATAATCATTAACCAACTAAGCTAGCATAGTATCTACTATAACCTCTCAAAATAACTATCAAAATTTTTTTCTATAAATCTCAAATGATATTCTCTCACATCAAGTGCCATCACAACCTAACATCACCAAAATAAATGCATTTAGCATGAAAGTTTAGTCATAATGATCATCTATAAACAATCCCTTGAATTTTCCTTATCACAATAGCATATATCATCAGATAATATTTTCATGAGTCAAATATGTCAAACGTGCCTCCAATTAAGCTGAACTAATTTCTTTATATCCAGGAAAACTAAACAAGGAATTGTGTAATCCATGAATCTAAAATCATATATCTCTATAACTAAAGTTGATCTAATAATATTCATATTGGCATCAATCAAACTTCAAAATAAAACATCAACTTTCATTTCCATACATCAAAATCCAATATTTTTTCTTTTATTACTTAACCATCTCCAAAATTAATTAGGACCTACACCCTATGCTCTGATACCATCTTACTATCACGCTCCGAAACTACAACGGAAATTCATAAATACGGGGTACGCGACAGCAGCGACCCGTGCACGAGACAAGTCTTATACACTGGTCATGCCTGGTACTTCCTATCACATAGTTTATCTCACGATGTTCATAAACCTACTGATGATAGAAGTTCAGAGCAACTATATATATGTATATAATTCGTACGTACAACTCACAAGCTCACCGTCATAAGAATTTCACAAAATAAAGCACATTCTTCATTGTATGTAACATTCAAAAAGGGGGCTTTTCCTATAACGCCTCTCAGCAAAATGGCACAACCAAAAGCTTGGAGAGTATGAAGCTACACCGGATCTGGAAAAAATTAAAAAACGATGAGGTGAGCTAGAGCTTAGTGAGAACATTTTCCACTAGAGTTCCTAGATAACTAACAAAATAATAATAAGAATAATTTCTAAAATAACAAATTATAAGTTTTGAAATTATTCTTATTATTATCAAAAATAGCAGAATAATTTCTAGAATTTCAAAAATAGCAAAATACGATCCAAATATCATAATATTGTCATCTACAAGAAAGAATACAACAGTTATATTTTCTTTCTTATGTGTAACTGAATATACTATAATATTTTATTAAAATCAGACCCTTTCGAATCAAGGTAAACATTAACAAGAAAAGAAATTACTAAATTGGGTACAAACTAGAGGACTATTATTTTCTCAATTTCACAGTCAATTATGAGAATCTTAAATCTCGATGAATCGTATTCTTCGAGTTCTCACTCAAATCTCAAAATCACAAATCTATTACAGTCAGGCGATATGGACTCTAGAGGTGGCTCCCACCACGTTCACACGGTGTAGCACTTAGCCCCGTATAGCACTTATCTCTATATTTCCGGCTAGTAATTTATGAAACATAATAGTCACCTCATATATCACACTAAGGCTACGAATTATAGCCCAGTAGCATATGAATGTGTATAACACATAAGATAACAGATAATTCTCAGAAATCGAATGCACCTAACACTACCATAGGTTACTGACTAAAACAGAGGGGCCAGAATAAATTTTAGAAGGGCTAATACAGAGGAGCCAAATAAAGACGTATTCACCATATGGCAGGCAGAACTACTTCATAGTGGACTTTTGAGCGTTTGAAAACATCGAGAATCATTAGTCAAATCAGAAATACCATGCTTATCAGAATTTACAAATATTTTCAAAGGAAGTGTACGAGGGTGAACTCTCCATCCCAGTTAAAACAGTTCACGGATTTCACTTTTCTTTAATTTTATCAGATACTAAGTCACAGAAATTCTTTGAATCCATTAAACTGTCGAAGCACATTCAAAATATTTCTTTGCTTTAAAAACTTTCAAATAAAGCAATTCCCATAATTATTTGAAATCGCATGAGAACCAAAATTCACTTTTCATAATTCATATAAAATTAAATTGATTTTTTTCATATTTTATACGAAATCAACATCGTATTACGGCTTAGGCCACACCAAACGTAAATCAAATCACCTTTAAGTTTATACACATGAAATTGATATATTATTTATTTTTCGATTACAAGATAAATCAATTATAATACTCATGCAATTTATATTATAAAATACTGGTGAGAAATGAACTCAACTCTTGTGGATATGACTTCCCCAAAATATTAGTTCCCTGGATATCAACCAGATCCTATAATATAAGATATAAGACTAATTATTAATTCAGGACAAACATATTACAGGTTCATCAATTCATAATCTAGACTAGATAAATTCAAATATAATCAATAATAATTTAAAATAGGGTATATGTGAACTTATTGCCAACCTTAGTGATAGGGCAAATCTGCAAGCGCACAGACTCGTTGTAGCTATCAAGG
>BQKN01064470.1:261989-283913 GCA_022839385.1 Asparagus kiusianus | reverse complement strand
CTCTCTCTCTCTCTCTCTCTCTCTCTCTTCCCCCCCCCCCCCTCCACGACCAGTCGGCGCGACCACTTCTTGCGTCGTCGTCGGGCCGGTATCCCAAGGCGAGGCTCCCCGGCGATTGGGTCGATGACGACTCTCATTGGCGGTCAGGTATGTGTTTCTATTATTACTATCTTGTTTGTTCAATTCCTTAAGAAATCAGGCATTAATCCCTTAAAATCAAAGAAATCATCAAGAAGAATGGTCTATACCTTTGGAAGAGCTTGGATTGTAGGTGAAATTCTTCTCTTCTTCCTTTCCCCTAATCTTCTTCCTCTTCTTCTTCTTCTTCTTCCTTTCTTTTCTTTTCTCTTCTTCTTCTTTTTTTTACCCCAATTTGCTCCTGATTCCTCCCTATATATGTATTACTATAAAGCGGTGATAACCACCGACATGTGAAGGTGGTGAGAAACACCGACATGTAATAATAATAATAATAATAATAATAATAATAATAATAATAATAATAATATATTATCATTTTTTATCTGGGCTATTACAGGTGGGGTTGCACTTTAATGCTGAACTGAAAAAAAAAAGAAAGAGAAAGAAGAAGATAAACTAGTACAGAGGAGACATAGGGATGAGGAAAATTATCCGTAGACCCTAAACTTAATTAGACTTGTCTAAGAAGCCAAAGTGAGTGAAGGTGTAGCATTTGATTATGGAAAATTATTTTTAGACCCTTGGACTGCCAAAATTTTATTAATATATCTAAATTCAGAGAATGGCATGAGTAATTGAATGGATAATTTGTTTTGTAGCCCTAAAGTTCACTAAAATTGCGAACAACTCTAGACTTAATAAAATAGGTTATTAAATGAAGAAGGTAACTACGTGTAGACCTCTAGGTTGACTAAAATTTACTAATAAACCCAAACTAAGTAAAAGAAGTATAAAGTATGGCTAGGAAAAATTATTTTAAGTGTTGAAAATTACAGGCATTATGATTGGGCACAAACAGAGCAAAGTAATATTATAAATAAGCTTGGAGACTCTTCTACAGAGAGAGGTGGATGAGACAATGGAGCTTGTTAAACTCTATAATGACCGATTCTTAGGATGATCGAAAGATGAGAAGCATCATGAATAGAGTGGTGCATTCAAACGAAGAATTTGCTTTTTGGCTTCACAAAATGCATTGGCTAACACACATGATGCAATTATATATGCAACTTTGTGAAGAATGCATGAAACCAGAGAATGTTAAGCAAATTGTCACCGATGGAGCATCAAACACAGCAACTACAAAAAACTTAGCAATTAAGAAGCCAAATATATTTTGAACTTGTGCTGTACACACTATTAGTTTGGTGTTAGTGGACATAGCCAAAATCTGGCCCATTCAAAGTGTGTGAAGGGAAGAACCATGTTGGCGCACATCTAAAACCACACAAAGTCTCCTTATCATGAGAGAAATTGCAAAAGTGGACCTTGTGAGATCTAAGGTGATATGATTTGCTAGCACTTGTCACTTTGGACATGTTGAGAGATAAGAAAGAGTTGAAGGAAATGTTTGTCTCTAACGAGTGGATGGAATGCGATTTTTTCGCAAAAAAAGCGAGGGAAAATGTATAATTTTAAAGTTAAAACTCACTAATTAGTAACTAGAGATACTGAGTATTGTACTTTTTTTTTTTTTGTTTACATTGTCTTACCAAGTATAGTATTGTACTTTTGTATTGATTGTTTATAGCCTTGCAGGTTACTGAGATCATTCTTAGCAACAAGATTTGGGCCAGTGTTGATCTTTCCCTTAGGATACTTTCTCCTTTGGTGAAGGTTCTACGGAGAGTGGATGATGATAAAATTTCATTGATGAGATATGTGTATGGCGAATTGTTTATGGTCAGGATGGAGATTAGAGAGGCCCTTCAGGATGAAGAGAAGAAAAATTTTCCTATATGGAAGATTGTTGATAAGAGATTAGATACCACGCTTAAAGAACCACTCAATAAAGTGGGATATTATTTGAATCCCTACTTCTACCATCCATCTCTTATAGAGTTTGAAAAGCATGGAAACTTCATGAGTGGTGTCGTTGACTAGATGAAGAAATTCTATCCAGATGACAGTGACACTCTTGGTAAGATTGCATCTCAACTCTCTGATTATCAACATAATTTCGGAAGAGAGCTTGCCAGAAGCTAAATGAAAAAACATGATCTCAATCTGGGTAAATGTACATTTTCCATTCAAACTAATTCAGTGATTTTTATTTGGAGCTTCAAAATATCAAACCTATGAGTTAATTGGTTTATATGATGGAAGCTTTTGGGGAACAATGCTACCGAATTGAGGATGATGGTAATGAGGATTTTGAGCTTGACAATTATCTCTTCAACTTGAGAAAGGAACTGCAGCATTTTTGAGAGGGTAATATCTCGTTAAAGTTTTAATCATATTAGAACACATTTTAAATGGAGAGCATGTTTGGGAACTTTGGATTATAATCCATTTGGATGGTAATCCACAAATGGAGTGGAACATAATCCAAGCGAAATATAGAGTTTCGTAAATTTAGTGGATTATAATCCATTTTAAATAGTAGAGTGTTTGGCAAACATATATGATATAATCCACATTATTGTCCAGATGACTAAAAAAGACATGAGATTGGTGGTAAGTATTAAATGAGACCCTAATTTTGTGAAATCATAAAAGATATAATTATCTTTTATCTGGTTAGACCTTAGGATTTATAATCCACCAAAAAATAGCTAAGATATCCTAGCTTATTTGTTGATGGATTATAAGCTAAAATTAGCAAATTGCCAAACATCTCAAAGTGGCTTATAAGCTACTTTGACCATTTGCCTAAAACACTCTAATTTTTTCTTTATGATTCTAATTTATAGATTCATACGAAGAATAGAAATAGACTAACTCATAAGAAACCACATGATCTAGTCTTTGTCAAGTTAAATGCTATATGAAAGAATAAACTGTTGGCCTTCTTGTTTTGATGGTGATTTAGCAAACAATTTATATCTAATATTGTTTGTCTAGTGTTTGTATTTTCGTATTTATTCTAGGCAAACAACGCGTTGGAGGTTGGATGGATTGAGCCTACATGATCATATCAAGAGGAGGTTGGCGGAATAGTGGAGTGAAGCAATGCACATTCAAGTCAAGATCCAAGTTCAAGCTTCATCCGTAAGATTACCAAGAAGAGCTTCATCAAATATCAATATAGCTTGGGTAATTTAGCTTTAGGTTTATACTTGTGTGTAGATACATTAAGCTCATATATTAATCACACACACGTATTTGTTGATTTTGTTGAAATATAGATGTTTTTGTGAAAATATTATTTTATTTGTTTATAGACTTTAATATCAGTTTATACATACTTTATTAAGTCTATAAAATCACTTTATAAAGTTTCAAAACATGGTTTAGTCAAATGACAAAAACAAGTGTGTTTACATTTATATGTTTTGGACTATTTTGTAAAATAATGATATTTTACAAATGTGAAGTGCAATTCCAAAAATTCTTTTGTAACATATTCATTAACATGTTTATAAACATTCCCCAAAGTTTTACATTTTTTGGAATTTATTTGATATTTTTAAAGGCACTTCAAAGTTTAGTTCTACTGTTCATTTCAGGCTGATACAGTGTTATCAGTCGACTTATGGAATTTATCAGTCGACTAATAAAAATGCCTGGAATCTTCATTTTGCTCTATGCATTGTTTCAGTCGACTGATGTGTCGACCGATGTCATCGGTCGACTGATGTGTCGACCAATGAGATGTTTTTCAGTTTTTTCAGTTTTGTAGTTTTTGACCAGTTTACTAAATAATTTATTTCTCTTAAATGGGAACTGATAATCATGAAATTCTTTTTGTAACATGTTCATCTACATGTCTATAATCTTCCCTCAAAATTTAATGATTTTTGGAGATGTTTTACTATGTCAAATCGATTTTACAAAGTTGGATGTTTCAGCAGTTTTCGGTATCTGTAATGTCTGTGTTGAATCAATTATTTCTCACAATTGGGAAGTGATATTTGAGAAATTATTTTTCTAACTTGTTCATCTACATGTTTAGAAACTTTTCTCAAAGTTTCATAATTAATGGAGTTCATTTACTATTTTTAATTGATTTTACAAAACAAGATACGCAAAATTCCAGCTCTCTGTAAAATCTGTTTTTCACCAAACGAGGTCATCAGTCGACTGATGTATTTTTTCAGTCGACCGACGACCTCATAACGGCTATAATTTCCAGATTTTGATATATCCGTTATTTTGTATTTTTGCTTGGTTTTCTTGGGTTTTTGGGCTTTGCCTTATGATCCTATATATACCCCTTTCCCTCTAACTTCTGAAGTGACCAAGAAAATGCTTTAAACAAGTTTAAAGAGTTTTAAACAAGGTTTAAGTTTGGTTTAAGTGTGTTTATAAGCTTTTAAGCATTTGAGTGTTTTGGTTTTGTGAATCAATTCCACAAGGGCTTGAGGAGATCATCTATTGAAGTTTGAGCTTCCAACTATTCTCCCTCCAACTCTTGATCTATTGAGAAGTTTTCTAAACTCTATTTCTAGCTCTTTTATATATTTGATTATCATTGTTATTAAGCTAGAACTATATTGAGTTTAGTTTTCATTTATATCTCATTGTTACACACACCCACTTGAGCTTATTGTATTTGCATACATAGTATATTAGGGTTGTGAAAGATTGTAACATTGAGTTGTGCTTTATTGAGTTCTCATCTATTGTAGAGAACAAATTTATATTTGTTATATTATGAGTGTTGTAAGGTTTTCGGTGAGCTAGAAAACCGAGTGTGTTGTGAAGTTTTCGGTGAACTAGAAAACCGATTGTGAGGAGTGACGTTGTTCGGTGAGCGTTGAAAACCGACACTGTGAGGTGTAAACGTTATTCGGGTGAGCGTAGAAAACCCGGTTGAGATAGTGGATTTCTCTCCGGGAGTGGGGAGCGGAGACGTAGGACGGAAGGTCCGAACTCCGTGATCATATTGTGTGTTTGAGTTTTGCTTTGGCGCACTTAATCTTATGTTTATATATCTTGTCGCCATTGTTCATATCTTATTATTTATATCATCCACTATCTAGTTCATATTATTTACCCCTTGTGTTAGTTTTATATCCTTGCACATATATCGCTTATATCTCATTGCTAGGATATTTTTTTTTGTTCATATTGCTTATCCTAGCTCATATATCTTGTTGTATTTCATACTTGCTAGGATAGCTTGTTAATTAATTTTAATTGGCATATAATCGGATTAGATTAGCATAAGACCCTAATCACCCCCCCCCCTCTAGGGTCTAACATAAACATTCTAACAAGGGTATAGATAGAGATCTCTTACTTGCCTACAACCACGAAGAAAGGTCCTCCAAGTGGTTGATGAACACAAAGAAGATTGGAGATCGTGATGAGAGTGACACTAAGTTTGGATGGAGTTTTTTAGGAGGGGAGGGAGAGGGAAGGGAAGGTTTACAATGCTAATTCTCCTAACAGTTGTGTAAAGTGCTCTAAGATTTTGGCCGCTAATAGGAAGAAGGTGTAAGAAGTTTTGGATGCTAATTCCAGAAGGAAGAAACTGAAAGAGATGCATATCATGGAATTGTAAGATGAAGAACAGTTCGAAAAGTCAGATGCAATGACTATTGAAGAAGGATAGGAAATTGTCTCTTCTACACATACAACAGGTGGATCTTCAAAGAGGTCTAGCAAGCCGACCGTAGGGCCGATGGATGCTTATACTGCTAGTAATCCCTTGCTAGCAAAAAAAATGAAGGAAAAGATGATTCAGCCTGGAGTGAAGGAAGCTTATACGAAGGAGAAGAGAGGTGGGGTCCACAAGCATGTTGCTAGATGGACATATGAGAATAGCATTCCTTTTCATGCCTTTTCTGCCGACTCCTTTATGTGGATGTGCAACACTATTGGGCATTATGAATGTACCTAATGACCGTCTAGCATATGTTGAGGGAGCATGAGGAGGAGTGGGGGAAAGTGGTTGTTTTATCATGACAAATGCTTGGTCAGATAGGAAGATACGATCGATCATGAACCTGTGCATCCACAGGAGGTTAGGCACGACTTTTTATAAGTCAATTGAGTGTTCCAGGGGTCACACGCCGGGGAATACATTTTTGAGTGGATGGATGCATGCATTGAGGAGATTGGGCCATAAAAGGTCATTCGGGTTGTCACAGACAATGCTTCTAGAAATATGAAGGCGAAGCAAATGTTGAAGGAGAAGAGGTCAAGTATCTTTTGGACCAGTTGTGCAGCTCATGTTATTGACCTGATGCTTGAGGACATTGAGAAGTTGCCAACCTTCAAAACAACCATTGATAAAGCGAAGGCCCTTACCGTCTTTATCTACAGCCACCACAAGATCTTGAGCATGATGCCGCGTGTGTCAGATGAGGGAGATTGTTAGACTTGGAGTCACTCTCTTCGCTACTGCATTCTTGACCGTGTGAGTGTTCATGAGAAGAAGCTAAAGCTAAGACTCATGTTTTCTAATGAAGAATGGAGGAAAAACAAGCATTCCAAGACCGCAAGGGGTAGAAAAGTGGAGGCTATTGTTCTATGTGAAAGTTGGTGGCAATCTATAAACAAGTTATTAAAGATTATGCTCTCCTTTTTTGCATGTTGAGGGTGGTCAATAGCGATTATAGACCCTCAATGGAATTTGTTGTGGGGATGCTTGAAGACACAAAGGAGAAGATCAAACTTGTTTTGAAGAAATGGGCGCGCATATGAAAGTCGGTGATTGATATTATACATTTCAAGTCTGAGGATCGATTATATACACCCTTGCATATGGCAGCTCATGTCCTTAACCCTTACTATTTTTTTGAGATGATGTTGCTAAGAACTTTAGAGAGGGGAAGGAGGGGTTTCTAGACATGATGGAGATGCTCTATCTCGATGAGGAACACCGAGCTAAGGCTACTAAGGAGTTCATGGAGAAGTACAGAGAGGGTAAGGCTCATTTAGTAGAAGTTTTGCGGTGAAAGCTAGGCAGAAAATGGACTTCAACCTAGGTAAATTTAGTTTATAAATTGAATATATCAAATTACCAATTATAAGTTATTTTTTGCACCAGTGAATTCAACTAAGGCAATGTGTTTGCAGCTAGTTGGTGGTATATGTATGGCGGTGATTGTCCCTTTCTGCAAAACTTAGCGATAAATGTTTTTTATCTCACTAGCAGTTCTTCTGGATACGAGAGAAACTAAAGTACATTTGATATGATAAATTACATAAATATCTAAAATTAATATGATGAAGTTATCCATTTATGACTTTACTAATTTGTCATCGATGATTAGTTTTAATTATGCTTGTTATTTGTCAAATTTGTACTCTCTATTTGGGTTGTAATCTTCATTTGTTTTGTACTTGACAATTGTTAGACTAAGGTCATTTTAATCCTATATTTTGGCGCCATGAATGTTGGTTTATTTTTCGTAATCTTCATGTCATCTCTCATTTATAATTTTCAATAGTTGAATTGTGCATAATTTTTTTAATCCCTTCTAACATTTGTTGTGTGAATTAAAGGATGTCGAAAAGGAGGAATGTGGAAGGTGATTCTTCTCAGGGAAAGAATGCTAATACCTGGATATAGACTCCTAATTAATATGAAAGATAAGCTAATTGATACTTACTTGCATCAACACGTACTGGGAAATTGAGTTGATGGCAATTTTACATTAACGGCTTATAATGAAATAGTGGCCAAACTCAAAGTTTGCTTTCCCAATAAGCCATTTGACAAGGAAAAAGTGAAGAATCGTATGAAGTATATGAAATCAAAATGGGCAATTTGCTATGATTTGTTTAAGTCTATTAGGAGTGGTTTTGCTTGGAAACGGAACACAAGCATGTGAAGTGCAAAAGCAGAGGTTTAGGATAGGCTAATCGAGGTAAAATTACATAATCTTATTTTTTTAATTACTCGCATTTAAAGCCACATATTACAACAATGCTGAAACTCTAATTTCAAAATGAAACTCTATAATTGGAGTTTCAACCATGCTGAAACAATATCCTAATTAGTTTCAGCATGATTGAAATACCATTTCAATGGACTATTTCATTATTATTTTCTCACATAAAGATGAACTAATTTTAGATGCAAATTTGCTCCAAGCTCATCTAGAAGTTGCTGAATAGAGGACTAAGTCTATCCAAAATTATGATAAATTATTGGCATTTTTTACAAGTGATAGTGCAACTAGGGAACATGCTAAAACTGCAATTAAAAAAGAGAAAGGAGGGCTTTTAGTGCAACTAATGAGTTTGATCCTCATACAATAGACGACATCGATGGTATGGTTTCTAGAAAAGAAACTTTGTTGGAGAGTTTCAATGAGATTAATGATGAGGACCCAAATAACAAAGAAGATGAACATGTTATTACCCCTGTGAACAAGTCAAGCACAAATTCACAAAAGAAAACTAGAACGTCGAAGGACAACATTTCTATTGTTGATCATGAGGTGATAAAGGGTATGCACAGGATGGATGAGGCAATTGAATCAACTGGCAATAAGTACATACAAGCTCGAATGTACTCCAATGAAATGAAGTAATGTTTGGAAATATTTGTCTGCGCATGGTGTTGAGCATGATCAAATTAAAAATGCGTATTTTTTCCTAACTAAGCATCCAGAGGATCTAAAGGCTTTGATTGGATGTCCATTTGAGGGAGTAAGGAACTTCTTATGATGATATTACCTTGAGAATCTATGCTACCCCCACTACGTTATTAGCTTACTATCTACTTACTTGTGAAGGTGTGATGCTTTTGGTATTATGGGCAATTGCAAACTTGTTTATTTTTGTGTTGCTTATGGAAAAGCTTGGTATGGATTTTGTGGTCACATTCTGCTAGAAACATGTGCTTATGGCAAAACTTTGGTATTATGGCTTATGTCCCTCTTTGTGTAAGTTGTTTTTGCCAATCTTGATGATGGCAATTTAATCAGACTTGCTCTATATATAATTTTTGTTTCTTATGGCAAAACTTGTATGGAATTGGTGATCACATTATCAAAGGAACATGTAATTATAAGCTTTCTATGGTGGTATGCGAATATTCCTTACTGTTTTTCATGCTAACTATTTTAGAATATTTTTCTTATTTATGCGATTTATATTGATAGTGGATATTACTTAATATTTCCCAACTATAATGTACAAGAGTCATCCTCAATTAATGTGGCTGTTACAAATCATAATGACAATTATGATTGTAATAACAATCCATTAAATTAATGTAAATGTTATCGTAACTGCAGCATGCATTAACTCTTGAATATGAGGCAATCAATGGACGTGTTACTACGAAACACGATGGTCACGTCTCAGAAAATCAGACGAACATTGTCTGTAGGATGAACCTCGTCGAACGGGCGAACCTCGTCAAACGGGCGAACCTCGTCGAACGAGCGAATCTCGTCGAACGAGCAAAGCGAACTTCGTCAAACAAGTGAACCTCGTCGAACGAGCAAATCTTGTGGAACAAGCGAACCTTGGCAAACAGACGAACCTCGTCGAACGACCGAACCTCGTCGAACGGGCGAAGCGAACGTCGTCAAACTGAGGAGCATCATCTAATCTCGAGAAGCTATGGTCATACCTTCGTGTGAATGCTGTGAAGCAGCCTGCGAGGCAACCTTCGTGCAATATGACGCCACCTAGCCCCGATGCCTTCTTGCGAAGTACAAACTACGCCTAACAAAGCGTCACTTAGCGCCTTAGACCGATTTGCCTCGATCCCCGACCCATTGGCCCACGACCCATGAGCCCACGGCCCACTAGAACTTATGAGGGATTAATTAAAATAAAACACTTTTCGGCTTGCCATTGACAAGCCTCGAACAAAGGACATTTTGAAACACCAAAACTTTAACTTTCCATTATGCTACTAAGCATTTATGAAACGTACTTGTAGTTAATATATATATAGTTTGAAAACTCATTTTGGAAAGCGGTTTTGACCAAAAAAATCCAACAATTAGATATCTAATTTCTAACAATAAAATAATTTAATAACACGTAACGTTATTTATGTAATTTTACTTCACTTCCATTTCTTTCACTTTATAAACTTTCAAAACGGGGTGAAAAAAGTTCTATTTGGTTCCCTTTACTAAATTCCCGAACAAGTCCTTACTTGTCCTATGTTCACTTAAGCTCCCTTCAGTAGGTGCAAATCCAAACAAGTCAAAAACCATCCTACTAGTTGCTTTTAACAAAATACTACTAAATCTATAGAAATATAACCAACCTTAGTCCATGATAATCACAAACAAAGACTGAAAGAAAGTAATGATCAAAACTTACAGCTGCACGCCAAAGATGAGACAAAGAAAAATCAATCTTCAACCGCGTACATGGGTAAGCAGGCCCTAGGCTAAACAAAACAACCCATCAAATCTCCGGGCCCCTGTATCATCAAAAACAGCAAATGATGATAAGAACAAATCCTCAAAATTCAGAGCAAAGAAATTCATTTTCTTTATCCAATCCTTGATCCCTACAAACCGAGACAACCAAATTCTGATGTGATTTAACTCATATCCACAACTTAAAACCCTAACAACAAAATTACATATTTCTGAAAACCATGATGCAAGCTGCGACAGGAACCGGGCTTGTTATACTCGAATTCACAACCGTCAGATCGCCAAAAAAATCGAAAAGATCAGCAACGACATCCTAAAAAGACAGGCGCCCGTCATAATCAGTCCCCGCCGCTGGAGATCTTCGTCGAGGAGCATAATCTCGCAGTAAATTGCAGCGCCGGCGAGGTTGCCAGCGGAGTCAGAGGCAGGGTTTTGAATTGCGTGAATGGGACAGCGTTAGGTTGGCGAAAGAGTGATTTTGAATTGGGATTTAACAGGCCTAGACTGGCTTGACCTCGAGCCCAAATCAACGCCACATTGGATTTAGAATCCAAGGGGCCAGGTGGACCAGCGCAAGTAGTGTAAAAATACACAATGGCTCCAACCGCTTAGAATAAAAAATAAAGCAAATTATCCAAAAAAGAAAAAAAAAAGCAATTTACATCGCACCGAGCTGTTGACATTCAAAGCGAAGTTAAAATTAACTTGCTAAAATGTTTTGTTTTGTAGGGTAACTAGTTTTTATGCACGTGTAGCGTGGTAAAATATTAAAATATTTTTTATATTTATTTTGTTACTATAAATAAGTCAGATTTATCTTTAGTTCAATTATGTAAAATTAAATTATTAGATTTACAATTATTTTTATTTAAATATTATTAAAAATCAATGTAATGGATTTTTAAGTTAAACTGAGATGAATGTACCTAACTGGGATATTGTAATTGTCATTATGAACTATAATCATAGCAATAAAGAAATCACATTTCTTATTGTATTAAAAATATAATTGCACAATAATTTTGGCTATTATAAGCTTAATTGGGACATCTTAATTAGTTTCTTAAGAAAAAATATGAATTGGCATAATAATATCTTCAAGTAGAATAGTAAAAGAAAATAAATTAAATTAATACATTATATCATATTCCAAACTCTACTAATCCCAATATATAATATGGAGTCAAGCATGAATAGCAATATCATTACGAACTAATGTTCTAGTAAAAAAGAAACCACATTTCTTATTACATTGAAAATAAAATTGCACAACACATTGGGACATTATAAGTTCATGTTTTATAATAAACAATTTTACTAACACATAATAATCATATAAAAATAAATTGCAAGGAATGGTTCCGAGATACCTCTTCTTACATTAGATAATATAAATCAACCTATACAATAATATGCATTATTGAAAAGCAGGATTTGAGCAAAACCATAAAGAAATTTATAATGAAACTCAAAGAAACATGAAGATTTCAATCAAGTGCGCATTGCATAACATTGTAGTCAGATAGTAATTGTCCAAAAGCAGTAAGATTAGAGCAAACCTATAAACAAATTTAGAACAAACACGAAGAAACATGAAGATTTTAAACAATTGTGCATCGTAGAACTTTATAATTAGAAAGTAATTATCCAAAAGCAGTAAGATTAGAACAATCCCATACAGAAATTTACAATGAAATTTGAAGAACAAAACATACCAATTACAGAAAAGACAGGAAAATACACCTATAATTGTCCAAAAGCAGTATAAAATAGATAAAAACTAAATAATAATGGTAACTATAGTATACTTTTATGTGATGAAAGCAATCACATAAGCATACAAATCTACTAATAATATTGTATGAAAATCCCTTATAAAAATTCCTAATTCTACTAAAAAATTAAGATATGCTATAAAATGATCAAAAAAATATTATCCTTTATTATTTCTATTTCATATTTTAATTGAACCGAGATCAATCTTTCTCCACCTTTATCTTTTTCTTGGACAATTCTAGAGTAGCATCTTTATCATCTACGTCGATTGTAATATCAGGCTGGAGTTAGATTTCTTATGCTATTATAATTCCTTTGCCTCGTTCATCTTTTGTTTTTTCATCTAACTTCACCAGGAATTTGAACGTTTTTTTCGATGTTCAACACAAATTTCTGAAAATATGGACTTTGATTATTTTTCTGTATTAATGAGAACAAATGTTATTTTAATATATATGATTTTTTTTTATTTTTAAATTATTACTTGAATAGAGTTAGGATTACCTCTTTTTTCTATAATGAATTTTTTGTTGTGCATCCAATAAGAGTTTTTTCTGCATCAAATAGTGTTACTATTGCATTATTCGTGCTATTTTCCACAAGAATCTTAACTACGTACCTGTAGTTTTCATTGTCGATTTCTAGAGATAGTTAATATTGTATTTTAATATGTTCATGCCATAAAAAAGATATATTACTTAACTTTGATACTAAGCCATCAATGATTCTGCAACATTTATCATTCAGACACTCTTTACTAACATCTTTATCTACTTTCTTGTTGTAGCCTTTGCAAGTATAGAACCATGGCTCGAGTCTATTCAAAATAGTAATTATCTTTGCCTTAAATGTACAATAGTGCGTCTGTATATTGACAAAATTTAGTTAGATTTAAATATCTTAATAAGAATATGTTTCTAATATTGTACATGTATTGAATTCTGTGATATATGCATAATATCACTAATTTAACAAAAATCATTTATAAAAAACATTGATAGAGATCCTTTTGTTTTTGCGTCTTCTTCCAAATAAAACCTGTATATTAGATTAAAATATAATACTATTTTATTATTGCGTTATATGAAAGTATGCTTGTTCTACTTACCATTCCCTTAATTCTTTAGCTAGTTATATTTTTGGGTTGATATATATTGTTGATATAATTTGTGACGATATGCTTGTCTTCCCTGCAAAATTGAGATAATTATTGGAGAAATTTTATGTTTAGCTGTCTTTAATAAGAATTTAAGTAATAAATTATGTACCTTTGTATATAGAGATTTTAAAATCTGATAATGCTATTATAGGCTTATCTTTGATTTCGGCTTCAAGAATTGATCCTTCATTTGTAGCCAAATCCCTAAATAAAGTTGCGCGCATAATCATTTCACTGTATATGAAAAAGAAAGTATGTTAATCTTATTTTTTTTCTTATGATATTAAAAATAAGTATCATAAATATACCATTTATCCATTAGCATGATTTTCCTTCTATTGTCTGGTTTGTTATGTTTTGTAATATAGTTGATCACCGGCTTCACGTTAGTTGTTATTGCAAGAATATCTGCAAGTATTTTTATAAAAAAATTATGATTCTATAAATTAACATCTTTTGTATTGAATATTAAAGTAATAAATTTATAAGTACTTACTAATTTTTGTAGCATCTTTCATAAAAAATACTTCTTCAAATGGGACAAAGTTGTTTAATATGTTCTCTAAGTGGAAACTTGTTGGTGCTTCTTTGATAGATACGTCTTTTATTAATACTAATTCAAGTGACTTGTGGATACTTGAAAAGCTAGGTTTATTCCTTTCACTTGAAATGAAAATAATTTAATTCTTTCGAAGCATATCTATAAACTTGTTGATAGTCTCTCCCTACCTAACTCAATGTATTTTGTTACCCTACAAATATTATTAACACCAGCGATAAATGTTTGAAAAATATAATTAATTAATACTAAGTTATATATTATATTTTAGTTAGTTATATGTAAACAGAAAAACAACATAAAAAGGCATTCTGAAAGTTATTAGGTTTTAATGAAATTTACTGAATAGATAATGATAATCACAAAAAATACAAGCTGAATTATAAACACTGATATTATGAAAATAACAAAATAATAATAATCTTTTCTCCTTTTTCTTCTATTACAGATAAAAACTTTCATAACCCAAGCGGCAATATTTGTCTTCAGAGCTATGCTTGGAGGCTCTAGTACAATATCTAAAGCCAATTCTAAATCAAACTCCAGAATAGTGATGATTGCCACATTTTTAAATTCTCTGACAATTTTATATCTCTTTGCATAAATAATGGATGAACTTATTATGTATTCTCAAGGTAGGATCTTACGATTTATGTTGTAAGTTAATGGCATTATACTAATTGATGAAAGAAGACCTCGTATTAAAAGATTCCAAATTAATATAATGAAAAAAGTGTAGAATGTATGTTAGCAAAACAGTACAAAGGAGTGCATGACGTACAGATAAAAGTTATGTTAGTCTAATTAACCAAATATTAGATTTCATTGTATCATCAGAATACTTTCACATGTTACCTTTTGAAGGTTTTAGTGATCCTGTTTCTTTAGTTGATATCATTTCTTGAGTTTTGAAAAGTATATACTGCTTTCTGTATGTAGTCTCATGATTGTGCTTTCTTTGGTCTTACAATTTTTTGTGCATACACCAATTTCAATTTGCTGATATCATATATTTTTGAATTCTTATGCAAGTATCAAAACTCTTAAGAGAATCAGACATATTCTTGTAGGCTCCAAAACTAAAAATTTCATATTATGTGTTTTGATTTTCTTTTGTATTTTTACGAAATGAAAGACAAGAGACATATTTGTCTATATTAATCTTACATACAAATTCCATGTTTATTAAATTTAGAAAACTTTGCATTGAAAGTAATTAGAGTCATTATCCAATGAAATAGTGCTAATAGCATGTTACTTTTCCATGAGGATAACTACTGGTGATACGAAACTAAAGTTGATTAGTTTAGTAGATAAAAGATTCAAATAATGGAAGATTAAGATAATGAATAAGAAAAAGAGAGGACCAACTGTTTCCGGTAAAAGTTGCTGTTTTCATTGATGTTCTCTTTTTTTGAGATCTGTTACAACTTCAAGCGTTACAACAGTATAAAATGAAAACAAAAGGGTTACAACTTAAACGAAAATAAACACGAGAGCCCGGTTTGGTACGGTCTCGCTTGCGTGGGTTGTTGGCCTGTGACGGGGACGTCGATGTCCGTGGACCGCCGACTCTTCAAGATCCTTGCCGATAAAATCCGGCAGAGTTTCGTCTATCCGCGTAGGATATAGAAACAGAACCTCGTCGATCCGCGCAAGATCTAGAGGTTATAAGCGTATATCTCGGCTAAAACGAGATAATAGCTCTTCTTAGTGTCACCGCAAAGGAGCAACACTAAGGATCAGAGAGGGGGGGTGAATGAACCTTGATGAAGAAACTCTGACTCCTCACTCCAGCAGGGCTTCGCCGCTTCAGACTCTAGAATTTCAGATCTCGAGGATAATCCCAAGACCGGAAATTCTTCTCCAAGAGCTAAATCAGCGCCAAAATCAAGAGCCCCTCACAAAGGAGGCCTAGGGGGCTATTTATAGCCAAAAGGAGAGGGGGGGCTGATATGGACACCCCTAAGAGGAGAGACACCCCCCTAGGGGTGTCTTGGCCAAGGCCGGGACACCCCCCATGGGGTGTCTCGAGCCAGCCGAGACATATTCGTGTGTCCCCGGTTCAGCCCGGGGCTGTGCCGTTGTCCCGCTGTTGACTCGCCGTTGACTTTTCGTCCGAACTCGGATTTGGGTGATTTCGGATGCGTTGGAATCGTGACGGCGAGCTCTGTAGGCCCCGATGGTTGGATTATCTGTGGGGTGATCGAGGCGCAGCGGGCGTTGGTCTGATTGCAGTGATAGCGGGGTTTTCGGTCAACCCGTATCCTTGCGATTCTGACATTCTGTCGGCTCACGTAATCCGTCAGTTTGCTTCAGTCGCTCACTGGCGTCATTTGAGCTCTTGTGAACCTGGTAGTGACGTTCGATCGCCGCTCGTTGACACCGAGCTATGTTCGGGGACCTATCGGCAATTTTCGACGCCTACACCAACAGATTTCCTTTCGAGAATTATTAAATAAAATTTATACTACCACACATACAAATCACAAGATGCATGAAAGTTTTAAAAAAAAATTACAATTTTATTTCCCCCACTATCAGGCTGAATTTTGTAAACAATTATAATTAATTACTTTAAAATAATCTAATCTAATCTAATAAGAAGAAAATAGATGGAAGTGTTGTAAAAAATTATTGTAATTAGATACCAAGATTAATTGACTAAAATAAGAAGAACAATATCTAATCTAGTTCATAATCTTTAAACAATCTAATCTAATTCTAATAAGAAGAAATTAACAAAGATAAAAAGTTATCATTATTAAATAAAATAAGAGAGACACCAAGATCAAACCTTTGAGAGAGAACAGTTGATAATTGCTTCAAAGTCTGAGAAATATTTGGTGAGAGAAGAAAGTGGATTTGACGCTTTATTTATACCCAAAGAGTCCTATTGCTATAATAAGAATTTGGTTATAATAAGAATTCAGTTATCTTTGTGAATACACGTATTAAAAGATAGATACAATCATAGCATGTGCAATATGATATCTTTCTGTAATACAAACTTATTATATTATTGTTAATAAATTAATCATAATATGATTTTACACATGCAAAGTAGATAAATTAGTTTAAACTTTTAGATAGTGTATAATATTTCAAACTTAAAAAAGTATAATATCATTATTATATAATATCTTGTATTAAGGATAGATATATTAGTTTAAACTTAATTTAAAAATTATTGGAATTTGATTAAGTTAGAATTTTATTAAGATTAGGATAGTTTAAACTTTGAAGTTATTTGATTAGGATTAGAATAAATCATTAAATACAATTTAAAAATTAGAATTGATTAGTGATAGGATAGTTCAAACTTTATAGGGATATTTTTGTCTACAGAAAGATTTTTCAGAACTCGTGCTTTTAAAGGGAGTATGATTTTTAAAGTGGATGAGCTTTAAACCAAATAGGCGTTAAGGCTTTGGGTTTATTGGTAAAAAAATTCTATTTCGGTAAGTGGGTAGACTTGAAAATAAATGAGATAAAAGTTAAGGTTTAAAAGGTAAAAAATACCATTTTACAGATTGGCGCAAGAAAAAAAACCTAAAAATAATCTCATTTTTAGCCCTTTCACGTTCTTCACCTTCACAAAATGCAAGGAGGAAAAATTATCGCGCACTACCGTCAGCTACTGCTGCGGCAGAAGGGAGTCGGATAAGATAAAAAAAGGAAAAAGCGAAAAACGAAAAAGAAAAAGACAAAGCAAAGAAAACAAGTGGGAAAATGAACTTGATGGTACCCTTTTAGGGGCTGTTTGGTACATTTTTGAAAAAAAAAAGAAAACACAAAACCATAATGAAAATCATTTCTATACATTTCATAGGGTTTCCCCCATTTGATTTATTTGGTTTGTTTCACATTGAAATCATAGGCTAGAAAACATTGCTTCTCATTTCTTGGGTTTATTTCAACATTTAAACATCAAGAGAATTAATCACATATAAATCAAGCTCATAAAAAGAGATTTAAATAGGCTTATTATTAATTTTAGCAATCTAGCAAAATTTTATAGCTCTCCTTTATTAACTTTTGGATCTGTTAGCAATATTATGGCAAGATAGTGGGGTATAGAGAATTAATCAAGCCCAAAAATTATTTTTTTGTTCTTTAGATTGGACCTATTAAAAACAGAGAAAATAATATGGGTTTATATGTAAATATCCTGGGCTATTCATGGTTTAAACTCTACGTTCGGGCCAGTTGGCAAATTAACAGAGGGACAAGGTCTAAACAAATTTTTTTTATTTCTTATATTTTCTGGACCTATTTACAAACTCATTAACTATCAAGGCCCCCAAAAAAACTTGTTATTTTATCTTAGTTTTCTCCCCCCCTCCCCCCAATCTCTTCTTCTTCCTCTGATTCCCTCTTCTTCTTCTTCTTCAATTTTTTTCATTGGACTGTCTGTTGGAAATGGGTGTAGACCCAAACCTCATCGGCGGTGAGCTCCGGCGAGGTCAAGCGGCGGAGGCGAGCTCTGACGAGCAAGAGATCGGAGCTTGGAGTCGGGCGAAGGTGACTGGCTGCAGCCAATGCTCTCCTAGCGAACTCGAGGTCGGCGGCCTCGTGCGGGCAAAGTCCAAAGCACGCGAGGGCGAGATCCTCTGCTGGCGAGTTTTAGGGCTTCAGGCGAGGCTCTTTTTTGCTGGCGAGATCCCCTTGCAGGCAAGCTTGGAGTTGGGATTTCAGGCGAGGATGGTTGCAGGCAAAGTCGAGTCTACTGAAGTGGTCGACGCGAGATCCCGCGGGCAAACTCAAGAGGAGAGGGCTGCAGGCGAGTTTGAGGAAGTCAGGCGAAATCGAAGTTCCCCTTCCCCTTTTGTTTTCGCCTGCGTGTTTGTGGAAGATAGCTGGACCCAGCTGTCTTGGCTAGGGTTTTCTTATAAAACCCAACGAATACGAGCAGAGCCTTTTGTAGCCACGATTTTCTTCTTTAGAACGATAACTCCTGGGGCGGCACCATTAATTGAGCTCGAGATTTTTAGAGGAAAATCTTGCTCAGTTATTTTGTGAAGTCCTGTAGTGATTTATTTAAGAGAGGGGAGTTTTTCCAGTTGGAAAAACTCGTGCCTTTTTTTAGAACAACAGATAGTTTTCTGTTGGCTCTTCTTTTGGGAGATCTCAAGTTGAGATCTGCTCTTTACAAGTTTTGTGATTTTCTTTTAATATAAAAGAAATTATTTATGTGGCTTCCGAGGACGTAGGCAAATTGCCGAACCTCATTAAAACTTGGTGTTCTCTGTTCTTGTAATTATTTTTTAATTTGGTGTTATTTTTTTCCATTACTTAACACAAGATCCGGTAGGATAAATTTCACAGAACGGGTGTCAGAGCGTATCTGATATTTTCCTAACAACTGGTATCAGAGCCCTTATTCAGATCTGTGTGTGTAAGAAATGGCAGAAGAAGGCAAATCTAAAATTGAGAAGTTTGACGAATCAGACTTCGCCTACTGGAAGGCACAGATAGAAGACTATCTGTACCAGAAGGATCTTTATCGTCCGTTGATGGGTAAAGCAAGAGGAAAGAAGAAAGAAGAATCCGACGAGGACTAGGAATTATTAGATCAAAAAGCCTTTGGACAGGTCCGATTGGCCCTCGCAAAATCTGTAGCACACAATATATTAAAGGAGAAGACGACGGTTGGGCTTATGGAAGCACTCGCAATGATATACGAGCAACCATCAGCTGCAAATAAGGTGCATCTCGTCAAGATGCTATTCAACCTCAAGATGGCAGAAGGATGTTCCGTCACGATGCATCTCAGCGAGCTCAACACGATTGTTGATCAACTTATCTCAGTAAACATCAAGTTTGATGACGAAGTGCATGCCCTATTGATACTATTGTAGTTGCCGGATAGTTGGGTAGGTTACATGACCGCAATCAGCAACTCGGTGGGAAAAGAGAAGTTAAAGCTGAAGGAGGTGGTAGCTATGATTTTATCCGAGGAGGTTAGAAGAAAATCGAATGAATCAGAAGGTTCGGGTTCAGCCCTAAGTCTCGAGCAGAGAGGCAGAAGCCATAATAAGGGGAACTAAAATAGGAATTGATCGAAGTCGAAGAAGAAAAGATCAAACTCGAAGGTGAGACCCATCAAAGAGAAATGTTGGAACTGTGGCCAGGAGGGCCACATGTCTACTACCTGTAAAGCACCAAAGAAAAATGAGCAGGAGGCTCATATTGTGCAAGATGCATTGATTCTCTCTATGGATAGCGATTCTAATTCATGGGTCATTAATTCGGGAGTCTCTTTCCACGCCATTGCTAATAGAAGGCTATTTAAGAACTATGTAGCAGGGGACTTTGGAAAAGTATACTTGGGGGATAATGAACCCTGTAGTGTCATTGGAAGAAGCGACATGCAAATACAGTTGAAGGGCTCCAAGTGGTCTCTAAAGAATGTCAGACACGTACCGAAGTTGAAGAGGAATCTTATTTCTGTTGGCTAGCTAGGATCAAAAGGCTATGTTACAACATTTACCGGAGATTCGTGAAAAATCTCCAACGGTACAATGGTGGTTGCCCGTAGCAACAAGACCGGTACCCTCTACCTAACTTCACACGCGAGTGACACCCTCGCAATTGCTACATGCAAGGAGAGTGCAGATCTGTGGCACAACAGGCTAGGACACATGAGTGGGAAGGGTATAAAGATTCTACACTCAGAAGGAAAGCTAACCGGTATCGATTCGGTGGAAGTCGGTGTTTGTGAAGACTGTATTTTTGGGAAGCAGAAGCGAGTTAGTTTTCTGAAGGGTGGAAGACCACTTAAAGCTCACAAGCTAGAGCTTGTTCATACAGATGTATGGGGTCCAGCTAGCATGTCTTCTCTTGGCGGTTCGGCGTACTACGTCACCTTTATCGACGATCACTCGAGGAAGGTGTGGGTATACTTCATGAAGCACAAGTCAGAGGTGTTCAACAATTTTAAGAAGTGGAAAGACATGGTGGAGAATAAGACAGATCTGAAAGTGAAGTGTTTAAGATCAGACAATGGTGGAGAATATGAGTTGGAGGAGTTCAAGAAGTTCTGTGTTCTGAACGGGATTCGTTTGGAGAGGACTACTCCAGGGACGCCACAACAGAACGGCGTAGTAGAAAGAATGAACATAACGCTGATAGAGCGTGCGAGGAGCATGCGTCTACATGCAGGTCTACCTAAAACCTTTTGGGCGGACGTGGTGCATACAGCAGCGTACCTGATAAATCACGGACCATCAGTTCCATTGAACTTTAGGATTCCAGAAGAGGTTTGGAGTGGAAAGAAGGTTAATCTCTCACACTTGAGAGTATTTGGTTGTGTTGTATATGTCCATATCAGTGATCATGTCAGAGACAAGCTGGAAGCTAAGTCACTGAAGTGTACATTTATTGGATACGACATTGATGAGCTCGGGTATCGTCTGTGGGATGAGAAGAATAGGAAAATCATCAGGTGCCGAGACGTCATATTCAATGAGGAAGTGATGTACAAGGACAAGGGCAATACCAAGGCGGACCAAAGCAGTGGGAGCAGCACTACGGATGCGGACGCATCCGAGTATATGGATTCGGAGGAACTTTCAGATGGGGGAGACAACATCAATTCTGACCAAAGAACGGAGGAAACTCTAGATACAGAACCGACTATCCAGGACGAGGAGCTTAGGAGGTCATCCAGGGTACCCAAACCGAATCCTAGGTATCTCTCGTCACTAGACTACTACTTTTGACAGATAGCGGAGAACCAGAATGCTATGAGGAGGCTATGCAAGTGTGTGAATCTCAACAGTGGGAGCATGCAATGCAAGAAGAGATGGATTCTCTCCACTCAAACGAGACATGGGAGTTAGCCCGGCTACCTGCATAGAAGAAGGCTTTACATAACAAGTGAGTTTACCGAGTCAAGCAGGAGAGTGATGGAAGGAAGAGATACAAGGCTGTTTGCGGAAAAAGTTGCTGTATTCATTGCTGCATTCATTACAACT
>BQKN01064470.1:231792-247597 GCA_022839385.1 Asparagus kiusianus | reverse complement strand
TATATATATATATATATATATATATATAAGGAAACCAATATAATGTGTGTGTATAATATTGAGCTTAAAGTACCAACACACATAATATAAACTTAAACTAATGTTACCCAAGCTTGATCTTGATCTTTATTGTAGTTCAACTTGGTAAACTTGGATGAAGCTTGTAATTTGATCTTCAACTTTGAATTGTAATGCTTCACTCCACGATTCCGCTAACCTCCATTAGATATGATCGTTGTGGCGCAATTCCATCCAACCTCCAACGTGTTGTTTGTCTATAATTGATACAAAAACACAAATACTAGACAAACAACATTAGAAGTAAATTGTTTGTAAATCATCATCAAAACAAGAAGGCCAACAGATACGTGGATGCAGATTTTTTCGGTGATTATGATACAAGGCGAAGCACCACGGGGTATGTTTATACCTTAGGGTCGACAGCAGTGATCTGGGTCTCAAGTTTGCAGAACATTGTGACGTTGTCCACAACTGAGGCAGAGTATGTCGCAGTGACCGAGGCGAGCAAGAAAATAATTTGGTTAACCGGGTGCCTGGAAGAGTTGGCTCTGAAGCAGGGGAACAAAGTTCTTTATTATGATAGACAGAATGCTATACACCTTGTCAAGAACCCAGTGTTTCATGCCAGAACGAAGAACGTCGAGTTACATTACCACTTCATACGCTCGATGATTGAGGACGAGAAGTTACAGTTGGAGAAGATTTTTAGAAGTCAAAATCCTGCAGATATGTTGACTACAACAGTGACCATTCAGAAACTAGAGTTGTGCGTAACTTTAGTTGGCCTTCATATGTAAGAGATGAGGGTAGAGCCACACAGGAGAAGATGCTTGTTAAGAGAGAGTTTGCTGATGAAGGTTTGTTCTCCAAGTGGGAGATTGTTGGAAATGGGTGTAGACCCAAACCTCGTCGGCGGCGAGCTCCGGCGAGGTCAAGCGGCGGTGAGGAGCTACGACGAGCTTGAGATCGGAGCTTGGAGTTGGGCGAAGGCGACTGGCTGCAGGCGATGCTCTCCTGGCGAACTCGAGGTCAGGGGCCTCGTGTAGGCGAAGTCCAGAGCACGCGAGGGCGAGATCCTCTGCTGGCGAGTTTTAGGGCTTCAAGCGAAGCTCTTTTTTGCTAGCAAGATCCCCTTGTAGGTGAGCTTTGATTTGGGATTTCAAGCGAGGATGGTTGCAGGTGAAGTCGAGTCTACTGAAGTGGTCGACGTGACATCCTGCGGGCGAACTCGAGAGGAGAGGGCTGCAGGCGAGTTTGAGGAAGTCAGGCGAAATCGAAGTTCCCCTTCCCCTTTTATTTTCGCCTGCGTGTTTGTGGAAGACAGTTGGACCCAGCTATCTTAGCTAGGGTTTTCTAATAAAACCTAACGAACACGAGCAGAGCCTTTTGTAGCCGCGATTTTCTTCTTCAGAGCGATAAATCTGGGGCGGTACCATTAATTGAGCTTGAGATTTTCAGAGGAAAATCTCGCTCAGTTATTTTGTGTAGTCCTGTAGCGATTTATTGAAGAGAGAGGAGTTTTTCCAGTTGGAAAAACTCGTGCCTTTTTTAGAACAACAGATAGTTTTCTATTGGCTCTTCTTTTGAGAGATCTCAAGTTGAGATCTGCTCTTTACAAGCTTTGTAATCTTCTTTTAATATAAAGAAAATTATTTGTGTGGCTCCCGAGGACGTAGGCAAATTGTCGAACCTCGTTAAAACTCGGTGTTCTCTGTTCTTGCAATTATTTTTTGATTTGGTGTGATTTCTTTTTTCTATTGCTTAACACAAGATCCGATAGGGTAAATTCCGCAGAACGGGTGTCAGAGCGTATCTGATATTTTCCCAACACTGTCTAAGGTCATGCGAGAGGTCTCTCGCTCACCGTGGCAGTCGGACGACGATAGGTATCATCGGCGACCAAAGGTTGCCAGTGGCAAGAGTCTCACCGGATCGATCTAGGCTTGTATTTATTTTTCCTGTTCAAAATCCAACTACAAAAGTTCACAAGTTCATTACTCATCATCATTATCATACTAAGGCCTCAATTGGGTAAAGGGAAATTATACCTTAGGAAGTTCGGATTTGTGATGATAACTTGAGTTCCTCCTTCTTCTCCTTCTGTTTTCCCTACTTTTCTTCGATTAATCTTCAACATAGAACCGGGAGAGCATTAGATCAGTTTTCTAATTCTTTGGTCACTACAGATAATTTAAGGCTTTGTAAATTATATATAACAGACCTAACATTCATAGGTATTACGTGATGTATATGGGTATTTGCAGTCATTCAAGAGTGATACAGATATTAAATCATAAGAAAACGACCGTGCATAGATTGAGTTAAAATGCTAGATAATAAGAATATGACAGCGATTAATTAAGAAAGAGAAATCTGGACATATCTAAATGAAAGATTCTGATTCACTCGGTCCTAAAAAAATGAGATAAAAAAATGTATTGTGTAATAGAAATTCATAGGTTCAGGACAGGATTCGAAAAGGGGAGGGGAAAAAAGAGTGGATGGGCCGGTCTTAGGCCATTTAACATCATCAATTGTACATCTATTGTAATACAATATTAGATATGCATCATATTCTCACTAGGAAAAAAGACCGAAAACTATAATAAATATTGAATGAAATATTGACAAATGCACAGTAAATTCTCGATTTTTTTCTTTCCATCGAATTGCTGACAGGCAAAAGATAAATATTGAAGCCAAGATTTGGCTTTTGTTCTCCACTTGCACCTTGGCAGAGCCTTAGCTAGTAACCTCTCTCCGTCGAGGGCAGGCTATTGCCCAAATGGATCGCGAAAGGATCACTTTGAGTCCGATAAAAGAGACTGGTCTTCACATGCTCGTGAGGTAGCGCTATAGGTTATGGATTCCAATCATCTAATTTTCACTGTCCGGTCTCAAATTCAAAGAATAAAATAATCCCACATTACCCATTTATTTGTTACTCTTTAGATATAGTATTAGTAACTCATAATATGTTTAGACTGCATTCAACATGTAGTGGTGACTATTGATTTTTTGATGAACCTATAAATATTGTCCTAAGCTTGAGTAGGATTACGGCTCTCCATCCGGGCCGGCCCGGGCCCGATTTTACTTATAAATATTGTCCTAAGCTTGAGTAGGATTAGGGCTGTTCATCCGGGCCGGCCCGGCCTGGAAAACCGGGCCCGGGCTGAGCAAAACCGAAGCCCGGGTCCGGTTTGCCCGGGCCGGGCTCCGGGCGGGCCGGGCTCCGGGCGGGCCTGATTTTTTTGTTTTGTTTTTAAATTTTTTTTTTTATTTTTTAAAATTTGTAAAAATCCTCATAAATCATAAAATATACATAAAAATTATAGAAAATGACATAAAATTTTTTATTAACTTGAAATGACATAAATTACAAGTATAAAAAATTATAAAAGTAAAAGATGATAAAAATAACTTCTTTATTAATAATCAGTAAATCCTTTACAAGTATGAATTTATTTTGGAATTCGTCGCATCACAATAGATGAGTACATCCTAACTAGGTTGGCACCTACTCACCTATATCACTATCATTTGTAACTTTTTTAAAATAATTTATTACAAATTTAAAGGTAAGAAATAAAAATTATAATTTGATGAATATTATCTAATCTTTATACCTATCTGCTACTCCCAAATCTTCAATTTTATCTTTAATTATAGCCATCCGATCGATATCTTGCGTTTGCTTCTCGTACCTCCACCAATCTTGTAAGCATATCACCGCTTGTACAGTATACGGATCTGAGCATGTCCTGTGGTCGTCGATCAAACATCCTGCTGTGCTGAAGGCAGATTACGAAGCTACCGTCGAAACCTGCACTATTAGTAAGTCACGAACCATGGTGGAAAGTACAGGATATGAAACTGATCTATATACTCTACACCATTTCAAAATATCTAAAGTATTTCATTGGCATTTAACTAAGGAAGCAGATAAATATTCATCTATTTTAGACACCTCTAATGCTGATCCAAGTCCAGATCCATCAGTTAGTTCAGTTAGTTTAGCTGCCATTGCATAGCTATCAAAACTTACACTTCTACCCTGGCCTGTGCTCGAAAGCGTGGAAGCTGTAGACTGTTGTGTAGCTACACCATGTCTAGCTGCATACTCATCATATAATGTTTAAAAATAATTTCTTATAGCTAAATGATGAGAAGTAGCAGTAATGGTGGATCCATCATCTAAGTCTATAATCTATCCATTATACAATGATTGTAACAAACTTCGAAGGCCAATATCCTTCAAACATGGATCAATAAGAACCCTTAAACAAAAAATATGAGGAATAGGCCTAAAATACTTATTAAATTTACTCTCTATTTGAAAAATTATAGCTCCAAAAGTATCATCCATATGATATTTGGCAAAATTTTTTTGAATATTTAAAATTTGTAAAGCAGCTGAAATAATTGTTGGATAATAACAGCCAGATAATAACATTGTACCATCATAAAAGACTTGTAACATCTCCTTTAAATTACATATAATTGTCCATTCATTTTTAGTTATTCCATAAGTACTACCAGAGCTAAAACTAGAAGCATAAAAATTTTTAAAATCATTTAAAATTTTTTATATTCTATTGCTACACTTAACATTGCATAGGTGGAATTCCACCTGTGGTCAACATTTTTTGGAATTAGTCTAGGCTTATAATTTTTTTTACAATATTATTTCTATTTTTTAATTCTCATTTCAGAAGCATTATGCATATTAGTAACTGTTCTAACCTTTTCTATCAAGAGTTTAATTTCAGAAAATGCACTTTGAACAATTAAATTTAAAATATGACAGATACATCTAACATGAAGAAGTTCATCGTGACATGGCAATGACAGAGTTGTTATGATAAAATCAACAGCTACAATGTTATTACTTGCATTATCTAGTGAAAGAGAAAATATTCTTTGATCAATTTTTAGTTTCATAAGTTCTTCAATTGCTAAATTTGTAATTTTAATACTAGTATGTGACTCTTTAATTACAATAAAAGAAACAACTCTTTTAAACATTTACTAATTTTTATCAATCCAGTGTGTTGTGATATATAAATAACCAGTTTGCACTCTAGATGTCCAAATATCAAAAGTTAAAGAAAATTTATAGTTAAAATTTTTAAAATAAGAAATTATTTTTCTTTGTTCACTCTTGATAATATTTTAAAATATCACGTTGACAAGTTTGACGAGAAAATTTTATAAATACGGGATAAAGACCATCTCTAAACAAATTTTCAAATTCATTATCTTCTACTAATTTAAAAGGAAGGTTTTTAAGAACGATAAACCTGATTATGCATTTCCTGGCTCGGACAGCATAATAATTCCAACTACCGAGACTACCAGAAGAGGAGGATTAGAAAATCATAGATTGTCGGATATCACCTTAAGGATTCTAGCATTTGTTGTGTTTTTCTATATGGCGTTTGAAGTGGTTGGTGTCGCTCTTATGATGAGCTTGGAAAGTCTGGCCGCACAGCGCACATTTAGCCTTTTGGGTGATGACCCTATCGTGTTCATCCTTGATAACGTCTATCTTCTCAAAAAAAACTCCACACATCGGATCTCGGCATTTTGGGAGATCTTGGTCACTACAACAAATTGCATTTTTTCCGATGCTTATTCCCGACGCATGGTTAAATACGTCGCCAAAAATTATGTTTTTCCCGACGCTTTTAGTTAGCGTCAGCAAAAAATATAATTTTCCTAATGCTTATAATTAGCGTCGCTAAAAGTTTATATTATTAGTGACATTTTAACTTAGCGTCGGTAAAAGTTATGGATTTTCCGATGTTTTTTTATTTTCGTTAGCAAAAGTGTAGCTTTTAGCGACGTTTTAGAATTAGCATCGCTAATAGTATGCATTTATCGCGACGTATTAGACTAACGTCGCTAAAAGTGTTCTTTTCCCGACGATTATAATTAGCGTCGTTAAAAAAGTTATATTTTTAGCGACCCCACTTTATTTATCCACGTCGCCAAAACCCCACCCCCCGCCCGAATAAAAGTAGGGATAATTCCCCCCTTTTATTTTGACGAAGAGCCAAAATTGCCCCTAAATTCTCTGAAAGTTCGCCGCCTTTGTCGAAGCTCACCGACGCTATCGTCGGAGATCTCCACCTCTGTCGAAGTTCACCGTCGCCTCCGTCAGATCTCGCCGCCGCCTCCTCCTCCTCCTGCCAAAATCGCCCCCAGGACCGTGGAAGGTACTGAATCTCGCCGACGTATTAGTAGTTTTCATTTGCTTTCAATTGTAACCCTAGAAATCGTCCCCTTTGCTTTTCGATCTGAGAAGATCCAGGGGCATCTTCAGAAAGATTTCGGTTGAATTTCAGAAAGATTTTGGTTAGAATAGATCATGGTCGTATAAGGCTTTAATCTAACTTTCCCCCTTCCATCTTTGTCTTTGCAGAGTGGATAGATTTTCCCAGGGGTGACCAGCAATCACCAAATGGATCAGTGATACCAGGGAATAATAATAGCTACGACAAATGTCGTCGTCAGTTTGATCTAGTAAGTTTCCAAGTGCATATCAATAAGTTCATGCTTTAAGTGCTCAATATAGTATGCACTGCAAGATTGAAGAAGGTGCAAGCAAAGGGAATAGTTGCTGATATTTATTGTCTAAGTAGTCCATCAAATTGCTTGAACTCGTTGTTCAGTGTCCACAGCTTTTGTGTAGAGTTCAACAATAAGGAAATGCGGTCAAAAGCATACATGTTCACACATGCTTTCATCCTTATAAAATCTGAATTTTTTTAGATAATAGGCTTTATATATGCTCAAACCCAAGAATTGATGAAATTTCTTGAGATAAAAATGTGAACAAGCATTGTCTGATTGATTGTATAAACATAATGATTTTGATATATCATATATAGGGAGATGCAGATTATCTAAGATATCGTGGAATGCAAGAATTTGATCAAGCAATGCAGCATCTTGAGGAGAAGTATAATGTATGTATTCTAGTGAAACTAGTACCTATCTACTACATTTATTTTGGCAGAAGACAACTAATCTGTTAGTTGGAATCTCTTTGTCCAAATGTGGGTTTTGATTTTGCTTGGTGGATAGTTTTTTGAAGTTACTATCCATATTTATTGTTTTTTCATATCCAGAATTTCCAGAATATTTTGTTCCTGCTGGTCAATGCTTTATAATTTCCAGTTTAGTGAACAAAAAGAGTAATTTCATGTACAAAGAACAGCCAATATTAATTTCTAATCCGCCAAATAATGCTTTCGTGATCACATACGGTGTACTACAATAATCAGAACAGAGTCCTGAGGCATAAAGGCAGCTTAATTATACTTTACTTTCTGTTTTTATATTCATTAAATTGTTTGTTGAAAGCTAGGAGATCCAAGTTTTATGTACAATTGTAACACAATCAGAGGTCATTTATTATAACAGTCTAAAATGTGCTTAATAACTATTTTTCTGCGGACATACTGCTGGTTATCACTGTACAGTTTGCTGATGATACTTGTTAATTCAACCTATAAATTTAACTCATTGTTCTGCAGAACTGTGAAATAGTAAGTGTTCATTAACTTCAGTGCTTTGTGCAACTTTGATATATTAAAAAAATTATGACGTAATGCTAAATGTAACCATGGAAACTTTGCAGTTCAGGACTTCAGATCACCGATTATATATCAAGGAAAGATGAAGGTGATAAGGTCATTGTATTTGAACGAGGAGACTTGCTATTTGTCTTCAATTTTCACTGGAGTAATAGTTATTTCGACTACCGAGTAGGTTGCTTTCAGCCTGGAAAGTACAAGGTATGTATCAGTTGACCACAAAGTAGTAGTCAGATTATTCTACTCTCAGTGCTCCATATATCTTCTGTAGATTTTGTCATTCAATATCTTCTCTCCAGTTTATTATTACTTGTATAACCTCAGACATAGATGAAGTATCGTCAGAAAATATTTATTGGTTTTTAACTGAATGTTTCCTGTCAGATGCAACTTGCAGTATTCTTTGGCTTTTCAGCTTTTAGACATGCTAATTGATAGATTTATTTATTATATTTAGTCTATAGGCAAGCGCTAGACAATGTGTGAAGTTTAAGTGTCCTTACGCTAATTGGTAAAACCCTAATTTAGGCAAAATAAAGAAGAGATGGAGTAATATGCTATTCCCCATAATTGTCATGTCAACTGGGCCAAGTAATAGTCCCTCTCTGTAATTGGCATGTCAGGTTCATGCATTGACCTATAAAATAAACATGCATGGATACAATACACTGGACTAAGTAATATCTATGGATACAATAACATGTAATTATTATCAAATAATTACAATAATTGCATGCCTCGAGAATTTGGTAGTGATTATTACGTACCTATGGTACTGGGTAACTTGCAAGATGTAGTATGCTCCACAAATCCAGGTCATATGTCCCATTCCCTCTAGGTTCTCCTTAAAATATGGCATTCTACCTGATATTGAAAGGTATGAATTGGAAGTTAACAATATTTATCCTTACTCCAGATGGTTCTAGATTCTGATGATAAACTGTTTGGTGGATTCAGCCGGGTTGATCCTACTACAGAGTATTTCACTAATGTAAGTACCATCAGCCTGTTTTGAGAATGTCATTTTGACTTTACTGAGGAACTTGAAAACCTCCTATCTTTGAGCATGCAGGACGCAATGTATGATGATAGGCCTTGTTCCTTCATGGCGTATGCCCCTAGCAGAACTGCTGTTGTCTATGCTCTTGCAGAGGACTGATGTCTTTGCAAATAGCCACATTTAAGAAGCTGCTCACAATTCTTGAAGAGTATAAAACCTTAAGCGTTTGAAGACTGCAGGGAGCGAAGCTGATGCTGAAGATTTATATCTTATATCAGCATGTCCATGTGGGTTTCGTTGGAAAAACTGGTTTGGCTTTCTTGCTGGAAATGGTTGTTGTACATTTCGGAAATCACTGTAGCAAGTCTTCGTTCTCTTGATGGAAATGGCATTTTGTGCATATCAAAATTCACTGTAGCAGGAATGTATGTTGTATGTCTTTGGCGTGCTCATGGTGTTGCTTGGTTTTTCTGCTTGGTTGGTCCAGCCGATATAACAAATATGGTCAGGCTGATGGGGCTTCTGACATTCCTACCAAGAAGTTTGATTCCATGTTGATGTTATGGTGGCGGATATTCATGCTGGGTTCGGTTTTGCCAAAGCAAAAGATTCACTGCCAAAGCAAAAGGAAATCCATGCAATTTTACCTCAGAGAAGTTCCTGTCCTACACTATATGCGAGAGGCAAACACTGTTGCAGATGCACTATCTAAACTGGGCCATGTTCTTCCTCAAATCCATTTGTTCTTTGTAATTAATGATACAAATTTGATATTGTTATTTCTAGTTTTCTTTATGTAATCTGTTTTTGAGAGACTTTATGTACTTGGGTATGCAAGAGGAAGTTTGTAAATTAACGCTTTTAGCGCTCAAGGGGAAATGGAAAAATAGACTTTTATGTTGATGTGAATGGGATCAAATTTTTTGTGGATGTTCAGATTCAGTGTAGGCTTGTATTTGACGAAAAATATATTATTTTTGGCGATGCAAATTAGTGTCGATAAGCGTTAGTAAAAGTAATATATTTTAGCGACGCAATTTTGAGTCGATAAAAATACACTTTTAGCGACGCGGAATGGAGCGTCTCTAAAAATCTTATCTTTGGCGACGCATGATTTGCGTAGGCAAAAGTGTAGCTTTTAGCGACGCAGAATAGAACGTCGCTAAAAGTTATACTTTTGCCGACGCAAATCATGCGTCGCCAAAGATAACGTTTTTAGCGACGCTCCATTCCGCGTCGCTAAAAGTGTATTTTTGCCGATGCATTGCCCTTTGCCGATGTTAAGTACGTCGCCAAAAGTGCAAGATTTCCCGACGCTGTTTCGTATATGGAAAAATTCAGCATGCTTTTGTCGACGCAAAATAATATGCGTCACTAAAAGATGTACTTTTCTCGACGCTTGTCACGTCACCAAAAGTGTACTTTTGGCGACGTAGTATATTTGCGTCACCAAATACTTTTCTTGATGCACTTTTAGCGACACGTTAGCGACGCTGTATTTTGCGTCGGGAAATATTTTTCCTGATGTTTTTTAAACATTCGCCGACGTTTTTATTTCATCGGCAATGTTGTATTTTGTTGTAGTGGGTGCAGATTCGTCATCACCAGATTCAGGATTAACACTAGTAGGAGGAGTAGTTGTTGTAGGAGGACTCATTTCTGGATAGGTAGGAGATAGATTTTACGCATCATAATCAGATCCAGAAGTCATTTGATGAAATTATTAGAAAATATAAGAGATTATAAGAGAGTATAAGAGAGTATTAGAGAGAAATAGATAAGTTTTGGTATGAAGAGAAGAAGTAAAAACCCCTCTATTTATAGAGGCAGCCTCCTAGATAAATGACCAAAAAACCCCTCATATTCTAGCTATTTTTTGATCATTTTTAGGGGCAAAACACTCAAAACACACGTTTTGGCCGGACCGGCCAGGCCAAAACGGTCATTTTTTGACCAGGCCGGCCCGGCCCGGCCCGATAAATTCTTCCCAACGGTCACCAGAGGTGACTGTTGGTGTTAGGCCGGGCCGGGCTGATATTTTCCAGCAACGGTCACCTCTGGTGACCGTTGCGGCCGGGTCTGGGCCCGGGCCGCCTGGCCCGGTTTTGGTACCCCGGTCGGACTTTTCCGGGCCGGGCCCGGGTCCGGAACGGTCGCGTTTTTGCGCGTGCGGACCCAGGCCCGGATCTGGCCCGGGTGTCCAGGCAGAACCCGGGCCGGGCCCGGGCTGCGGGCATTTTGGACAGCCCTAAGTAGGATGACTAATATATTATGTTATTTTTTATTAGCTACAGTCTATTGTTTTTATCGATTTTTTTAGAATAATTGTATATGCATAGCAGTATAAATCAAATTTGAAAATGGAAGAAAGATTTATTTATTTGACACCCACTTATGGTCTGTTTGGTTCTTTGTTTTTGGGTGGGAAAGAGCCCGGAAACTGCCACAGATATCTCATCTATGGCAGCTTTCGAGCTCCTCCGAAACCGACCAAACGGACCCTTAGAGAGTTCAATTGAATATTTTTTTCAATGAAAACTACTATACATAGTGACATTGAAAAATTCTCCAGTCTTAACTTATCCCTTAAATTGAAAATAACGATAAAAACTGGATAGTTGAAGGCTTCGAGGAAGATTATTACCGGGTTTCCTCTTGGTGAAATGCTTCAGGTAAATTAAACCTTCTGTATATTTTAGCTAGTTTGATTAGGTGATTTTGTAACCCGTAATTCAAACATAGAATTGTAATTATACAAAGAGCAAGGGTTTCAGCCATATACTAATAAATTCCTTAATTGCTCTAATACATATGCCCATGCTTTACATTACCTTCCGTGAATGTAGAAGGCATACAAAGTTTTCTTGCACTTTTCCAATTTCCATTCTAGTGATAACAGTCAATACTTCTACACACATCAATAAACATCTAGTCATCTATGTAAAAAGGAATTAATGGCTTGAAATGAAGCATGCCATGGTAGTTACTAGACTTGAAATTGGCAGTCATGAGATCTGATCAACAGTTGAAATTTTGCACACTTCTGTGACTGGATGACATGACCATTATTGGAGATTGGTCCTTACACTAGACCTAAGACGGATGCACACCCATCCTATGGAAAGATTTGCAAGCATGTATGGATATCTTGATATCTAAATTTGAAAAATTCTAGTATGTAAACTGTTATTACGCACAGCGGGTGATCTGAACTATTGGGAGCTTCCAGTATAACTCTCACAGTCTTAGATTGAATTCAGATAATAATGGGTATGAGGTGGCGGCTTATTTTGCTAGATGAGCTACTAAGAGATAGCCATGCAGTGAGGCTCACCTTTCTAGTTACATGAAAAGATGTGGACTTTACTACTCTATCTCTTGGTAGCTTATTTAGCAAAATGAGCCACCAGCTCATAATATATAAAAAATATAATAACTTGGTATCAAGCATATATTTTGTACTTGATAGTTGGTGGCCTTCTTGTTTTGATGATGGTTTAACAAACAATTTACGACTAATATTAGTTTTAGTATTTTGTTTTGTGTTGTTTAGTTTACACAGGAAATTGGGCAAAATTAATATTGAAGCTTATGCAAATCAAGTCAATCAATCAAAGTTCAAGCTTCAGAAGATTCATTCTTGCTATACTTAGTATAGGATTATATAATGTGTGTAAATTCTACAAACTCAAATATACACACACATTTCATTTGTGAATTTTCTCACATATAGATGTTTTTATGCAAAATATGTTTTAATATGCTTTGGACTATACAAATATTAGTAACATCTTTTATTATGTCCATATAAACAATACACAAGTTTTTAAAACTTGATTTGAGCTAAATGTCAAAATCAATATGTTTAACACACATGTATTTTTAGTACTTTTGAATTTTTCTGAGATTTCACAAATGATAAGAACAAATTGAAAAAATCCTTTTCCAACATGTTCATAATCATGTTTATAAACTTTTCCTAAAGTTTTATATTTTTTGGAATTTATTTGCTATTTTTGAAAGGACTTTAAAATTCGTTTTTAAAAACCAATACAGGCTGAAAACGATTATCAGTCGACTGATGATATTTATCAGTCGACTGAAGAAATACCCTACAATCTTAAAAAAGTTTTTATTTTTTTATTGGTCGACTGATAAGCCAACTGATGAGGTCATCAGTCGACTGACCATGCTTATCAGTCGACTAATAAGTTGCCGTTTACCTACAACGGTCAGCTCATCAGTCGACTGATTTGTCCCAACGGCTATTTTTCCAGCCTTTTGTAGTTTTATCTTTTTACTGGGTTTTCTTAGTTTTTAGGCTTTGGTTTTTTATCCTATATATACCCCTCACTATTTTAGTTCTGCAAATATATCTAAGAATGTTTTTTAACAAGAGTTTCTATGTGTTTAAAGTTTGTTTGTTCTCAAGTTTGAGTTTGGTGTTTGTTTATAAAAGAGGACGCTTGCATTGTCAAATTGAGGAATTCATCCTCAATCTTCTTCATCATCTTATTGTGTTTGCAGATAAGTTTTTCTAACTCTTTTATCTAGCAATTTATTATCGATTTTCATATTCTTATTATTGCTAGTTCATTATTTGAGTTAGATTTTATTTGTACTCATTTTATCACACACACCCCTATTTGAGCTTTTAGTATTTCATACATCATATATTGGGTTGTGGGATTGTGATATTGTGAGAGAGAGCTTACATTGTATTCTCATCTATTGTAGAGAACAAAATCTTGTATTTGAGCATTATTGTGAGTTTTACATTGTATTACACTTGTACATCGAGAGGAGTGGTTGGTGAGAGACGGGGTCGATTCTAAGAGGAGTGACGTTAGTTTTAAAGCCTAGAAAGAGGTTGTAAATCCGAGCACTTGAGGAAGAGGACACAGGCTAGGCCAACACTTAGAGGGTGTAGAGTGTGATTGTAAGTGTGTAGTTGTAAAGTTTTCGATAAACTAGAAAATCTAGTTGTAAGGTGTAAACGTTATTTGGGTGAGCGTAGAAAACCCGGTTGTGATAGTGGATTTCTCTCCGGAAGTGGGGAGCGGAGACGTAGGACGTAAGGTCCGAACTCCATGATCATCTTTGTGTGTTTGAGTTTGAATTAGTGTATCATTTGTGACTATTGCTTAGTCTATTTTATTCGCCATTGCTCATTGTTTAGATTACTCTATCACATTTATTTTTGCTTATCCTTACATATATCTCATTGTGTATCTCATTGATAGGATATTGCACTTTGTTTATATTGCTCATTCTTGCTCATATCACATTGTATATCTATCTTACAAGAATAATTTGTTAATAAGTTTTAATCTGAATTAATATCTAATAAGATTAGTAATAACTCTATTCATCCCCCCTCTAGGGTGATTTTCAATTGGTATCAGAGCTTGATGCTCTTTGATTTGAGGTTTAACGACCTTGAGTTAAAGATCTTGTAATGACCGAAAAATTTTATACTAGTTAAAATAATTTTCTAGTCTTTTAAAAATATTTAATTATTATTTTTAGAAAAGTATTTGTATTTTCTCGGCCTTCTAGAATTTTATATAATTTAAAAATCCAAATTATATACTTAGATTATTTTAATATTTATAAATTTATTTTGTGCGGTAAAAATTTCTGGAATTAATCTGTTGTGTTATCGATACTATTACGTATTATTTTAAATAATACATTGTATTATTGTTACTATTACATATTATTTCATATAATACATTATATTATTAATTACGTATTATTTGTATAATTTGCTATATTATTTCTACTGTTATATATTATCTATCGTATTAGTATAACTGGGATGTTTTACTGTGTATATAATTATCCTATAATTATTTGATTTTAAATATAGGTAAATACATTTTATTTATTAATTATTCTCGTTTATTTGTACAATATGTGTATATTTCGACTATTTCGTATCAACTGTTGTATTAGCACAGTATGTATATTTTTATTTGTAAATAATTATTCTGTAATTATTTTAATTTTTAAATATCAATAATTATTTATTTTAATTATTTTTTGTTTATCCCTAACCCTAACCCTAACTAATATTATATATATATATACATATAACCTTACCATGTTTCAAACCCAGCCGCCTCTCTCTCTCTCTCTCTCTCTCTCTCTCTCTCTCTCTCTCTCACTCTCAGATTGCCTCCGCCACTCGCTCATGACCGCCGTCTCCGATGCTGTCGCCTTCCCCACTACAACCCAACCCGCGACTGCTCCCTTCTCTTCCCAACACCACCCTCAGCCATCGCGCCCCAGTTCCCTCCTCGCCTTCGACCACCTCCCCACAGAGATCCAGCGTTACCGTCCACTTACCCCGCGCCTCCTCCACCTCCAAGCACGACCACCACCCTCTTCTCCTCTCCATCGCTACCTAGATCCGCTCGCGCCTTCTCCGACAGGCACTCCCTACTCCTTCTGTCGCCGACCTCATAACCCGCCTCCTCCGACCCGCTCTCTCGCACTCACAGTCGCTGCCTCCTCCGCCCACCTCAGTACCACCCGAGCGCCGCCAGCACCACTTACACCAGCCTCCTGCAGCCCCCAGAACCTCTGCCGCCTCCCCCTTCACCGTCGACCTGAGCTCCGAACCGCCAGACCCACAGCCCCTCTTCCCTGAACTCGACCACCTCTAACGACAGCCACGTCGCCGTCAAATTCAGATGAATGCCGATGATCCCCGCTATTCAACCCCCGGCAGCCTCCCCTTCTCCAACCTGACACTGACCTGAGCTTGCCGCCGCTATCAGCCCTGACCCGTTGCCCCTCATCGGAGTTCTTCCGACGTCACGCTCCACCGCGTCGAATCCGACCTGCACCACCACCATCGATTTGTTCGACGTGCCGAGGCAAGATCTTGCCGCTTAATTAGTATCTTTTTATAATTTTTATTGTTAATTATATTAGTTAGATATATTATTTTTATTAATATCATTGTTGTAGTTAATGTGCATATTTGAATATCTGTGTGGAATGATAATGTGTAATACTAGCTTATGTCTGAAAGTTGACATGCATGAAATGACGAGCGCACGAGTAGAAATTAGATTAATAATGTTGTTAATTATATTTTTAAGAAATTACGGACATGAAATGGCAAGTTAGGTGTTAAAATTAGAATTTACGAAATATTATCAAAAAAGAA
>BQKN01064470.1:199147-225973 GCA_022839385.1 Asparagus kiusianus | reverse complement strand
ATATAAAATCGTCAAAGTAAGATCCTTTGCCTGCAACGGACATGTGTTCCCCTACATGCACCGCTCAAATCGAAGTGGCAGTCAGGACCTCTAAGAATTTCGACTTAGTCGACTCGTCGAGTTGACGTCTCCTTAGATCGACTCGAAGGGCGATACTTGCCGGTCCTCTAGTTGAAGATGACTCTCTACGAGCCCACTCGACCAGTTATTCAACACCTTGCAAGGTCGACTCGAAGGGTGTTCCTTCTCGACACCCCTCTCTACAAGCCAAAAAACGAATTCAATCTTAAGTCTCCCCCGCTGACAGCGTGTCAATGTCACATTAAATGCGTAGCAGGTACCATCATTCCTCTAGCCCCGATAGTCTTCATGACACATCACCACATCGGTACCACCATGCCCCCTATCACTTCACATTAAATACTGAGGTGACCTCTCCTCCACTCGTCAACCGACACCTGTAAAGTAGATACTGACAAAGCCACCATCCCATACTCGGTTGCCTCTATACTATACTTGGCTGAAATTACTATTCTACCCTTTTTCCACCATTATAAATAGATGCACTATTCTAAATACTAGGGTAGGCAAGCAATATTTGAGAATTCCACTGCACAATATTTTAAAACTAACACAATTCATCATTTTCCTATTGAAATCAATCAACTGACTTGATCGTCGGAGGAACAACAGGAGAACTAGTCTTCGTCCTTTTATGAGTTGCTACTTGTGCAGGCAGAAGCTGATCAACTCAAAACTAGATATTCGCAGACTTTAGTGGCTCCTAATCAGCCTCACCCCTATTATATTATCTGTTTGATTATTAACATTAACAGTTTGACACCCACCATAGGGCCTCTTTATTTTTCGAGCAAGTTGTTTGTAGGAAAATTGAAGAAGAAATGAGAATAAAATTCTGTATTTATCTCTCTAGCTGACTTAAAAAAAGAATGAATACAATCTCTCTTTGCAATCTCTCTCTAATTGATTTAGAAAAAGAAATTACAACCCTTCTATATCGGTTTTCCGATTCACAAAAGAGAGAAGGAATCGATGAAAGTCCTTCCTTGTTTAAACTTGGGTTCTTCTTGGTGGCAATGAGAGTTTGATTTTTGTATCCCGTTGATGATCCGAGCACCTTACTTCATGGAAGGTAGTCTATTCCTCTTGAATTGACGTTGAGGAGAACTTGCAAGGTATGTTTAAAACTCTTAATGAGTTAATAACTCTTAACGAGTTTAAAACTCTTAACGAGTTTAAAACTTTGTAAAAGAGTTAATTTGAAAAAAAGAAATTAATCCTTTATTTTGATTTAACCGAAATCAGTTTTCAAGCTAAGAATCCAAAGATCTGATCTAAAAGATCTCTCAAAACCTCCAACCGAAGATCTAAAGGTGCTAACAATTGCTGACCAACTGATCTCCTTCTTTCTCTCCGATCTTGATCTGCTAAAAGATCCAATTTAAGCTAATTTTTAGCTATTTATAGGGGATTAAGGGGTGTAACTAACCCTTAAAACCGCTCATTAGTGGGGTGTAATCCCCCTTAAATCATGGGAAATGGTTTTGGAACCGTTCAGCTTGTGTTTGAGTGAGTCAAACATGAAGTTCATATTTTGGATATGAACTCTGCATCTGGGGCTGAAGACACGATGGTGAATCCTGCGTTTTGTTCTTAGAATGCAAATGTGAGTTTCGCGTCTCATTCTTGGGACGCAAAGAAGAACTCGGTGTCTTGAGTTGAAGAGACTGTCAACTTGTAGTCTCTTTTTGTTGGAGCATTACAAAGATTGACATCTTGTAATCTTTGTTTTGGCTCCTTGAAATGTGAGAGTCGTCAGTTGTTACTCTTATTGATGATTGTGAAGGCAATCGAATTAGACCTTCTATCGGTTGTTGTGAAGGTCGTTGAATTATAACCTTCGTCGATTTTCGTAAAAATTTTTAAATTGTAGCCTTCTGGAAGTCGTCAAATTATAACTTCTATTATCAGTGCTTAGATAGCCGCACCACTATCACAAGTCCCCTTCATCAGCGGTAAGTACTAAACTCCGGGACCATAAAATTTATTTTGACAAGTTCTGAACTAAACGATGAGCAAGACTCGTGTTTTATTATTAGAACACGGAGGTGAACCTCTACGTTTTAAACTTGAAACACGTGGTTGACCTCAGCATTTTAAACTTGAAGCGCGGTGTTGACCTCAGTGTTTTGAACTTGAAATGCAGGGTTGACCTTAGCGTTTTGAAATTGAAAACGTGGGGTTAACCTCAGTGTTTTGAGATTTGAAACGTAGAGTTGACCTTAGTGTTTTGAACTTGAAACATAGGGTTGACCTTAACATTTTTATCTTGAAAATGTGAGATTGACCTTAGCATTTTGAGATTTGAAACGTGAGTCTGACCTTAGTATTTTGGAGACGAAACGGAGGGCTGAGCCTCACGTTTAGAATTAATTCTTTTTTAGACTTCTTTTAGCTTCGCACTTACTTGTTTGTTTCTTTTATTAACAGTGCACTACACCAATGAGCCTTTTTCCTTCAGTCATCATTTTGGATATGAAGTTGGTACGGACCATAACATGCAGTTCAATCTATACCAAGAACTTTCCATCTTCCAAGATCAAGATAAGGAACGTGCTGACATCGTCTGCCAAGCTATTTCAATAACCGTTAGGGCTTTGGTCACTAACACTAGATTTGAAACCATAGACCGTAAGAAATTCAAAAAGACGACCTTTATACTTGGAGATCTTGTTGAACTTGATACGGAGGTCATGTATGACGGGAACTACAAATGTCTAAGAAAAGTTGGTGATCGCAATCTTTTCTTGCCTAACATGGAGAGGATGTTTCCTTTATCATACTTCTAATGTGCTTCCATCCCGAGGTACATGTATTGGGATCTCGTCAAAGAATAAGATGGGGTTTCAAATTGTGCCCTGACTTATCATGGTGTTCGTCTGGTTGGTTATAGCCGGCAAGTGACAGCTTTGAGGTCAGGCCTATTTGCTAAGGAATATCCGATTGTTGAAGTGGCTAGCCGGCGAACACTTTTATCAGAAGATTTATTGTGGTGAAGGGTGAATTTCAAGCATAAGAATTGAGATCTCCTGGATGTGTGCATTCTACAAAAGTGGGATGGTGGACCCAGATGACGAATTTTTTCCTGGAGGAGTTGAAAGCACCACTTATTAAGTCTAACCTTGGAGATCCTGTGATGGCCACTCGGTATGGTATCATCAGAGCCATTACAACTTCTTTGCTATATTGGAGCGGTATAACTCAGAGACCTGCACTTTCTTTACACTTGTTAGGGGGCTAGGCTTTGCTCTCCACAAGATGTTTGAAGTCTCCGGTCTGCCATTTGGAGAGCTACCCTATGAAGAGTTTGTTTCGGGAGCAAGAGAACTTAAAATTTTAAGAACAACTCGTCCTGAAATCTATGCAACCCTTTGGGAAGTGATGTGTCATTTCCACATCTATTCTCAGTTGACAGGAGTACGAGGAAGCGATGTTAAGCAAGTATCATGGCCAGAATACTTGTTCCAAAATCTGAACCACAAGGGAGCCTCTGTATCCCGTCTAGCTACCAGCACTCCCGATGACATTCAGGCACGTATTGATGCTGCCATGCTCACTAATAAGGCCAAAGAGGATATTTTCCTAGCTTACACTGAGTTTGATAGCTTCCACTATCAAGCTTAATATCCCATCTCTGATGTGACTTTATTTGCTGGATTTTTAATGCTGTGACTGAAACGGTGTGTCGTTCCCACCATGCCAATAGATGCTCTCGCTACAGAAGTGGTCTATGTAGCTATTATTCTGGCTCACGGGTGACCCTTGAACCTTCTTTCGGCTATGGTATGTTTCCTACAAAGCGGTTTATGGGAGTTGGCTCTTGAATTTGTTCAAGTCAAGGAGACGGGCTCTGGTGAGAAGAAGACATTCAAGACTCCTAACCCGTGCGTACCAATGCCATATACTTACTTGATGGCTTGGTATGTCTCACATTGTCCTTCATTGATGAGTGCAGCTTCTCCCCACGGTGACTCTTTCATCCCACTCATGCGACGGCATGAAGCGACTAAGTGGAGGGGTTGGTATATGGTTAAGATCCGTCAAATTTTGTCAAGAGATCTTAACTACCATATTTTTTATTGCTTCCCTGACTTTGAAGGTAGAGGCTATGGTGAAACTTTTCAGGATGTGAAGGGCCCTAATGGTTTCACAAAACTGAATGGAGGTATCTTCCACTGGCTAATCAAAATCAGAACAGGTTATCTCCTATTCATATAGGGTAATAAATGTTTCGTCGAGCCTTATCATCCTTATAGGTTTGCCCGATAGTTTGGATATGATCAGCTATATGTTAGGAATGCTAGGCCTTAGCTCGCAATCGTCAGCAACTTATATGAATGAGCTAGAGCTTAGTATTATTCGGTGACTGGTGGTATCAGAGCTACATTTAAATTTCCCCACAAAACGTCTAACTCCTTACTACTATGGGCTTCTATGCTTGGTTTGATTATTTCCTACTTGAGGGAGGTCCGAAGTATGTACAAATCAAAGAGGGGGGGGGGGGGTCCAAAATGTCTAGTCTGAAGGGAAATGATGAATATTTAACTTGTGAAGAAGCAGCCATTGAGGAGGAAGGAGGCAAGGCAACCAAGGAAACCCAAGCAGAAGAACCCAGAGTAGCTGACACTCACGAAGGGAGAGCAACGGGTAAAAGAGCTCTCACTGGAGAAGAAGCCTACTAACATGAGAAACGGGTCCACCAAAAGTTATCGGTTGGGTCCCTAATATCTAAAGGTCCCTAGGGAACAAAACTTATGCATGATGCTTTTAAGTCAGTGCATGATGTACATATGGGAGGGGAGAAGGCGCAAGAGTCATCTGCTACAGGCCTCTCTCATTGACCTGGACTTCGTTCAACCTCTCCAGCCTTATCAGTTGGAACTTCTTCTTATCATCAACCTGATGAAAAGGGGGAGGTGAATCGATGGCCGAGGATGTAGAATCTATCTCAACAATGGGCCTTATTGATACAACAATATCGGGTCAGGTTCCAAGTGTTGTTCCTCTAATTATAGAGGCTACACAAGAAGAAATCGCACCAGCAACCACTCAAGCTGAAGGAATTAGACCTCCTATAGATGAATATATAGTGGTCGAACACAAAAATCTTAGCGAGAGCCAATCTCCCTTTGCTTTAGCTCTAATGCCACCATAGGGGACGTAAGGCCCAATCCAACAACATGAATAATTTCCAAGTCAGCTGCTGTCATTGTCTCACCTAAACCTTCTGCAACTAATGATGATGAGAGATTATGTTATGAGTCCCCTCCAGATGATGATGGTGATGACGACGGAAATAACAATGGTGATGATGACGATGATGACGATGATGATTGTGATAACCTACCATCATTCTCTTATGACAAAACGTCGGCCTATACTCCTATTTCTCCGGTGGGTAAATGTTGTCCATTTTGAACTTTTGTAAATTTTCTTTCTGCATCCTAACTATTTTCGTATGCAGGATCTCCAACTCATGGGACAACAACTGCAACTCCCCCTGCCAGAGCAGATACCACTTGTGTAAGAAACGACTCCTCCTCCTCCAGAGCACCTATCTCTTATACAAGCAACGACGACTCCTCCACTAGCGAGGTCTCTCCCTTTCAAGATTTCTCTTACATCTACGAGGTCTGTAGGTGCTTCAAGTTCAACTCAGGTGGGCATGCTTACAACTCTCCCCTTAAGTCTTGGAAATCTGGATATTGTGGTACCTTCTCCGGCTTGATCACCGAAATTGCCCGCCACTTTTTTGTCAATCTTTGCGACTTTGGGAGCCTTAGTGCCATCCCCTGCTACTCCTCTAAGTTCGGTCGATGCTTCTGACGTACTCAAAATTCTTATGGAGCAATTAGAGAATATGATGAAGAAGACGATTGAAGTAGTCAGTGCTGTGTGGCCTCCTTTTGAGTCTTTCAAGCTTATCTTACTGAACTATCTGAGTAGCATCAGGTGTGTGGAAAACGCTCAATGGATTCATCGCTGCACAGATAGTGTTTCTCGCTTGGAAGAGGACCTGAAAGCTCTGGAAGACTTAGGCCATGTTGACCTTAAGGCTTGATTGAATCCACCCCCACTAATATCCGGACTGAAGAGGCACGTCAGTATAAAGTAATTCAGTAGGGCTTGGCTAAGAAGGAAATCAAAGTTGTATTCCTACAGGCGCAATGCGCTCAAAGGCAAGATGAGCTGATCATTTCAACCACTATTTTGCAGACTTCTCGAGCAACACTTATTCAAACTAAAGAGACCATTGCTCAACTACAAGCAGAATTGGCTCGACAAAAGGCTCAGTTTGCTTGAGATAAAGCTATTGTGACTGAGTTCTCCAGCAGGAATGCATAAACTCATGTAAATTATCACAAAGAGGTCCAGGTTCTTAAAGAGGCTAAGAAAGAGGTTGCTGCTAAGATGCCGAATGAGGATGAACTTAGGAGAAAAGCTGAAGCGATAGTACAATCCGCTTATGAGGAAAAGCTTTCGCTATCAAGTCACGGCTGACATCGATTAAACTGATAGGCTTAGAAGCTTAATTTTGTGTTGTTCTTTTGATAAGAACAAAATCTTGTATCACTTCTTAATATTATGAATAAAAAGTGGTATTGTTTTAGCTCTCCACTGTTTCTTTTGTGTGTCATGTTTTGACTTGAAACAATGAAAATAACAGAAAATGCTAGAGGTGTAATTTTAACTTAGCGCAAATTCCCACACAAAGCAAAATTTAACATTTTTCTTTATTATCATTTAAGATAATTCTAGAAAATTTTAATCCGCTAGGGATATTTTATTGTCTCCAAGACTCGATATTCTGCTTAAGAATTAACAAGTTCGTGGAATTTTGACTGTTGGAGGTGCGGTGTTAACACAATAGTCATTTGTAGACTTATCATCCTATTGGAGAGGATTGATAAGTTAATTCTGTCAAAGGTATAATATTAACATGACGAGGTTATATACTTATGATTTGAACAAGATTTTAAAGACTTATCGCTCTATTGGAGAGAGTCGATAAGTTAATTTTGTAAGAGAAGTGATATGAGCTGGACAAAATCGGGTACTTATGATTTCAACAAGATTTTGAGGACTTATCACTCTATTAGAGAGAGTCAAAAAGTTGATTTTATTAGAGAAGTGATATGAGCTGGACAAAATTGGGTACTTGTGAATTGAATAAGATTTTGAGGACTTATCATCCTATTGATGATGATTGATAAGTTGATTATGATTTGAGCAATTTTGTGGACTTATCATCCTATTAATGATGATTGATAAGTTGATTGTCAGAGGTATGATATTAACTTGACAGGAATTGATAAGGATTTATCGCTCTACTAATAAGAGTCGATAAGTTGGCTTTGTCACCAGAAAAAGCTTGTCACGTTAAGAATGAAACAAATTGAAGCCATGCTCCATGGAGATGATGATTGTCTTGATGATATTTGTAATTTTATCATCTTATTGGATAAGATTGATAAGCTGATTTACTTGGACCTCTGTTGTGGATGTGCAGAGATTTTGACTATACTCTGTTAAAAGAGTTCATTACACAAGACTCCTTTGAGAGTAAGCATTATGTCCAAAACACAGGGGTGAACCCATCGTTTTGAGATTGTGAAATGCAAAGGTGACTTTTGTGTTTAAATATTAAAATACAGAGCTAACACGTACATTTGATGTCTGAAACACCGGTTCAAAGTCCGTGTTTAAAGTCTAAAACGCAGGGTTGATCCTGACATTTAGAATTTAAAATGCGACAGTGAGCCTTGTGTTTGGGAAGTCTAGCCGCCTTATCTTGTAACACGGAGATCGTGTTTCGGACGGGATTTTATCCTAGAACCCCGTGCTGAATTAACAGCTTGGTTGCTGTATAAATAGACCTCTTGGGTCAAATCAAGAGTCAATCGACTCTTTCATCTCCTCCTTGATTTCCGAATGACAGCTCTCTTTGCTTCAAGAATCTCCGGCGATCTACACCAGTTCTCCGATAATAACCATCAATGGAGTTTAAGAAAACCATTTCCAAGCCCAGAGAGTTGTTGAGATGACTCCAGATGAACCATCAGTCGAGGTTGCCGGTAGTGTTATTGTTCCAGTGGCTATGTTGCTGCCATAAGTTCCTCTTCACCGTGGTAAGTTCGGACCCATGCAAATAGTTTCAACAAGTTTCAAACCTTAGACGATGAGTTCTAGGTTGTTAACAATGAGCAAAGCTCATATTTTACTGTAGGAACACATAAGTGTACCTTTGCGTTGCAGTTGTGAAACGCGGAGTTGACTCCTACGTTTTGAAATTAGAATGCGAGTCTAACCCTTGTGTTTTGAAATTGGAACATGGGTCTGATCCTTGCATTTTGAAATTGGAGCATGGGTCTGACCCTTGCGTTTTGAAATTGGAACACGGGTCTGACCCTTACTTTTTGTGATGGAAACATGGGTTTGACTCTCGTGTTTCAATTTTGAAATGTGGGTCTTGAACCCTGTGTTTTGATTTAGTCCTCTAGACTTTTACAGTTCATCTACTTTTTAGATACTGACTTTTAGCTTTTCGTTTTGTAGTGCTCTTTCCCAATATACCACTTTCTCTCCAAAATCACTTTGGGCACACAGGTGGCTTGGATGATGGTTATAGTCTCGTTGTTAAACCTCCCCTATTCACCCTTCCACGCTGAGAGCGAGCGTTCATAATACCGGGTGCAAGACCATCACTCTTAGGGCTATGGTCACAGACATAGAAATTAAGACGCCGACAAACCATGATCAGTTTGTAAAGTCGACGTTCCTTTTTGGAGATCACATGGAAATGAAAGATAAGTCTATACATGTAGAGAACTCCAAACTATTGCGGAGAGTTAACAACCATTTTCTCTTCCTGCCAAACATGGGGCGAATGTATCCGCTCTCATATTTTCAGAGTGTCTCGCACCGCAGAAATCTGGGATTGATCTTATTAAGAAGAAGAATAAAGTACCCCTCAGGACCTTCATACATCAAACCATCTATCTTGTAAGGAATGATAGTGGACTCGCATGGTGGATTGAAAAGAAAATAACTTGAAGGAGTCGCTTGACCAATTTGGTCACAGAGTTCTAGTGTTGGCTACTGACATGGAATTGTTCGGAGCTACCATAATTTTTTCGCTATGCTGGAACGATACAATCCAGACAGCTGTACATTCTTTATGCCTATCAGAGAGTTGGGATTTTCACTCCATGAGATGTATGAAGTATCAGGGCTGCCCATTGGAGAAATGCCTTATGAAGAGTTTATCCCTGGGACCGAAGAGCTCTCTATTTTGAGAGTAGTACATCTCGAAGTTTATGCAACTTTTTAGGAGGTAACGTGTCACTTTAAGATTTGTATTCAGGTGACTGGGCTATGAGGAGTTGGCATCAAATAGGCCTCTTGGGCGGAGTATTTATACCAAAACTTGGATCGGAAGGATGTGACAATGACCCATCTTGCTGTGAGCTCGCCTAAAAGCATCAAAGCTCGCATTAATGCTACCAATGTCCGCTACATTAACGAAGCTTAAGAGGACATGTTTCCACCCTCCTCTAAGTTTGAAAGCTTCCATTATCAGCCTAAGACTCCTATTTCTAACACAGTCCTCCTCGCTGACTTTCTGATTGTGTGGCTGAAGTGATGTGTAGTTCCATCGAAGTCTATTGAGTCCATTATGGGTGAGGTGGTGTATCTAGCCATTCTCTTGGCCCATGGGAGGCCAGTAAGTATTCTCTCTACAATGGAGTGCTGCTTGTAAAGTAGCCTGAGGGAATTAACTTCTGAATTCCTTGATGTTTGGGAGATTGGCATCACTGGGAACAAAATGTTGAAGACTCCCCAACCTCGTATGCCAGTGCGGTATACTTATTTAGTGTCTTGGTTTGTCATGCACTGCCCCTCACTGATGATGGGAGCTTCTCTATACATCGGATCCTTCATTCCATTTGTACAATGGCCTGAATCAGCTAGATGGGCAAATTTGTACATAGTCCGGGCTCGACAGATCCTGTCAAAAGAGCTCAGCTACCATGTCTTCTGCTGTTCTCCCAATTTTGATAGAATGGAAGAATAGTGGAAAACATATATGGATGTAGGTTCCAAGGGCTTCTCATCCCTACATGGGGCATTTTCCAATGGCTCCTCACAATCAGACTCGGTTATCTCGTTTTTCGACAGGGTAAGAGATGCATTATTGAGCCTTATATGCCCTCTTGATTTGCTCAACAGTTTGGGTATGACCAATTGTATGTTAGAAATCCTAATTTAAAGCTAGCTCTTATTAGAAACTTATATGAGGGAGCCAGAGCTTGCTATTACATCATAGCTAAGAATAGCCACGCAGTATTTACATTGCACTCTTTGAAGCCTAACTGCCATACTGTTCTAGAGTTCTGTAATTGGTTTCATGAAGCTTCTTAGATCCCAAAATACAACATATATACTTCCTGCTTAAAGGAAAACCGAGAATTGTACGAGTTCAGGAAAGACTAAAAGAAGACCCGCCTGAAGGGGATGGACGAGTATTTATCCTGCGCGAAAGCATCGACTAAAGCAGGAGAAATATGGGGAGAGGCAAAAGCAATTGAGCCTCGCAAAGGAATGGCAGCAGGGAAGCAAGCCCTCACTACTGAAGAAGTAGGCCAATATGAGAAGAGGACTCACCAACGACTGCCTATCATGACTCCGATTTCTAAAACTCATTGAGGGGTAAAGTTAATGCAAGGTGCTATCAAGTTTGCCCCTCTCATGATTGCAGATGATGAAGAGGAGAAATTGTCCACTCCATTAACCTCTCAGCAACAAGGGCTTCCATCGATTGCCCTAGTTTTTGAAGATCCAGCTGCTCATGAATCCACTCACCCAAGCCCTGCTACTCCTGGTGCATTAGTGCCTTCCTCAACTGCTCTTCCGGGTTTAGAATTTTCAAAAGGATTTATTGAATAGCTGGAGGGCATGATGAAATAGATGATCAACCTCGTTAGTAGTGGATGATGTACTTTTGAGGATTTTAAGCCTTTTCGACAAGTTGCCTACACAACATCAAGTGTTTGGGCAACACTCAATGGACCGAGCATTGCATGGAGAGCGTCACTCTCCTGGAGGCAGATTTGAAGGCTTTAGAAGACTTGGAGCATGCTGATTTGGAGTCTGAAACAGAGCAGGCTTTTGCTATCATTCAAACCACAAAAGCACATCAACAAAAGTCCATTCAAAAGAACTTATCTAAGAAGGAGGCACATGCTGCAAGCTTGCAGGAGAGGAATGCTCAAGTACAAGCTGAACTGGCTGCTTCTGCTGCTACCATTGTCTGATTACAGGCGCAGATTGCTGAGGAGGAAATGGCTGTGATGAAACTCTACCTTAAGAGTGCAGAGATTTCTGATGATTATTGCAGAGAAATGTAAGCTCTTGAGGAGATTCGAAAAGCGGCCACTACTACGGTGCCTATTAAAGCTGAGCTTCGGAGGGAGGCTGCTGGAATGGTTTGAGCGACCCACGAAAAGAAGCTTTCAGACATCAAGTCCAAGCTCGCATCCATTAAACTAATGAGCCCTGAAGCTTAACCATGCATTATTTTCTTGATGTAAATAAAGTGTTGATCTTGTATCACTTCTTAGTATTTTGAATAGAAAGTGATATTGTTTTAATTTTCCATTATCTCTTTTCTACGTAATGTTTTAACTTGAAACAATAAAAATAATTAAAAGAAGATGCCAGAGGTGTAATGTTAACTTAGCATAAATTAGAAATTATCTTCATTATCTTTAGAATAATTCTAGAAAATTTTAATCGTCTGAGATGTAATGTTAACTTGATAATATACAAGTTGGGGAATGTTTAAAAGATTTGTTACTCTCAACTCAATAAATTTCGAGTAACCAACCCTCAGTCTAAGTGAGTTTGATTTCTCTCCTTAGACTTGGCTGTGGATTAGAAAAAGGGTCTCATAATCTATGGGCAGTATTTCTTGAGAAATTTTCTCATTGATTGGCATCATGACTTATCACCTTTCTGATTGATGAGACGGTAAGCTCCGTTTGAATAGATTGATTCTATTACGAAGGGTCCTTCCCACTTGGGATTGAATTTGCCTTTAGTCTTGTGCGTCATCACCATAGATCGTCTGACGACTAATACTAGATCGCCTTTCTTGAAGATCCTTTCCTTAACCTTCTTGTTGTGGGCTTAGAAATTCAAGCTTAATATAACTCAATCTGTTGCTGGGCTTGAAGTTATTTATCATTTAATGCTTCCTGTTCTCGAAGACGTAGCCGATGTTGCTCTTCATCTGTCATCCCGGTTGCTAGGGAAATTCTCAGGGATGGGATCTAAGTTTGTAAGGGTAATACAGCTTCACAACCATATACTAAAGTAAACAAAGAGGCTTTCATCAGGGTCCTCATCGTTGTGCAGTAAGCCCATAAACACTCGTCGAGATTTTTGTCCCAATCACGTCGACTCTTGGAGACAAACTTTTTAAGAAGTTTCACGATGATTTTGTTGAAAGCTTCTGCAAGGCCGTTAGCTGGTGGATAATATACTAATTATGCATCACTTTGGATTCTGAACTTATTGCAGAACCTTTGGAAACCATGATTAACGAATTGCGTTCCATTATCGTGGACTATCCATCTTGGTATGCTGAAACGATAGATGACGTGATGCTTGATGAACTTAATCATGTTTGAAGTCTTAACTTCCTTCAAAGGAAAGGCTTCTACCCACTTGGAGAAGTAACCGGTTACTGCTAAGATAAACCGATGTCCTTTGGATGTTGGTGGAGTGATGGGTCCAATAATATCCATCCCCCACATCTCAAATGGCCAAGATGACGATGTTGGATGTAGATTTCCTGGTGCTTGATGAATGAAGTCATCATGGATTTGGCATGCATGACATCGTTTAGCATAGTCAACAGCGTCTATGAACATCTTTGGCCAATAGTAGCCAGTTCTTCAGAGTTGTTCCCCTAATTTTGCTCCGGGTTAGTGAGCACCGCACATTCCATCATGAGCTTCTTTAAGAGCCTCCTGCATTTCTTTTCTAGAAAGGCAGCAAAGCAAGACTCTATCATGTGATTTTCGGTACAAGGTTTTAAAAACCGCATCATAAAGTAATCGAAGGGCCTTTCGTTTAACGGTGACCTCTTCCTTAGAATCATAGGGTAGTATCCCGTACAAGACATAGTCAATATATAAGAACCGCCAATCCTTTGGTTCGAGCTCAATTGAAGTTGCACAGGCAATCTCCACTGTTATCTCATTTGATCAGTCTTCTAAAGGAAACTTGGGGTGATACAAGGCACGACCCATAACCAATATTGTTGTTTCAGCCTTTGGCAGCAATGCTAATGAAGTTGCCAGCAAGGCTAAAGCATCTGCATAGGCGTTCTGGACTCATGGAATGTATCCGTTAAAAAAGCCTTCAAACTTTCAGGCTAACTCTAATGCTGCAAAGTGGTATGAGACTAAATACGCATTACACACTTTATATTCTCCTTAGATGTGATTCACAATAAGCTGAGAATCAACGTAAGCCTCGAGATGTTAAATGTTGAGCTCCTCGACCAACTACTTCCCTAGTAGCAGAGCATTGTACTCCGTTATATTATTGGTGCAGGGCTCAATTAAGGAGAAACCTCTTGGGACCACATGACCATTTGGGGATACGAGTACTACCCACACACCTACAGTGATTCCTCCATATTTGTATGACGTCTTAGGTTACGCAAGCTTCATCAACTTTATCTGGTAAGTCCTCATATAATTTGGGAGAAACAGATATTGGATTATCAGCTAAGAAGTCTATTAGAGCTTGGCATTTAATAGCCTTTTGAGGCATGAATTGCATGGAATATTACGATAGGAGTATCACCCATATTGCTAGACGGCAATTCAGTGAAGAGGGTTTCATCATGAGCACCCTCAAAGGATTCATCTTGGAGATGACATGAATTGATTGTCCGACTAAATAGTGTTGCATCTTCTGGATAACAAATACTAATGCAAGACACTTTTTTTCGACCAGATTGTACCACTATTCGGCTTCAATCATGGTTCTACTGAGATAGTAAATTGCTTGCTCATGTTCTTGGTCATAGTTCTAGGCTAATAAAGTTCTAAGAGAATGATCCATGACTCTCACATATAATGATATTAGGGCCACAAGGATGGGTGGCTGAGTGAGGTATTGCTTGATCTCCTCAAACGTCTTTTGACAATCTTCATCCCAAATGAATGGGACTCCTTTCTTCATCAACTTGGTGAAGGATTGGCAGCGTCCCGAGAGATTTAATATGAATATCTGGATGTAAGCCAATCTACCTTGCAAGCCTCTGAGCTCTTTAATATTTCTCAAAGGTCACATTTCTTGGATAGCATGAACCTTTTCCGAGTCAAGGGAGATCTCTTTAGATGTAACTACGAATCCCGGGAATTTACTATTGGCTACCCCAAGAATGATTTAGTCGGGTTTATCTTTAGTTGATGTGCTCACATGATATTGAACATCATCTTTAGATCTGCAAGATGATCGCCTTTGTTTTGGCTCTTCACTGCAATATCATCCATATAGAATCCAATCTTGTTACGCAGATGTTCATGGAGATTATATTCATTGCACACTAATAGGTTGCGCCAGCGTTCTTCAATCCAAAGGGCATCACTGTGTAGCAATACACTCCCAATGGTGTTCTAAAGGTGGTGTGCTTTTCGTCTTCAGTGTACATTTTGATCTGGTTATACCCTAAAAATTCGTCCATAAAAGACATCCTCTCATAGCCACAAGTATTGTCGATCATGACATCTATGATGGAGAGTGGAAATTCGTCTTTCAGACATACAACGTTTAGGTCATGAAAGTCGATGCAAATTCAGACCTTTCCATTTTTCTTGGGCACAAGAACTATGTTAGACACCCAGTCAGGGTATTGTTCCTCTCTGATAAAGCCTGAGTCGATAAGCTTTTTGACTTCTGACACAATCACCTCCATGATCTCTTGACCGAACTAACGTTGTTGTTGCTTAATGGGCTTTGCATCTGAATTAATGTTAAGACGATGCATGGCTACTTTAGGATAAAGACCAGTCATGTTTTTATAATTCCAAGTGAAGACATCTATATATTCTCTGATGAGAGATACGAGGTCTTCTTTCTCGGATGATGATAAGCTCTCGCTTATAAAGATTAGCTTGGGATTGCTTTCATCCCCATGTTGACTTGGATTACCTTATCTTCTATGGGCGGCTCATGTTATTCGAAGCAGATATCCCGTAAAGTGTTAAGGCGTTTGATCCAAGGATCGTTGGTTGACTCAATCAACTTTTCACCATCCTCCTCTACATCTTCATCTAGATGACTAGCTGAAGTCATGTTCACATCCATGCTTTTAAAGAATGTTCTGATGCTCACATCGGATTCTCATGATGATGTTCGGATGAATGGTCTTGCCATAGACAATCATCGACTTTATTTTTTGAAAGGGGAGAGGTTGAAACATAACCTAACCCGCTTCTACTTTTATGATAATAATCAGGAGGTTTTCCTTCTGGAGTGAAAGATCGAATTGGTGCTCGTCTTTCTTTCTCGAAGTTTAAACCTTCATGTTTATCAAAGTCATAACCCATTTTTCTCATCAGATGGATGGAATTGGGTTCATGAAAATAAAATTGTGGGATTCCAAGATCTTCATTTGAACTTTCCTGCTTGGATGACTCAGAGTTGACTTTACCGAAATAGATTGACTTTTGGCCTTTTATTTTAGATGGGACCATGAAGAAGGCTTTCTGCACATCTTCTATCTCTTTGAATGTAGAAAAGGATGATTTGAGCAACAAATCAAGTGATGTCTTAGAATACAATGTGTGACATGGATCTATACTTGCATCTGTAGACTTTTTGGCCTTTTATTTTAGATGGGACCATGAAGAAGGCTTTCTGCACATCTTCTATATCTTTGAATGTAGCAAAGGATGATTTGAGTGGCAAATCAAGTGATGTCTTAGAATACAATGTGTGCCATGGATCTATACTTGCATCTGTATCTGTCTCTGTTTTCTCACATTCAGAGGACATATCAGATAAGTAAGCCAAGTTGAAATGTTCATTAATGTACCACTGTAGGTTGTCTAAAAATCATAATAGATAGCTGATCCCTATGAGATTACAAGGTAATGGTTCCTTCAAATCGAGAAGCAGAATTCATCCTTACGATCGAAACAGAAGAGATTTCTAAATCATTACATCCGCAACATTATAATCGCTACAAACACGACCTCATGTTTGAGATGATTGATCTTGATGGTTGCGACAACAATATGACTAATATTATATTAGCAACTATTAGAGGTGCTGATGAGCAGTGTAATGATTTCAGAAATAAAAGGTTGGACTTAGTTGGTGAGTTGCTTGCTAGAGAGCTGTGGGCAAATATTCGTCTAAAAGTCACTATGGATGATTGATTCCCGTCAAGTTCCAACAATAAAAGCTACAATCAGATAGCTTTCATACTAACAAACGAAAATTGCAAATGGAGGACTTTTCATATAGATCGAGAAGAGTTACAATTCAATGACGCTTCCGACAGCTGATGAAAACTCTATTCTGCAGTCTTCATAATCAACAGTGAAAGTTACAATCTAACGACTTTCACACCTCATAACAGCTAAAGCGAGGATTACTGAACGACGGTCCTTGCAACACCTTACCAGAAGAGGTTACAAGTCAACAAACTTCTTCTAAAATGCGGAAGTCATCCCCGCGTTACAATTCTAGAAGTGCACACGACCTCAGCGTTTCCAAGCTACAACAAATCAAACGTGAGCGACCCTCGCGTTCATTGGTGTTCAGCCAACACCTAACCTCGCGTTCGTTGGTGTTCAGCCAACACCCAACCTCGCGTCTCAATTCTAAGATGCGAGGTTAGGATCCTGAACGCCAAGGTGGGTGTTTGACTCATTCAAATATGAGTTGAACGGTTTCAGAACTGTTTCCCCACGATCTGAGGAAATCACGCCCACGTAGGAGCTGATTTAGAGGGCAGTTACAACCTCTTATCCCCCTATAAAAACTCAACGAACCTAACGAATCAGAGGTTGGGTTTTGGGAGATTGGATTTTCAGAATCTAAACCGTAAAAGGGCTGACTTTTTGAGCGAAAGAGCGAGCCAAGGGGATTCTTCAGCATCAAAATCGTACAGGTTTGAAGGCGATTCGGATCTCAACCGCACAGAGAGGCAAGAGAGACGAAATCTTTAGAGATAAGATTTTTGAATCAAATTCAGGAGATCAAATCTGAGAAGGATTTTTCAACAACAGAATATCTGCTTGATCATTAACCGAATTCTCGGTTCTAACAACTCTATTCACAGAGTTCTAACTCGTTTAGAGTTCTTAAACTCGTTAAAGAGTTACATATAAAACTTCCCACAAAAGTTCATCGTTCCCACGAGATAAGAGACGGTCAGATCGTCAACGGAGAGCAAATTCGACGCGAACAATCGAAGGAGGCACTCCATCGCTACCTTGAAGAACCCAGTTTTAAACAAAGGAGAAAACCAAATTCGTTTTCTTCTCTTTTGTATTCAAGTTGTAATCAGAATTAAAAGAATTCAATTCAATTTTCTTTTGTTCTTTTCATTGTAATTTTCCTACATACAAAAGATGGCGACTCCGCTGGGGACAAGCTTTTCCGATGAAGAAGTGGTGGCGTAGTCCGACGTCCACCTCATGGGAACGACTGTAGAAACTCTCGTCGTAGAGTTTGATCAAGCAAAGTATGAGGAAGCCTTATCCTCTGGATCGCTGAGCCCCAAGGCTAAGCGCGATGTCCGCAAGATCTCCAAGGAGATCAACTCCGTTGTGGAAACACCGAAGAAAGCCCTCTCCTTCGGCCAGGAACTCAAATTGGCTCTGCTGGTTGATGATCCCACATCCACGTCAGCTCCACGTGCTTCAGGCCATAAACGGCCTATAGAGGAGATGAACTCCATAGATGTCAATGACGCTGCTGCCAAGGCTTTGAAACAAGCCAAGAAGAACGCCGCTCGCAGACGGAGAAGATCTATACGACGAGCACACTTACGTGAAAGCCGAATGTTGGCTCAACACGAAGATCGCGTTTCTGAAATTTTACCCGAGCCTAGCGTAGAACGCTCGCTTCGCGGTAATGAGCCCAATTACAAGCCTCGGCTGATACAGCTGAAACGCGACCCTGAGTGGCGCGTTGTTTCTTCAAAACGCAGCCCTCAGAAGGAAGCTGCCAAAGATAAACACGGCCCTCAGGTGCGCGACTCTCAAGAGTCTGCTTTACCAAATAAACGCGACCCTCAGGGGCGCGTTCAACCAAAACATGACCCTCGCGGGTCTGTTTCATCATTTAAACGAAGGCCTTGGCCTGACGTTTATAAATCCAAATGCGACCCTCGCGTTATCCTTTAGGAACGCGACCCTCACGTTGCTCTTCAAGAACGCGATCATCAAGAGGTCCGCCAAGTTCAGAAAAACCAGCGTGGTTTCAAAATCCACGTTCGGCAAGAACCAATTTCACCCACCCAAGGGCAGGGGGTTCCATCTCCGCCTCCACACCCGGGGAAAGTTTCCTCCCAAGTTCCTGATCTGCGGGAATTATTGACAAGAGGAAAACCAACAATACAAGCCGCTCACTCATGCCAATGTGAGAGGCTTATCTCGGCAGTCCTTTCGGAGTGCCATTGTTGCACATCTGCACCTCGGCAGTCTGTATTCGACAGATTGACAAACGTTGTTAGGCCCGCCAAACGACAACGCCGATACAGAAAGAAAACGACCGAGACCGAATACCCCGAAGTCACTATAAATGTGATAGGTAGAGGGAAGGCTCCCGATCCCAGTTCTGAAGAATCACAAAGGAGTCGTTCCCCGACTGTTCGGGAAAGATGCGAAGAGTTTGAAGGGGTGTACCAATACACCCGAACTCGTACAGGAGCTATTCGCACGGTTAACTACCAGAGGTTAGCCAAGGGGATCACTTCTAACGATGAACATTCGGCAATAGCCGAATCCCAATCTTCCAGCTCTGTTGTAGCTCGGGAAGTCTCTGTTTACACAATAGGGAATCATGAAGACTTAGATAAGAGAGTTGACGAACATCATGTCATGCTCCAAGCGCAACAGGAGACACTTCTCCAAGTAAAGGATATGTTGGCCCAGCTCCTTGCTGAAAAAGGCCAAAGACCTGAATCTTCCCTAAGAACCACATCAAAGGGAAAACAAAAAGCAACTGAACATTCAGATCGTGAAACTCACAACCTGAAATCCTCCTCTGAGAACGAGAAGGAGACAGAGAGAGAACCGCATCTCCAGTCTACTAAAGTGGACGAATTGGAGGCTCGCCTCAATGCAATTGCCAATAGAAGCGAGCTCCGCGAAGAGGGGGTTGTGCGACCTTATCCAGCTGAGTGGGATACAGCTCCCTACCCACCGAAATTTAAGGCCCCTACTTTGCAGCCGTTCGATGGTACAGGGTCGCCAACTCAACACATTTACTACTTCAAATCCCAGACTGGAGATGTGGTAGCAAATGACGCTATCCTGACCCGCTTGTTCATCGGCACTCTTAAAGGAGTTGCCTTTAAATGGTTTATGAAATTGCCCGCTGGGTCTATCCAGAAATGGGTAGACCTGGAAAGGCTATTCTTAGCCAGGTTCTTCGAAGACGACACAGAGGTCTCGGTCCCAACTCTTCTCGCCACTAAGCAAAAGAAAGGAGAGTCTATCAATGCTTACGTAGAGAGATTCCGCAGCATGGCACTGCGGTGCCCGTCAGGTATGACCCAGTCAACTTTAGTTGAAACTTGCAGGCACAATTTGTAGACCCAGCTCCTTGCTCAGATGGGGGTAGCGGAGTGTCACTCCTGGAGACAACTAGTTTCACAAGGAGAACAAGCTGAAGAGATAGTGGCGCGAGTTAAAGCTGAAGAAGAGCCCCAACCCAAGCCGCAGCAACAACGCAATCAACACAACGCCCAGCGGTCTAAGAGAAAAGAAACTTTAGCAGCTGACTACACGCGAGTACCACCACCTACTAAGCAAGGCAAGGCGCCAAATCAACAGAGAGCGCCAAAGCAGTATTCATTCAAAGAAGAGCATGTAGACACCTTGTTCCAACTACTTCGGAAGAATAACAAACTGCAGCTTCCCGAAATCAGGAAACCGGATGAGGCAGGAAAAGTTGACGATCCCAACTATTGCCGCTATCACAGGTTCCTGGGTCACACTACCAGAAAATGTTGTCTTCAAAGACATTCTACAAAATCTGGTAAATACAAACGTGCTCACTCTGAAGCTCGAGCAGAAGACCGTGTCTACCAACTTGATAGCGGTCCAATTCGGCGACTTCCCACCGGTGACCACTGCAAATGGTGTCGTTCCCATTCATAAGGGAGAAATACACTTGAAGAATGCTGACTTGCATAGTCAGAAAGACAGGGGGTTGGTACCCCTCTCTACCCCAAAGGGAGAAATCATGTGGGTCCACCCTGATCTAGTGAGAGACCAACAGTGGACGAACACCTTGTCCAAGAAGAAAGAAGGCAAGGCTAAGTCTTCCAACATGATTAGCCCCTCTGTTACTGAAAATGATGATCACCTCAAACCTCTCACTGATTTAGAAGAAGAGAGGATTGTCCTGGCAGCATACCCGGGAGATAACCCTGGCACTCGGTCAGGAAAAGCTTATTTGAGGGATTACGGCCAGAACGCTCAGGAGGTGGAAGAACAGCCCCAAGACGCTGGGGGTTCTGTACCGAAAAAGCCGACTGATAAGGGAAAGCAAAAAGAGGTCCGGTTCAATAAAAATCTTCACCAGGAACTCGAAGAGTCAAGTGCTCCCTTTCAATTCAATATCATGGCACAGTTGGCCAACATACCGGTCAGAATTACATTATATGAGCTCTTGAGGCTGTCCAAGACTACGAAGGAAGCTCTAATTGAAGCCTTAAAGAATACAGAAAGCATCATCACCTAAGTCACTCCAATTCCCGAGGCTTCTGAAGAACAAACTTGTCGACAATGTCTGCAAGCAGCAAGAAGCTTAACTTGCATATCTTTTACTCAAGAATATATGCAGGTTAAACACAAACACGACAGACCTCTGTACTACACGGGGTACATTGGGTCGTCAGAAATTAGCTGTGTACAAGTTGACCCGGGCTCAGCGCTCAGCATCATGCCTTACAGGGTCATGCAGGTCTTAGGAATCCCTATACATCGGCTGAACACTACCCAGACAACCATCTTCGGGTTCAACGCAAACAGCACTCGGCCCCTAGGGAAGATCAAACTCAGGTGTCAAATCGGAGACCTCAAGTCTGAGGTGACCTGTTACATAATAGATGCGGACACGTCCTACAATCTTTTGTTAGGACGACCATGGATACATGCAAACCGCATTGTCCCATCTACTCTACATCAGGTCATGAAATACGCCAATGATGAAGGAGAGGTTCGAACCCTGATTGCGGAGAAATATCCTTTCAGAGGAGTTGAAAACTTTCATACCGACTCCGTCTTTTACCTTGAATCCTAGGAGAAAGAAGATGGGGATAGCGGCAATGAAGCTGATATCGAACCAGATCCTGAAGAAGATTGTCCATGGGAGTTAAACTTTGATGTAATGGGTCCGGATGAGAGTGATAATAATGTACTGAGTGGGGGTGAATGGTGCATTAATGAAGATTTTATTTTAGCGTACTTGTCTGATATGTCCTCTAAAAATGAACAAATAGAGAATGATCCTAATACAGGTACCAACCCATGGCACGTACTGTGCACAGAGGCATCACTCACATTGCCAATCGAGTCATCCTTCGTTTCAGATGAAGAAATAGAAGACGCACAGAAGGCTTTCTTCAAAGTCCCATCCAAAAGGAAAGGGTAGAAGCCGATCTGTTTTGGTAAAGTCAAACCTGAACGACTCAGACGAGGAAGTTCGGAGGAAGATGATGGAGTTCCTCAATTCCATTATCACGAACCCAACTCCCTCCGGCTAATGAAACAACTGGGGTATGACTTTGATGGAAAACAGGGTCTAAACTTCGGGAAGGGAAGATGAACACCAATTCGAATGTCCCTAACCCCTGAAGGGAAACCCTCAGATTATTATCAAAAAACCAGAAGAGGCTTAGGATTTGTCACACCTCCTGCTATCTCAGAGAATGAAATAAGTAATTATCTGTGACAGAACCACTCATCCGGAACATCTTCTTACGAGTCTGATGTCAGTGTCGGACCTTTCTTTAAAAATCTGACCGTGAATATGGTTTCGACTAGTCGTCCAGATGAAGATACAGAGGGTGATGAAGGGTTAATCGAATCAACCAATGATCCGTGGATCAAACGCCTCAACATCTTATGGGATATGCGATTCGAACAACGCGAACCACCCACTAAAGATAAAGTGGTCCAAGTTAACATGGGGGATGAACATGACCCTAAGCCCATTTTCATAGCCGAAGACTTATCATCATCCGAAAAAGAGGATCTTATATCTCTCGTCCGAGAATATATAGATGTCTTTGCTTGGAATTATGAGGACATGCCGGGTCTCGATCCAAAAGTGGCCATGCATCGTCTCAACATCGATCCGGATGCCAAACCCGTTAAACAACAGCAACGCCGGTTTTGTCCAGAGATCATGGAAGCAATTGAGTCTGAAGTGAAAAAGCTTATAGACTCAGGCTTTATCAGAGAGGAACAACACCCGGACTAGGTGGCCAATATTATTCCCGTGCCTAAGAAAAATGGTAAGGTCCGTATATGTATCGACTTTCGCGACCTTAACGCAGCTTGTCCAAAAGATGAGTTTCCACTTCCCATCACCGATGTCATGATTGACAACACCTACGGATATGAAAGAATGTCGTTTATGGATGGATTCTCTGGGTACAATCAAATCAAGATGTATCCTGAAGACGAAAAGCATACTGCATTCAGAACACCGTTGGGGGTGTATTGCTACACAGTGATGCCCTTCGGTCTGAAAAACACAGGTGCAACTTATCAACGTGCAATGAACGCCATCTTCCATGAACATCTGCGTAAGAAGATGAAGTGCTACGTGGATGACATAGCAGTGAAAAGTCAATGTAAGGATGATCATCTTGCAGACTTGAAGACTATATTCGAAATCATGCGAAGACATCAGCTGAAGATGAACCCGACAAAATCATTTCTCGGAGTATCAAGTGGAAAATTCCTGGGATATATTGTCACGTCCAAGAGAATTTCTCTGGATCCAGAGAAGGTGCGCGCCATCCAAGACATGCCGCCATTGAAGAATCTCAAAGAGCTTAGAGGCCTGCAAGGCAGATTAGCATACATCCGAAGATTCATATCTAATCTCTCGGGGCGCTGCCAACCTTTTTCGAAGCTTATGAAGAAAGGCGTATTCTTTGTCTGGGATGAAGAGTGCGAGAAAGCTTTTGAAGAGATCAAGAAATATCTCACCCAGCCGCCTGTTCTCGTGGCCCCTATATCAGGAAAACCATTCTTGTTATATGTGAGGGCTATGGATCATTCTCTAGGAGTGTTACTTGCCCAAAACGATGATCAAGGGCAAGAGCAAGCCATCTATTACTTAAGCAGAACGATGATGGGAGCCGAACACCGGTACAATCCAGTCGAAAAAGAATGTCTCGCTTTGGTATTCGCAGTTCAAAAGATGCGACATTACCTAGTTGGACAAACAATTCACGTCATCTCTAAGGTGAATCCCTTGAGAGTTCTGATGACAAAACCGTCACCCCTGAACTGCCGACTTGCAAAATGGGCCATCCTCTTGTCGCAATACGACATGCAATTCATGCCTCAAAAGGCAGTCAAGGGTCAAGCATTGGCGGACTTCTTAGCCGATCATCCAGTGCCAGGAACATCAAAACTGTATGAAGAATTGCCCGACGAAGTCGCCGAAGCTTGTGTTGCTCAAGAATCTACACAAGTGTGGAAATTATTCTTCGACGGTGCATCTAGAGCAAACCCTCACGGAGCGATTACTGCGGGAGTAGGAGTGGTGTTTGTCTCTCCTAACGGTCACATAATCCCAAGAGGATTTTCCCTAATCGAACCTTACACCAACAATGTAGCTGAGTATAATGCTCTGCTACTAGGGATGCAACTTGCTAAAGAACTTAATATTCAGCATCTTGAGGCTTATGATGACTCTCAGCTCATTGTAAACTAAGTCCGAGGGGAGTATGAAGTACGTCATGAGGACCTAATCCCGTACTACTTCGTAGTGCTGAAGCAAGCTAAGAAGTTCGAGGGATTCTTTATTGAATACATCCCACGGGGCCAGAACGCTTATGCTGATGCTTTGGCTTCATTGGCAACTTCGCTAGCATTACCGCCAGGTACCAAAACGACGATCCCCATCGCAAGACGTGAACTATACTGCTCTAAGATTCCTACGGAGGGAAATTCAGACAAGACAATGTCGGAAGGGGTCTGTACAACCTCCATAGAGTTCGAATCTAGAGATTGGCGATTTTCATATATTGACTACGTCCTGTACGGAATTTGGCCCGACGATCCTAAGGAAGCGGCCGCCATCAAACGAAAGGCCCTCCGATTTTATTATGACGCAGCCTCTCAAATCCTATATCGTAAATCACATGACGGGGTTTTGCTTCGATGTCTTTCTCAAAAGGAAGCAAGGGAAGCTCTTAAAGAAGCTCACGACGGAATGTGCGGAGCCCATCAACCCGGAGCTAAATTAGGAGATCTCCTTCGTCGAATTGGCTATTACTGGCCAAAAATATTCTCAGACGCGGTTGACTACGCTAAACGTTGTCACGCGTATCAAATTCATGGGGATTTCATCCACCAAGCACCTGGGAACTTACATCCCACATCTGCATCCTGGCCATTCGAAGAGTGGGGCATGGATATCGTGGGACCAATTTCTCCTCCGACCTCCAAAGGGCACCGGTTCATTCTGGCCGTGACCGATTATTTCTCCAAGTGGGCGGAGGCAATCCCGTTAAAAGAAGTCAAGACTTCAAACGTAATCAAGTTCATTAAACATCATGTCATCTACCGCTTTGGAGTCCCGAGGCGAATAGTTCACGACAACGGGAGACAATTCGTCAGTTTTGGGTTCCAGAGGTTTTGTGACAAATTCAGAATTCAGAGTGTCACATCTACAGCATATTATCCGCCAGCAAATGGTCTTGCAGAAGCTTTCAACAAAACCATAGTGAAACTTCTCAAGAAGTTTGTTTCCAAGAGCCGACGTGATTAGGATGAAAGGCTCGGCGAATGTTTATGGGCTTACTGCACAACGGTGAGGACCCCTACGAGAGCTACACCATTCTCGCTGGTACATGGCTGTGAAGCTGTATTGCCACTGGAGATCCAAATTCCTTCTTTGAGAGTCGCGATCACGACGGGACTAACAGAGGAAGAAAAATATCAACGGCGTCTGCAAGAACTTGAAGCCCTAGATGACAAACGACTTCAAGCTCAGCAGCAGATCGAATTGTATCAAGCCCGTATTTCTAAAGCCTACAACAAAAAGGTCAGAGAACGGATTTTTAAGAAGGGCGATTTGGTCTTGGCCAACAGACAACCCATGGTGATGACACACAAAACCAAAGGAAAGTTCAATCCTAAATGGGAGGGGCCCTTCGTAATAGAATCAGTTTACTCGAATGGAGCCTATCGCCTTATCAATCAAAAAGGAGACAGGCTCATGATGCCAATTAATGGGAGATTCCTTAAGAGATATTTCTCGTAAATCATGTAGCCCCCTAAACCCCAGCTAAATCAGGCTGGGGGTTGCCTATTCATAGTGTAATTTTGCTTTGTATTTCGTCATGTTAACATTACACCTCTGACGATTGAAATTTTCTGGAATTATGCCAAGTAGTAATAAAGAGAATTTCGTTTTCATGCTAAGTCAACACTACATTTACAACATTTGCATTACTTTTCATTGTCTTGAATCATATTTCAACAAAAGAGCTGATGAAAACCAAAATGATATCATTTCCATTCAATATTGTTAATTTGAATACAAATGTGAAAACAATCGAAAGGAAAATGATACAAATTTATTCCTCCACCAAAAGTAGCACAAATCCTAAGCATCGGGACTCATCAGTCTAAAAGACTTGAGTTTAGATTTTAGCGCTGATATATTCTCCTCGCGAGCCTTTCTGATTTCTTCAGTTATCCTGCTCTTGAGCTCCTCTTCATTAGGTGTTGCATCTACAAGCTCTCGCCGAAGCTTGTTGGCAACAATAATTTTATCGCAACAACATTTGAAGAGTCCATCACAGTAAACAGCTAATCCTTTTAAGATGTTCAGACCACCAGCTAGCTGAGCATTTATATGGGGTAGCTCAACGCCAGCACGAGCAAGTTCTGCTGCGGTATCCCGGAGACCCACAGCAAGATTGCCCATGTCCTCCTATACCTGGAGATGTTCCCCACGAAGACGAACAAGGCGAGAATCTGTCTCAGATAAACTCTTCTGAAGAGCTTCTTGCTGTTGTGCCTTCAGAGCCTTGGCCTCAGAAAGAGCCCGATCCACTTCTGGTCCTATGTCGTTGCGTTGCAGCATGGAAAGAAACTCCAGCTCATACTCCAAGATAATGATGCTCTCGCGACAGTTCTCGGTCCATATTTTATCGCCCTGATGCTTGATCTTAGTCAGGCATTGTAGGCATCAAAAATTGCCGATAGGTCCCCGAACATAGCTCGGTGT